>JAMAJF010000020.1:0-203381 GCA_023629195.1 Kazachstania sp. Y4206 | reverse complement strand
AGTTATATTTGCAGGTTTTATATCTTGGTATATCCCATACTGTAATAATTATTATAACAAGAAGAATATTTATAATGCAACCGTCACATATTCTAACTATATTATTAAATCTAAATTTTCGGTTTTTTCATTATATCAAAATAATACGAATAGTGACAGTGATACCCTGCTTCATATAAATGATGCAAATGATATAGAAGTTAGCATATTAGCACAAGTTTTTGGTTATTTAAGTGCATTACTATATCTGGGTTCAAGGATACCACAGATTTTATTAAATTTTAAAAGAAAATCATGCGAGGGAATCTCATTTTTATTCTTTTTATTTGCATGTCTAGGTAATACAACTTTTATTACATCTGTCATTGCGATTTCGCTGGACCCAAAATATTTACTAATTAACGCATCCTGGCTGATTGGTAGTTCTGGTACTTTGATCATGGACTTCATTATCTTTGGTCAATTCTTCCTTTATGGTAGAGGTAAGACAGAAAAAACCATAGAAACTATATCAAGTATTGAAGACGCATAAATAACTAATTATAATTATGCTAATACTAATATTACTGCTACTAACAATAATAATCTTTATATTTAGTTTGTGCTGCTCCTGCTCCCTTACTACCTTCCTCATTATTTATTCATTCATTCATAATTGCAATCATAAGTACAAACACACACACACACGTATATATATTATACAGCTAATAATTTACTACTAAACATCTCTTCACCAATACCTCTAATGTATATTGAATATAAACACATAGGTATATTTTTTTTGTATTTATTTTCCATTTTTAAGAAGAAATTGGAAAACGTACGGAATTTCTCAAATCCGCAAAATACTCGATTAATTCCGAATTTGTGTTGGTGTATGGGTGTGTAACTTACTTTTACGCGTCATTTTTTTTTTCGCCTTTTCTTTTCTTTTCTGTTTTCACGCGTCTTTCTTTTTTAGAAACACTAATCTGTGAAATCATGAAAAAGATATCAAATATCCTTTAAAAGCGAAATAATCATTACAGGTACTCTATTAGTGATGCCTCCATTATACTTGTCTAACCTCACACGTTTAAAACACTTGTACTAAAATAAACACGGTTTATATTATATCCTCAGTACTACAATAAAAACTTCCTTTATTTGCTGTCTCTTTTAGTTTTGTCTTTTTTCCTTTTCAATTCAGATCAAGGAAAATGTCGGCTATTAGACCTGATTTAAAATTTGCTGATTCAGGTGAAGAAAGAGGATTTTATAGAAACTATTTGAAACTATTGCCTTCCAAACCATTAAACACAATCAGAATTGTAGATAAAGGTGAGTACTACCTAGTTATTGGATCAGATGCTGTATTTGTTGCAGATACAATATATCATACTCAGAATGTTCTAAAAGATTGTCAGTTGGATCCAATGACAAGGAAAAACTTTCAAGAACCAACTGTCTATGTGACAATGTCTCCGCAGATATTGTCTAATTTATTAAAAATCTGTCTCTTTGATCTGGGCTATAAAATTGAGATATACGATAAAAATTGGAAACTATTAAATTTGGCTTCACCTGGGAATGTCGAACAGGTTAATCATCTATTAAACAATTATAATATCGAATCATCTATTGTTATTGCATCTTTGAAAGTAGGTACATCATCCCATGGTAATAATGATAATTTTAATATTGGTATAACTTTTATAGACACCACAAATTTTAAAATCGGATTGTTAGATTTATTAGATAATGAAGTGTTTTCTAATTTAGAAAGTTTTTTGATCCAATTAGGTGTAAAAGAATGTATTTTGCCAGAGAGTATGAATAATGAACAGGCACAATGGAAAAGATTCGTCAATGTCATTGATCGTTGTAATTGTTCTGTGACTTTTTGTAAAAATTCTGATTTTAACGATAGAAGTATTGAATCAGATTTGATTAAATTAACTGATAATAAATTGGTCATGTCATTGCCACAAAAGTATTCAAAGGACTCCTTGTCCTCATGCAATGCATTATTATCATATTTACAGATCCTTTCAGATGCAACAAATCTGGGTAAATATGAATTAGTTAACCATTCTTTAAAAGAATTTATTAAATTAGATTCTTCTTCGATAAGAGCGTTGAATCTGTTTTCATCGTCTACTTCATTTGGATCCTCTTCACATTTTCATGGGAACACTAATACTAATAAAATTAATTCTTTGTTTCAGTTATTAAATCATTGCAAGACTAACGCAGGAACAAGATTATTAAATGAATGGTTAAAACAGCCATTGACTGACAAAGCAAAAATACTAGGAAGACACAATTTGGTTGAATTTCTTATGGACAAGTTTGAACTAAGACAGGTGTTACAAACAGAGTATTTACCACAAGTTCCTGATATTCGTCGTATCACAAAAAGATTGAATAAAAATAAAAATATATCAAGTCAAAGTAGCAGTTGTCTTCAAGATGTTTTGACGTTATACGATTTTTCTATGAAAATGCCTGACTATATTGAACTACTGGAATCATATATTCAAGAAGAAACATCAACAGATGCAGATGGATTGATAAACAACTTAATTAAAGACACATGGATTAATCCCCTAAAGCAACATATGGAGCCATTATCAAAATTACAGGAAATGGTTCAAACCACAATTGATTTAGAATCATATGAGACAAATAATGATTATATGATCAGAGTAGAATTCAATGAAGAATTGGCAGACATTAAATCTAAATTAGATGAATTGAGGGAACAGATTAAAATTATCCATTTAGAGTCTGCTGATACCCTAGATTTCGATCCAGAAAGGAAATTAAAGTTGGAGAATCATCATATACATGGTTGGTGTATGAGACTGACACGTAATGATGCCAAAAAATTGAGAAATTATAAAGAATTTATTGAATTATCAACTGTGAAAGCTGGTATTTACTTCAGTACAAAACAATTGAAGGAAGTGGCCAATGAAACCGCCAAGTTAGAAAAGGATTATGAAAGACAACAAGCAACGTTAGTGAAAGAGATTGCTGAAATTACCTTAACATACACTCCAGTAATGGAACAACTGTCTTTAACCTTTGCAAACTTGGATGTTTTAAATTCTTTTGCTCATGTATCTTCATATGCACCAATTCAATATGTAAGACCACAAATGTATGGTTTTGATGAAAAAAACAGAAAGACAAGACTTATTGGTTCTCGTCATCCAGTTGTAGAAATGCAAGATGAAGTTATCTTTATTGCCAATGACGTCAATATGGAAGCAAAAACTAATGAATTTCTTATCATAACTGGTCCAAATATGGGTGGTAAGTCTACATACATCAGACAGGTTGGGGTGATTACCTTATTAGCACAGATTGGCTGTTTCGTCCCTTGTGAAGAAGCAGAAATTGCAATTGTGGATGCAATTTTATGCAGAGTAGGTGCTGGAGATTCACAATTAAAAGGTGTATCTACTTTTATGGTAGAGATGTTGGAAACTGCCTCTATTTTAAAAAATGCAACCAAGAACTCATTAATTATTATTGATGAGCTAGGCCGTGGTACTAGTACTTACGATGGGTTTGGTCTTGCTTGGGCTATTGCCGAACATATAGCCACTAAAATTGAATGTTTTACACTATTCGCTACCCATTTTCATGAATTGACACGTTTAGCTGATAAATTACAAAATGTTCAGAACTTAAATGTTGTTGCGCATATTGAACAAGGAGCTGAAAGCCAACATGACAGTGATGACATTACCCTATTATACAAAGTTGAACCAGGTGTATCAGATCAATCATTTGGGATCCATGTGGCAGAAGTAGTACAATTTCCTCAGAAAATTGTTAAAATGGCAAAGAGGAAAGCAGCCGAATTAGAAGACCTTAAAAAAGGTAATGAGGAATTAAAGAAAGTGAAGTTATCAGAAAAAGAAATGGTTGAAGGAAATGAAATGTTGAAACAATTGTTGAAGTCATGGGTTGCAGAAATTAAAGCTGAAGGTCTTGATCCCGTTGATAACATGAAAGAAGAAGAGGCTCAATTAAAAATTCAGGAATTATTAAAACAGATTGCATTAAAAGTAGAAAAGGAAGAAGGAAATAAATACTTGGAATATATAAAATCTTTGTTGTTATAATGCTACTATGTATATTCAAAGGGCAATAATATTCCATTTAGACCTAATATCAAAATTTCCAATTTAGTTATAACTGAATACAGATAGAATAGACTCGTTTGTATATAGAAAACACGAGTATGAATATATATATACATACAAGTATACGTGTGTGAAATTTAATTAGTTACAATAATTTACCGGGAATTGTAAATTTTGAAAATTTCCATGAAATAAAATTCTCTATCAAAATAAAGATCGCCAAATGGCAAATATTGTATAATTTCACAGCTATTAGCACCAGCCTTTGATATTAAGGAGGGGTTTATAGAAGAATTATCAAAACTTTCAGAGAATTCAGTGGAACAAGAATCGTCATTTAGTGGAAACAAAGATTCTTTATTAAAATTTGCTCTATCCATGAATTGCCTTGAATTAAAGAGCATATCAGCATCTAACACTTTTAACATTTTAGGTGTCAATTCACCAAAGATACTAACATTATATTCATCAATTTGCGTATGATTTGTTCTACCAGTTTCATTGCTACTTTGTAACTTTGTCCATGTAGCATTTTCATATAATCTTTCACAATAATTCTTTTTCAATTGACTTATTTTCTTCAAAATCCGTGATAAAATGTCATCATAATAAGAATCATCAGTACGAAGTTTATCCTTATAACTACAGTTAATACTGTTATATTTGATATTTACGTATTTCATCAAAAACGTGAAAAAAAAGATTGACACTTGCCATTTAACATTCCTGATTGTTAAATATTCATAATTTTCACCTAATATATGTTTATGACATGTTTCTAACAAGAAAATATTATTTGAAACATCTGATATATTGGATTCGTCAATACTTTTTATAATGTCCAGTATCAAAAGATAAAATCCTGTAAATAAATGATACATTGACTCGTTGAACCTATGTGGATGATAGTTTGTGGTTAAAAATATCTGTAGCATTTCAATACAAGCATTTCTATAATTATCAGAACACAATGATATTGTAATTGGGAGACTTTCCAATTCTCTAGCAAATCGTTCTTTATTATCTTCTAAGAAGGAAACGGCAAATAGATTTAGTATAATGACAAGATAAAGATGTCTAAAATGACAATTAATTATTCTGGAACATGCAAGTTCAAATGCAAATGCAGGATTCTCTGTCTTCAACTGTGTAAATATAGAGCATAGATATTGTCTATAAGTGTTTAATTTTATGCACACATGCAAATTTTCCTTCCAGTCTATAAGAGATTTCTGTATTTCCACAATTTTATTAATGGTATCATTAAAAGTGCAATGAGTTGTCATGTTGGAAGAAAAACATGTTTCAAATAAATTCATTTCAATTTTGACCACTTTGTAAAAGTAATATGATATAAAGAATGACATATAATCACACTTTGTAACAATTACATCTAATGCCTTTTGCAGGTCGTTTATTTGTCCAATTTTTTCAGCGTCCATATCAGAAAATTTGGGTAAGATCTCATTTTTAATAAATTCATAATATTTTTCATCTGTTAAAAAATCCATTTCTGTTATTTTTAATAAAGGAGGTCTGGAAAGAATTAAAGAATATTTCTTATCGATACAAAAACAATGCCACCATAGTTTTCCCCTTTCGACATATTCCTCATTCGATATGTCCTCATAATATGATTGAAATCCCAACCTTAGATCCACAGCAAACCGAATTGCTGTTGTTAAAACATCATCAGCTATTTCAATAGTGAAGTTATCTGCTAAATATCTGGTCAATAAGAGCAAAGCTTGAATCGTAGGAAGACCAGAGCAGACCATAGATAATCTATGATAATAATGCATAGCATTTAGCAACATATTATTTTCAATGATAATTAATTCTGAACTAGATGGATTATGTCTATCTTTCCTAATAAAATCTATTTCGTTTATGAGTAATGCTTCAGTTGCATTAGCACCTACACAAAGACATACATTCAATAAAAGGGATTCAGGGTAAGATAATGGAGCTTTCATGTTATCATAATATCTTTCAATTAAATCGAAACATTGTTCCAATGTAATCAATCCTGTGGAAGATGAAATTATTGTACTATAAAAATTTTCCAATAATCTTTTAGATTGCTCCTTTGATGGTAAAGGAAAGACTTTTGTATTTGATGACAGCATATTTTGAGATGAAAAGTCTATTAAATTTTTATTTTGTATAATATACCATTTCAAAGATTCAGAAAGGATTTTGGTCAATGGTAAGACGAATTCTTCAGTACTTAGGTCAGGTGTAGTTTTATCTTTAACCCATTGTAAGCCCTTAGCTGTTAAAATAGATGTGTTATACTGTTTGTATTTAGCTAAAAGTCTTTTATCAATACATTTGTAAGCATCTGGACCGCAATCCAAATTAATAATATTTCTATGGTTAGCTATTGACTGACTTTGAATAACTTTACTTAACAACCATTCGATTCTTGTCATATTGTCTATCATGTCTGATATTTTTCCATCTAATATTTTAAGCTTTGAGTTGATTGAAGAATTTCGATAATCTGGAGGAGGAAAAAATTTTTGGACCTTTTTGATTATTCCAGAATTCGACTTAGTTGTATTCTTTGAATTATTAAAATATTTTGTTTGGATATTGTTACTGTCATTATCATTATTATTATTATTATTATTGTTATTATTAGTTACAATGTTGGTATAATTTTTTATATCTGTATTTGTACTTGTTGTTTTATTCTTAGACGATATATTATTTCTATTTGGAAATTTACAATTAACATTATATTTAATACAGTTGTTACATTTATCCATGACTAAATCAATCGGACTGCACTTGATTTTTCTTTTTCTACAATAGTCGCATGCCATGGACACTCTTCTATTTGCTATAAAAATATACTTGTCAGAGTTAATGGCAGGTTTATTGATACTGTTGTTGGTGTTATAATTTTCTGGAAGCATAGGGTTATCCAAATAGGAATTAGAATTAAACAGAGAATTATGTTGGTGAGCAAGTTTTTGCAATTGGTTCTGGTTGATAGTATATGGATTTAGATCTACTATATGATTAGGTATTAAATGACTATTATCCTTATTATTGTTTTTATTCATAACACTTAATAATTATATGTAAATTTTTTTCTCTATTTTCCTTCTCTCTCTTTCTCCATATATATAAGTATATGCATGTATGTATGTATACATAGATAGATAGATAGATAGATAGACGAATTGGAACTTACAAAAAGACTGGTACTTTTTTTATACCTTGAACTTCTCTCTTTTCCTCTTTCTTTTGTATCTTTCTCCCTACTTCCATCTGTTCTTATGTGGGGCCGAAAATATTATACAGCTTTGCATTCTTTTATATAGCAAGAAAAATCCCGACCATATAACTGTCCGAGGAAAATCCTCAATGAACGGCTTTCTCCGATGATCCAGAAACACCTGTTCATCTTTGTTGTGTGGGAGGAGCATCCATAATTAATAATGAAGTACTGCAAAGGTAATATTTAATGTGTATATGTATGTGAGATGCATGTATAATCTAGATACGTCTATAATTCATCTTTAATATTGGACAAACGGTGTGCACTGTCGCTTTCTTCATTTATTATTTCAACTTGGTCTTCCAACCAATTTAAAAACTGCAATTTAGTTTTTATATTGTTCAGTTCAGGGGTACCCGGATTATTCCTGATAATATTCTCTAATTTGCATCTTTCTTTATTTAATAAACTTATATCCGATACTTGTAATTTCCTTGAGTTGTTTTTATCATTAGTGGTTTGTGTAGCAACTGAAATAATGCCATTTACTAGTAAGTTCTGAGTAAAATAAGAGTTCAACAAGTCTGAATCTAAGATCGAGTCATTTCCATACACGATTTTACCGAATTGAGATTCTATTTGATGCAACTGAACCAAGGAATCTATAAAATTGTACATAGTTTCAAAATCTCTTCTTCCTTTATATTCCATAGCCCTTTTGGGGTCAATATCAATCATTTCAGTGTTATATAGATCATTTATAAACCATGACTTCAGGTAGTCAAACCAAGATAGGGTTTTAGAATTGTCTGTATTTTGTAGGCCTGTATCCATATTTTTGATATCGGACCCTTGGGTCGTTATGATTTTGATTATTGGATAGCCAGGCAAATCTCTACATAAACTTTTACCAAAGACATCACAATCGATAGATAAAAAATTTATGTTAGGAAATGCCTTGATTAGTCTGGACCAAATTGGAGACAGTTTTTTGCAATGACTACACCATGTTGTATAATATTTAATTACATTAATTGACACGTCGTCATATAAGAGGGAAGAAGAAAAAGGCGAAGAAGAAATAGAATTGTTTTCAATATTAGCGGCATAATAATCTATTGAATTTGGTATTGTATTAACAATTTGGTTAAAACCTCTAATGGATAATATTTCGATATGTTTGCAGTTGATTATGTTTATGAGATTGAATAAAGTTAAAGTAAATAAAAGGATGGTTGGTATAACTATCATAATAATAATAATAATGATAACAATATTCTTTTTTTTTTTTTATTTCACTTTTATTCCCTTTCTTTTTGCTTGTCTAAATTTCTTTTTTCCTATTCTCTGTAGAATGTAGTTCTTGTTTATTATCTGGTTAGTAATACTTATAGAAATTAATTAATATCTAATTGGGATATACGAAGGTCATTTGAATTCAAATATATCTGTCTATTTTTGTAGTTTCCTCATTTTTTTATCTTGAAGAGGAAAAAACGAAAAAAACACAAAACCCATACACCTACACAATCTTATTTTTTGTACGGAATATCCTAGTATTTGTTTTTTTTTTTTTTTTTTTTTTTTTTATTTTTCCAAATTTCCCAAGAAAAGCCAAGAATCTTAGAAAAACAAAAATAAAAACAAAAAACAAAAGAAAAGAAAAGAAAAGAAAGGCATTTTATACATGTTATCCAACAATATAATAAGGATATTAATTTAATAATACTTGGTATTTTGTTAAAATCTGTGGTAAGCTAATAAATAAATTCTTGTTTGCAGAATACTGAAACATAAACACGAAACAATACATTAAAGCCGCTTTTCGGAAATCTGTTTTACAGTGAAGTTAGGAGAAACTTAACGATTTCTTTGAAAAACCTTTCGAGTAACAAACATTGGAAAATTAAGAAATAAAAGAAAATGAAAGCGTGCACAATATTGCTAATGAAAAAGGTTGAGTAGAAAGTAATTAATTTGTTTATTTTTTTTGTTGTTGTTGTTCAAATCTAGTATCATTAGGAGACAGTTGAAAAAAATAAGAGATAAATAAATAAATAAATAAATAAATAAAAAAGCAAACTAGAAATATGTCAACTCGTAGTAGGTAAGATACTAATAAAGCTTTGTTTTTCCAAAAAAATTTTCTAATCAGAGCACCGCCAATAGTGATAAAATTTCACCAACCCAAAATCTAAACAAAGAATAATGTATCGTTGATGGTTTTACCAATAAATTAGTGAGTCAAATCTTTTTTTTTTTTTACCTATCTTGTCTTGTCTTGTCTTATCTGAATAGGAAAAGAGAAAAAAAGGAAAAAGAGGCGTAGACAGAAAACTTGTGAGGTGCGATAAAAAAAAAAAGAAAAAAGAGAAATATTTCCAACAATGTATTCTTTAAGGGTGCTCACATCTTTCTCATTACAATAGCAATTTTCTCGAGGGTGTTAGTTTGCTTTTTTTCTATTGTGCTACACAATGTATTCGGTGTCGCTGTTTAGTAATCTATAAATGGATACAGAATAAAATATGTATTTACTCCAGATCCTTAATTACCCATATAAATATGTATATACTTCTGTATTTATGTATGCACGTGTATGTGTATATCGTATACTTAAAACTTTAACCTGTTCTTTATTTTTCACTCTTGGTTTTTCTAGCACTTGCTCTGATCCTTCTCTTACACCTACCTCCTAACATACATATACACACAAGTATATATATATATATATATATATGTATGTATGTATGTATGTATATGTATATGTATGACTTATAATTAAGCAAGCAAAAAACAAGAAATAGAAAAAGAGAACAAAAAATTATTTTAAGTAAATTTTTCTCACTTACTATGCAATTAAGTCAAACTATATTAGGCACCTTATTATTAAATCTGGCAGTCGCAGCTCCAACCCAGTCAGCATATGATGAGGAGTTCACTCCAGAATCATTGGCCCCTCATATTGCTAGAGAAATAGTAGACAAATCCCCAGTCATTGAAGTGAATACAATCGACAAGGTCGGTAAAGTTCCAATCTCCCACGTCGAGCGCCACATCTCCTCTGATTCCTGTCCGGATCTCTTAAGATTTATCGAGAGAAACGGTAACCCTATCCTTCTTCTATCCAAATTGAATGACACCTTCGCTAACTGGGCTGACCATCCAAACGACGTCTCTATCACCATAGAACATCCTCCTTTCCACGGTCAAGATATCTTTGCTAGACCTAGTGTCAATCTTTTCGGGACTTTACAAGAAATGACTGATTTATCCGCAGATGACTTGTCAAACTTAAAACATTGTTTTGCAAGATTACATAGAGCAAGTGGCGAATGGTTGAACCAGATTGACGACTCCGGTGACAACACAAAACAAGATTTTTTCTTTGCTGAATTCGACGTCAAAAGTGTTAGATTTGTCGGTGATTTTGGCTATGGTGATTTCAATGGGGTTATCGATGCCGAAACCTATCACAATACTGCTCCACCACATGAAATCCCACCATGTCCATGGCATTTACCACCTCATGATGAAGAAGAAGATCTAGATGAGGCCAAAGAATCACCAAGCAAAAAAATTTCTTCTTCTAAAAAGAAGCATCATGGTAAGAATAAGAAACATCATAATAAAGATAAGAAAAAACATGGTAAGCCTTGTGATCATGAAGAATCATCCTCTCACATGAGACATCATGATAAGAAGAAGGATGAAGAATATGAAGAACATCCAATAAAGCATCATGGCAACAAAAAAGAAGACAAGAAAGAACCATTATCTTCCATGAAACATCACAATAATAAGAATGATATTGATCATGAGCTCTTCGATGATTTTGGTAAAAATCAAAAAGATAAGAAACCTCACCATGATGACGATGAAGACGATCATGATGATCCTGATGATGGTGATGTCATTGAAGTCCCAATTTCTCAAACCTTTTTCGAAATATTAAAAGTTTGGTTTAATTATTATTAAAAATTTTTTATTTACTCCTTATTGTTAACTAGTTAACGGTTTTATTTCTACATCTCTGTCAAACTCTCTATTCTTTTATTTTTATTTTTTTTTCTTTTTCCTTTTTTTTTTGGTTGATTTTTATTAATTTGTCTTTTTTTATATCTTTTGATTTGTAATATGCATTATTTGCTTATTTCTTTTTCTTGATTTTTTATTTAAATATATATAGGTATGTATGTATGTATATATTAACTTATATATTTTTAGTATGTTCCTGTTATTCCTACATATTCATATGATTTACATAATACTAATTTAAATGTCTTAATTAAATTTCCTTTTCTTTTCTTTTTCCTCTCTGTCTCTCTTTTTGTTATTGTGTGCGTGTGTGCATGTGTTCCATAAATATTGACCTAATCATTTCACTACAAAATCAACGTGATACTTTTCTTCTATATTGAATTGTTATCTCACCTGGAGATTTCCAATATAAAGTTCTTACAGTAGACAAAGTCATATCGTTATCTAACACGTTTCCTCTACATAACAATTCCATCCATATCGATGGGTCAATCTTATCCTTCATTTCAGGAGTCTTATTGTCAAACCTGTCTACCACATAGTTCTTAATTTTTTTAACTTTAATCATACCTGGAGCAATTAAGTTGATGTTTGATTCTGCAATTTTAGGTAAATCTGTCATAGAATTCTTAATTGCATCATTTAACTTCGATCTACCTAATCTAAATCCTGAGTAATGATGATGTTGCGTGTTGCTACTTCCAGACATATTTTTACTTTGTGAATCCTCATCTTGTTGATATTCAGGAACCCAAGGAACTATGACAAAATTCAGTTTTGGCTGTTTTTCCTGTACCACAGTATTGTCTTTCAAAAGAAGTACACCCACCCAGTAAGGCAAATTACGTTCAATCTTGGTAAAAAGCTTTTTATTTTCATAGTGTTGTTTTCTATTTAATAATTTCTCTTGCTTTACCATTAGAGCTTTATCATCATCCGACAACAAAAGCGAGCCTGATGAAGAATCTAAGAAATGATTAGACGTTTGAGATGAAATAGTACATTTATCAAAAGAGCTATTTAATGATGTGATTGAAGAATTAGTCGATAATAATGAATTTGTAGATTGGTTTTTGGATAATGCAGGTGAAGAAAAGGATTGCAAATGAAGCGGAGACTGGGATGTTGATACAGGTAGTACAGTAGAAAATAAAACTTTCCCACCACAAGAACCTTCATTCCAGGATTGAACCAATAACAATGTGTTGGATTTAACTTTGATGATAGGTAATTCCTCATTTCTTTTAAGTTGTGAATCTAATTTCCTTTTGGCAAGACCCAGTTTAGTTAATGTTAATGATTGCGATTGTAAATTCTCCTTATAGGATTCATGAATTTCTGAGATTAAACCATACATAACTTTATGTGACTTTTTAGTTTCATTTTTTGACAGTAATGGATTTAAAATCGAAGATTCCATTAATGGATCATGTGATGTTTCATTTTTTTGGAAAATGTTATGATTAAAATTAATTTGTGAACCTGTCTTACTAACTGACATGCTTTGTGATCTTTCTAAACCAACAGAACTTGTGAATATAGAAGCCTTTGCGTTATCATTTCTGTTGCTATTACTGATAGAAAGATCAGTGGCAATATTACTGCTACTGTTATTACTATTATTTCTAAATGATTTAAATTTTCTGGAAAATAGTGATCCAGAACTTAATGCTCTATTATTGGATTTAGAATCAGTGGATGACATTGATAATTCAGAACTTTCTAATAGTGTATTACTCACAAGATTTTCATGAGATTTATGATGATAGGAACTATGATTATTACCCCCATTTGGATAATCACGTATATCCATAGTCATTTCATTTAATGGCGTTGAAGGAGCAGATACAAATGGTGTATGATTGGCACTGCTATCTTTTGATTTAAAATGAGACGTTGCAATAGATAAACTTGTGAATGCATTTTTTTTCTTTTGTTTATTAGACATAGACATTATATTACTGTTATTACAACTATCATAGTTACCATCAATATTAGAGTCATTTGTGACCAGACTATCTACTATAATGTTTCGACTATCACTATGGGCTAATAATTTTTCTCTATAACTTATATCGTTATTAATTTCCCATTGAATAAATTCATGGAATAAAGATATCAAAACGACTTTTCCCAAGTTATACCTATCTTCTTCATTAATAATACATTCTGTTTCATTATTGCTATTGTTATTGTTGGTGTTATTAACGTCTTCATTATCTGAATTTTCATTATCAGAGTTTTTGTTACTCTGAAGATATGAGTAATAATATCTATGTCTTTTTTTCTCCTTACTTTTCTTGTCTAAAATATTCTTATTATTTAAGTTTAACAATTCATAACCTTTAAATGCACTACCATATATCTCTGTATTGGTGAACTTAGGTCCGACTTTAACAAACAAAAGCCCTACTTTAATTGAGACTGTACACCAATGTGACAAAATTTCATTTGTGGTATATTTCATTACAATGTCATCAAATGTACCTTCCTTGGGATCAAAGGTATCTACTAACTCACAGGATATAATATCCCATCTCTGTACAATACCATCAGTATTTTCAGTTATCACATGTCTTCTATTGGTTAATAAAGAACTACGAGTCAATGCAGTACCACCTTTTTCGATGTATAAATTTCGAGATAATGGATCATAGATATTTAAATTTGAATTTGAACAGTATGAAAAATACAATTTAGAATTTAAATTTACTGAGGCTAATATACCTGGATGTCTTTGATCATAATTTGGGTCATGATAAACCAAGTTTATTGAATATTGTAAAGTGTCAAAAGTGAAAGATAGTCTTGATATGTAACCTTTTGAATCAGTAACCAAAAAATGTATAGTATTACTTGTGTTATTTGTATTGGTTGACTGGTTTTCAATAGACCAAATTACTGCATTATTATTCCATTTGAAATTATGCAATGGTTGTTCTAAGTTATTCAGATCCCAGATTTTACAAATGCCATTTGAACAAGTTGACAAAAGTAGCAAATTTGTCATACTGCGGTCAAAAAACAGTTTAATACATTTGATATTAGTATTGTGAGCAGTGATTTTTAAAATCAAATCATCTTTCAAAGAATGATAAAATAGTAGGTTCCCATTACAGTCACCAACAATGATATCAAATGATAAATTTAGTGGTGTATTTGACATAGATAAAGTTGGTAAGCATTGCAAAGTGTATAAGGAACCATTTTTATTATGAAAGGACTTTAATAACAAAGCTGAGTCATTACTATCCATTGACCAAATATTGATGAAATTGTCTAAACCCACTGTGACAAAAGTGTTATGATTTAATTTTTGTATACACTTGATATAATCCTGATGATAGCCAATAATTTTCCAATCATATGTCCAGTAATAAGCATTATTACTATTACTATTATTATTATCATTATTGTTATGCTCATCGATAGTTGGATAAATATGAATAAAATTTATTGAAAAATCATGTGAAACAGATATAAATTTGAAAGATTTTGAAGTTAGATCGCTATCCCAATACAAAACATCAGATATCCAATCTGAGTGTATCTGCAATTTAATATTCTTTAAAAAATTTGGTAATTCATGCCAAATCAAAGAACCATCTCTTGAGCTTGTTAAAAAATAATTATTTGTATTGGGTAAAGTCAAAATCTTTGTAATTGGTAAAATGTGGTGTATTATAGAGTTAACATTGTCATTATTATTAGGAGTTGTTGTAGTAGAAGTAGTATTAGTAGTGGACGGCCAAGAATTGTCTATTAAAATACCATAACTGATAGATAATTGAGGCATTCTAGTATTTTGTTCTTTTCTTAAAGATAAAGTTAAATAATTGAGTACATAGAATAATTATGAGGTATTAAATAGCAGAGTAGATATATATATATGGATAGTGGTAAAAAGGATATGAAAAAATGTATTTATATGTGCAAGTGTATGTATATATACATATACACATACATATGTACATCTAGAAACAAACTGTTATCTGCTATTAAGAATAATAAGCAGACTAGTTATGATAATCGAAAGAAACAGCTATAAAATATGTAATAGTTATAGTAGTGAGATAAAAAAAACCGATTTTACCTCTTTCTTCTCATTTTCTTCTTTCTCACCCCTCCCCTTAAGTAAACAAATAAAAGCATGAAGAAAAAAAAAAAAAAAAAAAGAAAAAAAAAAAGATAAAAAGTGCAGAGAAGAAAAGTCGAAATGCCCTATTTTATTTTATTTTATTCTTTTTTTTTTCTTTTTCAAAAATTGGAGTAGCTAAGATAGATTATAATCATAAATAACAAGGAAGGTAATAATATTAGTGAATACTCTCTGTCTTTTTCTCTTCCATTTTGCTGTGTTAAAGTAAAAGCCTATAGTAAAATATATTTATCATTTTTGTTCAACAGAAATAGATTTCTATACGACTCAGTGATAAACAATAATAATAGGTGGTATGGAGCATAATACGCCAGATCCTTTGCTTAGAGCCCATCTTTGGGGGAATGTTTCAAGACAATTGATGAACTCTAATGCATTTACTGGTAGTATTGATAATGAATTATTAAAAAGACAAATAACTTACAGTGATGAATTTCAAAATTGTTTAGTCGAATGTGTTTGGCAACAAATAGAAGACATTAGTAAACAATTAGAGATATTATGTCATCATCGTGATTCGAATGATATAAGGCCAAAGGATTTAGACACACTATTCCTGTTGAAAAAACAATAACATATTTGAACAAATGTAATTTTTCTCCATTGTTACTTTCTAATTTGAGCTACGTTAAGTTTTTATGTTTCTTTTGTTTTGTTTCAAATAATATGTGCAAGATAATTTTGAACGAAGAATTTTCTGTCTCTTTTCTTTTCGCAAAAACACCGAACCGGTTTTTTTTTTAGTTTCAATTGTAAAGCCGCACGTGAAGTTTGTTTCTTTTTTCTTTTTATTTTGATTTTGATTTACAAATATGCATTTCTTAATTTTGTTGTTTTGCTCTATATATTTTGTTCATCACAACTTCCACGAAGGAAAGAAGGGGTGGTCTACAAGATTTTAAGTAACAATAAAGAAAATATTATACCAGCATCAAAGTTTCATAACAGAAAGCTTATCCAACGGTATATATGTATTTATCATACACCCTATGTGTAATATAATACTATGTCACGTATTTCGATCTTATAAAAATGTCTATTTTGCTCATCTACTTTCGTTCAATTTGAAATTAGGTTAGTCGTGTATGTAGATACATTAAAATACAGATAAGAATTATAACTGTTTGTTTTGCTTTTTATTGTAACTTCACTTTATAGTTGCTTGCCTTTTTTTGTTTTTTATTTTCTTGACAACTATTGTTCCCTTGATTGTTTCAAGAAAAACAAAAAACAAACATATATAGGTTTTCTTTTGTTTTATTTTTGTGTTTCGTTATTTGTTTTTTTTTTTAAAAAAAAAAAAGAAAGAAAGCAGCAACAAAAAAGTTGCAGTAAAGCGAGAGAAAATGAAGATAGAAAAACCAAATCCAAACACCTCACAAAGCTCATTGTTATTTTTATTTTACCTGGACTCTAAGTTAATAGCAGCAGGGGAGAAGGTGACTCAGCTATTATTACGGACTAACTACACATACCCTTATTTTTTATCTGTTTATTGGCTAATTAGTTCGTTTTTTTTTTTTTTGTTTCAACTTCAATTATTTTGACTATATATATATAAAAGGGCATCTACACACTTAAAACCTTGTGTCCTCGAGAAATAAACTATTGATTTGTTGTTTGAAAATTTTATTTATTCATTTATTTTATTTTATTTGTGTTTTCTTTTCTTTTTTTTATTCTAAATTATGTTACAGCCTCGAAGTACAATTACACAACAAGATTTACTAGAATTTTACGAAAGATCCAGTGGATTAGGTTTTGATCTATTTGGTTTTAATATGTCAAATTATTCCTCTTCAAGTACTATTGGTTCGGCAGATACCTCATCCTCAACATCTGCCTTCGTTATCACTCTTATAGTTAATTCAATTACTGCTGTATGCTTTTTTACCGCGTTTACTATTCTTCGAACTAAATTCAAAAGAGTCTATCAGCCAAGAACTCTGCCTGATGTGCAAACAATCACCGAAGAAGAAAGAATTAATGAACCTCCAAAGGGTTATCTATCATGGTTACCCTTTTTGTTATCTAAATCACATTCTTATCTGCTACAACATTGTGGTATAGATGGTTATTTCTTTTTACGGTATATGGCTATCTTCGTCTCATTTTCCTTCATCTCTGGTTGTATCTTATTCCCAATTTTATTACCCGTTAATGCAACCAATGGTCACGGATTAAGTGGCTTTGAAGTTTTGTCTTATGCTAATATTAAAAATGGTAAAAGAGCTTATGCTCATGTCTTTTTATCATGGATCATCTATATTTTATTCTTATTCATTCTATATAAAGAATTATATTACTATGTCGTCTTCAGACATGCTATTCAAACTACACCTCTCTATGATGGACTCATCTCTTCAAGAACAGTCTTATTGACTGAATTGAAGGCTAACTTAGTTGCAGAAGGAGAGTTCGAAAAAATCTTTCCTAACGTGGAAAAAGTCATATATCCACACGACTTAAAAACCCTAATTAACAAATGTCAAGAACGTAATAAGTGTTTCAATAAATTGGAGTCTACCCTGAATTCAGTTATTAATAAAGCTGTGAAAAAACAACATAAGAAATCTCCAGAAAAATTGAATAAGCTATATTCAAACGGTTCTAAACCAAAGAATGATCTGAATACTTATATTCCAAAGAAAAAACGCCCAACTCATAGATTAGGACCCTGGTATATTCCAAGTATCTCCAAAATTTTCCCATCTCGTGTTAAAGTAGACACTATTGACTACTGTGAAGAACATTTAGTCGAATTAAATAAGGAAATCCATGATTTGCAGGCTGATTGGGATGTGGATACTAAAAGATTACCTGCTGTGTTTCTTATTTTTAGTAACCAAATTGACGCACAGAAATGCTATCAATCTGTCACAGATATCCTAGGTATTTTTTCATTTGGTAAGAAATTTATTGGCATCACGCCAGAAGACATTAGTTGGCCAAATTTAAATTTAACGTCGTGGCAAAGATATATAAGATACATTGGGGCTAACACTTTCCTTGTGGCAATGATTATCTTTTGGACCATTCCAGTTGCTGTAGTGGGTTGTATTTCAAATATTAATTTCTTAACCACAAAGGTCCCATTTTTAAGATTCATTAACAATTTACCGGATTTCTTATTAGGTTTAATCACTGGTCTTTTACCAACCATTGCTCTTGCTATTTTAATGTCATTAGTTACACCAATTATCAAATGTGCAGGTGGTTTATCTGGTGCTTTAACCATAGAAGAATTAAATACTTTCACTCAGAAGTGGTATTATGCATTTCAAGTGATTCAGGTTTTCTTGATTACTACGTTAACTTCCTCTGCATCTGCTACTGTGGAATCAATTATTAAAAATCCAGAAAATGCAATGACTCTTTTAGCGCAAAATTTACCAAAGGCATCTAATTTCTATATTGTTTATTTCCTTTTATTAGGTTTATCCACTCCAAGTAGTAACCTTTTGCAAATTGTGAATTTTATCTTATCCAGACTTTTACCATTCTTAGATTCAACACCAAGAGATAAATGGACTAGATTTAATACGTTGTCGCAACCAGATTATTCTGTCCTTTATCCAACAGTTCAAATTTTGACTTGTATCTTCATCAGTTATATTATCATATCCCCAATTATCTTAGTGTTTTCCACTTTTGCTATTTTGTTCACTTTAATTTCGTACCTTTATAATACAATATATGTTCAAGGTTTTCCAGCTAGTGATGCTAGAGGTAAAAACTACCCAATGGCATTATTTCAAGCTTTATGTCCCATTTATCTTTGCCAAGTATGCTTGCTTGGTCTTTTCATTATGTCAAAATCATGGGGTCCTCTAGTGTTAGAAGTCATTGCATTAGCTGCTACAGCCCTAGTTCATGTTTATTATAAATATAAGTTTTTACCAATTATGGATTGTGTTCCTGTATCCGTGATTAGGATTGCAAGAGGTGATTTAGATCCATCTTTATATCCAACTCATGATTTAGGTCGTGCTGAAATTAATCAATTGATTAAAAATGAAGTTCATAACTATAAAGCAAATATTACAGGTGGTGTAATTAGAGATGCTACAAAATGGGAGTTAGAACATGCCAATATGTTACCATCCAAACAAGACTTATCTTCCTTGTCTCTGTCAAGTACTGATTCAATTGCAAAATCTATAGATCCATCGAAATTGAGTGACAAATTTGAAGTTTGGACACCATCTGACACAATGGAAGAAAAAAATTGTAAGTTAAATTCAAGAAAACTTGAAAATTACAATTCTACTTTTGCTCCAGAAGATGAAACCTTTAGAAAATATACCTACAAGGACGTTCAAAATCAAAGATATGGTATAAAAATAGATGAAGACAATAAGGATAGTCGTCACCATGAAAATATGGAAGAACCATTAGGCGAGCATGTGGTTAATGAATGTGATGTCGGAAGACAATACAATGATCCAAAGGCCATGATGGATGATCCTGCTGCATTCCCATTAAATATCACTGCTGGTGAATCATGGTGGCGTAGGATTATCAAGTTCTTTCAACCTACAAAATCGTATCCCTTTACACTAGTTAGATCAAGATTACCACATGTGTTTAATACGACTGTCGAGTATGAAGATAATTATATTGATATTGCATATACCAATCCATGTATAAGAGAAAAGGATCCTATTGTTTGGATATGTAAAGATCCAATGGGTGTATCACAACAACAGATTGATATTGCCAAGGAAGTTGGTGTAGATATAAGAGATGATTTTACTAAATATAATAAAAGGGGTAAACCAATGTTCACGTTTAACCCACCAGATTTTGAAACAAAAGTTAAACGTTAAGAAAAGTATGTGAGTTAAATCAATATAAAGAGATAAAAATAAAAATTATATTTATCATTCTTATTTCTTTCATTCCTTAATCTACCTTCCATTAAATCATACTGTTTTGTAATATTTAATATGACCGTATTATTACATACCGTCGCAAACACTATATATATTACATGGGATTTAATATTACTATATATATTCAGTGAGGATAATGAACTATATACTTTCTAATTTATACAATATTCATTCGTGTCATAAATAACTACTTAATATATTAATACTTATTAATTTTTTATAAAAGCAGTGCAAATATTTAATGTTATAGCTTTTTAGTTTATTTATACACTATAAATAGAACAGGGAGAGAGTAACAGACAGACACACATTATCTTTCATTCTAGTCAAGTGTACATTATGTAATGAAATCAGCATGTGATATATATCTGTGCTTGTCTGGATTGATTATATATATTGACGAAGGGCATTTTTCTGATAATGCTCACTTTCTACTTGTGATATATTACAATTTCATATTTGAGCATATCACTGTGTGCTAAACTTTAAAATACTTCATCAGAAAAGATGGAAAAGTAATATTAAAATACAAATGACTAATAAATGTTTATACCTTTTAGAAAATATATATTTCTGTTATAGTGCGAAGCTGTAGTATGGATTATACTGATAAAAAAATCGTAAGGGAGAAAAAGTGAGAAAAAAAAGAAATCCATGTCAAATATATATCTCACGTTACTACTAGATAAGATATAGAGTAGTAATGAGACAGTAAAATACAAAGCAATTCTTGGAGCTTAATGGCATATGAGAAAATCATTCAAAAATAATTTGCAATATTATAGTAGCTTAGGAATGACACGTTTTTCTGTGACAATACATAACTTTGTTAAAAATGTACATTATCAACTTCAATTTGAAGAAATAAGGACGCTACAGATCCATCATTTAACAAGACAAATGACAGATGAAGATTTCAAAAATAATCTTTATTATTTAGCTATTACAGAAGATGGGAATGTCCAGTCAACTAACTTGGTCACAATATTCCAAAAACTTAAGAGCTGTTACAGTACAAAGCCAGTAATAGTTTTTATTAGTACTGAAGAAATTTCTCTTGGGAAACCTTTTAAACAGCAGTATTTTGATGACAAGCTTACTGTTATGATAAATGGTTCAATTCAAGTAGATTTGGACTGCATATCCTTTCCAATTACATGGGCATACATAAAAAAACAGATATATGAAAAACTATCCAATAATTCGGTTATTTTGAATTTTGATGATTTATCAATATGTAATAACTGGAAAAAGAAAACAGGTTGTACTGATAATGATGATTGTATTCGTTTTTTAACTAATGAATTGCGAGAATACGGACAAACAACCATATATGTAGAAACAGTTAACAAAAATAATAAGAAAACAGATAAAGAAATCAAGAATATAATCCCTCAAAATCAATATATTATTAGGAGTAATTTAAATAATATAATGAAAGGACTAGAAAGGTTAGAGGAAAGTATTGCACATATTACAACAGATGATATTTTTATAGACATCCCGTTAAAAAATGAGGAATTGTTTGAATTTTATGATAAAATTAAGACAGAGAAACAATTAATTGATCTAAAACATTCTTATGAAAAATATCAACAATGGTTAACATTATATGGTAATGATGAGGATAGGATTGAATCATATTTAATTAGCCACAATGAGAAGTATAATTCATTAATACAAAGTTCTAATAATATTTTAAAAAATACATTAACTAGAGAAACTGCTATTGCAACTTCTGATATATATAATAATAATAATAATAATAATATAAATATTAATAGTAGCAAACTACTTTCATCGCCATATAACATCCCAAATGTCGTAAAGGGTTTCATCAACTTAAAAATATTCATATTAGATTTAAATGTTTGTTTTAAATTCACTAATGAACAAGACATTTCATTACCATCTGGATTATCTTTAGAATTTGATTATAGACTTGAACAACGAGATGAAAATGGAAATAAAATTGGTAATGACTTGGTTCAGAAAACATATTGTATAGATTTAATTCATGGATTTGGTGTTAATGTTACAAGGACGTTTACTAGATTTAAACATGAATTAGGTACAAAGTTCCACATTCAAGATATTGAAAATGCAAGAATTGTTAAGAAGGATACGTGTACTAATGATAATAGTGACAATAACAATAGTGACAATAATAACAATAAAAAGATATTGTATATTGGAGTTAGAGATTATTTTAAAGAAGAGCATGATGATAAACCAGTAAGAATATTTACTTTTGAAACTAACAAGAATAAATATGTAACAGCAAATTCAAGTAATGCAAATGATATTATTTCTACTAGCATTGGGAACACAGATAGTGTATTATTAAATATCGATGAATATGATCTATTAACTGAAACAGATTCCAATTTTTAAGGATATATGTCACTTTCTCTCTTTTTTTCCTTTTTTTTTCTTTTTATTTGTAAAAATGGGGTGGCTACGAATTGTATTATTTATGCTTAAGCACATTTACTTACATATATATAAGTTTACATTTCACGTACTAGATATTTTTTTATACATCATAGAGTATTAACTATTGATTTCGAATTCAATTATAGTTTCTTTTACCTACATAGATATGGTCCTTCTCTGTATACCTCATACCTTCGTGGTATTGTTTGTTTTGTTTATTTACTATTATATTTTTTATTTTATTCATTCTTTCACATTCTTGCTTATTTTTTATTGTCTCTTTGTTATGTGTTACAGTTTTTCTTTTTTAGGTGAAGAAAGTTATAAAAAGTATACAATTACGCGACAGCTCATCTATTGTTTTCGTACAAAACGATACAGACTATTTTCAACAGTTTCTCTGTTTTTTATTTTACTGATCTAATTGCACAATAATTTTGTTCAAATTTGTGTTAATTTTTTTTCCCTTTTGTTTTATATTTTAGATTGAAAGATAGAGATCCATTGTCTCCTATTATGTTTTACAATCATAATTGTTCTTCGGAAATATTTACATTCTTTGTTCGAACCTTTGGACTTCATTTAAAAGGCAAAGCAGGAGGAAAATCATTATACAAGTACAAAAAAAAAGCTTAAAGTGGTATTTAAAGGACTTGCGAAATTACATCATCATTTGCCATTATCTTCTTCAAGTTTCTAGCACAAGGAACTGTTTTAGTTAGAAAAAAAAATATTCTTGATATACTATAAATTACCATATTTATAATTTTGTTTTAACTGAAACCTAATAATGTTGGTTTGAACAACAAACAAAACAACGTTGCAATTTTATCAATAATTGAATAAACAGTACTGAATATGCAAAAACGGATAAATATAAGCATATCGTCAAAATTTATCATTTCTAATTTTTGTAAATATTTTTAGTATCATTTCATTAAAAGTTCTAAAGATCTAGTGTTTGTACTCATTTGTTAAACATTTAATTTTATTAAATATTCAAGATAGAAAATAAGTCTATTTAAGAAAGAAAATACATTATCACTTCACCTTAATACTATTCATTCTGTCGAAACAATACATATGAAACTTATGCAAATAGTTATGTTTTAAGAATTCTTGTATAAACCCTAAGTTTATGGGATTATGATCGTTAAGGAAAAACAGAATAATTATTTCCTACCCTATCTTTTTCTTGTCAATATTATACATGTCTCCATCTTTTTCTTACATTGTTTCCGAGAGATCGCCAATTTTTTGTAGTATTATTAACAGATGAATCTGGGGAAAAAAAAAGAAAGCAAAATTTGAAAAGTAACAAAAGAAAATTACTCAATTAGTCAGATCTTTGAGTAAATATTTAGGCAAGATCTTGTCAAAATATATAACGCTTACTACAATACTTACAATTAGCAGCAATATTCTTCTCGTTATATATCTTCCTTTTATATATATATATATATATATATATATCCAACTATATCCAAGGTAATAAATTCATGCACATATATATTATCCAATTTTATTGTCCAATATAGAATAATATATTATAACATTATTACACTATGATTCCGTCATTAATCAGTCGATTGTATAAAGAAAGATTATATAGTTTATTACCTATTAATTCGTCGCATAAAACGTATAAAGATGTTGAAAATGATAAATATTACCTTGCGTTCCGAACTATTATTGTAAATGTAGCAATGTCTAGAGGCCTTAATGCTATTATTGAACAGACTTTAGACGCTGTTGATAAAATTCTGAATGGTGAGCCAAATATTGTTTCTGATAATATTACAAATGAAATGATCCAATCTATCTTAGTATTAATTAGGCTTTTGAATGGAATTTTAGAGTATTATTGGGATGAGATTGATAATTTTGCCAAAGACAATAAATATGATTCCGATTATTCAGTGCTAATGGATTCAAATATTGCTTCTACAAAACCTATGAAACCTATTAGACTGAAACAGTATCCTAACTTAATAAAAGATTCATTGGTCATAAAATTATTAGACACGTGCATTAAAATAAAATTTCATATACGGACATTGCATATTTTGGCTAATATATCAAACTATTTAACTCATACGTCTAATTCAATTCCATTCAACACAATTTTACCTGATTATCAAAAAGCTTTGAAGGATAAAGAAATTTACAAATTAGCAGAAATTATGGATTATAATGTGTGTCAAATTTCTCGGTTTTTATCAGCATCAAATCCAAACTGTTTCTTTAGATATATTTATGATAATATTCAGAAAAAAATTTTTATATCACCAAATGAACTTTGTGTGGTACCATATTTGCACTTTCTTAGTCAAGTATTTTTGGTTAAATCTATCGCATTCCAATATTTAGAATTCTCAAAGTATATCTTAGGATTGTTGAACAAGCCAGTATTCCAACATATCATAATGTTCTATATCTCTAAAGTTTATATCTTCTGGATTATGTCTAGGCCAGAAGAATATGTATCACTAATTAAAGAGTATAAAGTTTTTTTAAAGAAACATCAATCTAAAAGCAATTCATTAAATGCTTTTATTACCAATTTTTTTGATGAAATTTATTCAAAATACAGTGTATCAAGTATTTTAACTAACACGCAAAATGTTACTTCAAAAGATTCCAATAAAATCAATCCAGAAACTATGACAAATAATAATAATAATAATAATAATAATAATAATAATAATAATAATAATAATGATATAATCTATTACTTTCCTTATCCCACAACTAGCATTTTTAACTCATCTACAATTCATTCAAATTTACATGCATTAAATATTTCTCATGATTTTAAAAACGATCAAGGCAATTCAAGCAACCTGTCTAATTTTTCTTTTCCGTTCGTAAATGCATCATCAAACATTAATATAAGCGATAATATAGAATATATAAACCAATCATCATCACCACCAGTATATGATCAATTTAGGAATGCTGATGATTTTTTTAATAATTCGAATAGCCCTTATACTCTCAAAAATAGTAAAAGAAGGGGAGCAAATTTTGAAAATGTAAATGATCTATACCTTAAGTTAAAAGCAGGTAACCTAACTTCAAGGATCCATAAGATATCTTCATCTCAAAACACTACTCATTTGAGTGGTATTTTAATACTCTTCAGTTATTTCGATGATAATGATCCATTAACTCATATTGCACCTTTAAGATTTTTAATGATTTTGACTTTATTTGATGTGGAAGTGTACCATCTTATGAATATACAATCTTTTAGAAATTTATTGAATACAGGTACGGTCAATAGCAAACAAGAAAGGTTTTTTGATAATACTTTGTTCCATCTAGACAGTAGATCACCAAATCAATCATTAGAACAAAATGGTAAGCAGGGTGATAAACAAAAAAAAGGTTTTAATCATAGTTTCAAGAAACTGTCATTACTTTCTTTCACAAAGAAAAGATCTTTTAAATTTCTCAGTTTACTAATTAAAAATTTAAATGAATCATTAGTAACTTCATCCACTGTAGCACTTGATGCTATAAGAGTCACCTTGATGTATTTACTACTGGCATCTTCTATTTCTATGGTTAATAAAGGTTTTGAAATTGTTACTTTAGCTAGGAGAATGATACCTATTCTAGGTATCAATTTAGGTGTTGGTGAGAATTGGGGGAAGAATTTGGTATCTAACAAGATATTAGTAAGATGGTTATCTAAAAATCAACCAAAACTTAATCAATTTAAGATCACGTACATAATATCAGTTCTTAGATTCAAATCAACCTATTTCATGAAAAACTTAGGTTTGTTAACGTTAAATTCAGATGCTGACCTAGAAAAGTTAGATTTATATATTGAAAGTATAAAATTATTCTTTATCCTTCCTACAAAACAAGATGTTATGAAAACAGTTGTTAATCAAATATCTTCATTTTTAAAGGATTCGTTATGTTCGATAACTAATATTATATTGACAGATCATCCAACTTTAGATAAAAAGGTAACATCTTTTGTGGATTTTATTATTGATAAAATTATTCGTGAACAGATCGACAACATGAATTCATTTAGTAATAGTGACACACTATCGATTGTTTCTTCAGTTAAAGAAAATTCTTCGCTTGGAGATATTGGTAGCCCTACTGGTAGTCTAGTATCTCATTTAAGACAGCATTCTGTTCATACAGATAGCAATGTAGATTTAATGTCACAAATGAGTTTTTTATCCACATCATCCTCTTCTAACCTTTCTCTCATGTCCTCATTAGCTAGGGATCAGTCGAGATCTAATAATAATTTGGAAACATTAGTAAGCCACAATAATGGTAATTGTGAGACTTCTTTTCTTATTGCTCCCCAAGCATCAGCATTATCTTCTAATAAAAACCATAGCTCGTTATTCATTTCTCAGGAGGATAAGAATTCGACTTCAGCTTCAGTAACATCTCACTCCACATTGCATGCATCTTCTACAACACCATTGTCAAAGCAATTTGAATTATATGATTCTCTACTAATGAAAGATACTGCTGAACCAAACAATAGTTTAATTAGAAGGGTTATTTCTAAAATATCTATTGATTCAAGTATAAAGTCTATAAGTAACAGTAAAGGAGATGGGAATTATGCTAAAAATATCCTATTTAATATATTAACGATATTTGATAAATATTTACCATTATTTATTTTACCGTGCCAAGATTTAACTAATTCTATCTGGGTGTTGAATGATTTTAGAAATGTTATTCAACCTATTTTTATTTCCATTATATTGTTTAATCAACAAATTCAGGCAATTTCTGAGAGTGTTTTGAATTCTTTAATATTCAATGTGGAATCTATGATGGATAAAGTTTCTTCTATTGCTATTAAAGGATATATTTTAATTTGCAACTGTACTATATGCTTGTTTTCTATGAGTTTGTTTGATTTTGATATTAATGATGCAAAAAGAAATGTCCTTATAGTGATAATTATCAAAAATTTGAAGTTAAGAAAACAGTTGTTGAATGTTGCAAAAGAACGTGATATATTTGATCAGGTAAGTAATAGTGAAAAGGCTATATTTCCATTGTTAGTTGGTACATTAGGTTGTGGGTTATTGTTATCGTTAAGTTCGTCTAATTCTGATGTTTACAATGGTCTAAGAATAATATGTCAAGAATTGGATACAGCAATAAGTTTCCACAATAAATATGTTGATAATATAAGTCCTAACATATTTAGTAGTTCATCTTTCCAAGAAATTCTAGGACAGTGTGATGATTTAACTGCCAATACAGGTTCTGTTTTCTTTCAACGGAAGATTCGTAAAGGGCTTTTGAAACATGTAAAGTCCTTAGATTTAGTATTACTTGATAGCATGTGTATTTTATTTAAAAAATGGAAAAAGTATTCTAGAATAGGGAAAAAACTAGATACCAGTGAGTGGACAGAATTTAGGAATTTGTCAGGTATTTTAGCATCACTCTCAGGCCTATTATTTTTGGGTTATAAAAAAATAGAAGTTGTTGACGATTCACAATTTGAAAATTTAGTTGTTAATTTACGTAAAGATTTTAATTTTTTTATTTATAAACAGTGTCAATGGTTGAATGATTCTGATTTAATTATGAGAGAGAATGCTAAGGATGTTATAAGTATCGAATTGAATCCATTTTCATATAACATTCTTTTTGCACATTTAAATGCTAGAATTGAAGAATTATTTACTAGTCAAATGGTATTATCAAACAATAAAGATGCATTTATATTATTGGAACAAATTATCGTTATTATTAGAACTATCATGCGAAAAGAAGATGAAGAAGAAGTCATGATTCTTTTCTCAATGGATATATTGGGAATTGTTGATAAATTGCCTATAGTTGTGTCAATGATACCTTATGATTCACCACAATATTATAAAGCTATTATTCAATTATCAAAAATGTTTAAGGCACTAGAAAGCTCAGAGACAAGTATGGCAATAAAGAATCATTTTCGTCTTAAAAACAAATGGTTAAAGCACTTAATAGAATGGTTTAAATTAGCAATTTCAAAGGAATATGATATCGAGAATCTTTCCAAGTTACACAGAGATATGGATCTAGTTAGACGTGATCTGGATTATTTATATATTGATACTGTAATTGAGTCTTCGAAAGCTATTGCGTATTTGACAAAGAATTTACCCCTAGAAGTAGTTTCTGCTTCTACTGAAGATGAGATGAAGAGATCAATTTTTGTGAAGTTTGGTAATTATTTTAATATATTACTCAAAGGTCTAAGAAAAACTATGGATCATGAAAAATATCCTTTATCTTTGCGTCATAAAATAGATATTGTAAATGAAAATGTTATTTGGGCTTTGACCAATTTGTCTCGTGCAAATATTGAGAGCAGCTGGAAATTTACTTTACCAATGGGTTACTCAAGTGATAAAAGTATACGGATTGCATTTTTAAAACTTTTCACAAACATCGTATCATCAATGCAAATTCAACAAAAGGAAATTGAGAATGAAAAATTAGAAGCAGTTGACAATTTTTTACAGTTTATTATTGAGAATCCACAATTAGGTTATGCAGTTGCTCATACATGTCCATCAAAGGATTTAGATGCATATACTACTGTTCTTATTAACGGTTTGAAAATGAGAAATGCTGCACATATTGTTGTTTGTCAACTGATAACAGAGGAGATTGCACATGCTTTACGACCAATGGATATATTAAGAAGAAATAGTTGTGCTACACGAGCCTTATCACTTTTTGCAAAAGATAAAGGGTCAAAATATTTAATTGATATATTGCAACCCATCTTAAAAGAATATGTAGACTCTAAGGAATATTTTGAAGTTGAAAGATTGATACCCTCAGAACCTAATTATGAAAAACAAATTAGTTTATTTGTCAAATATATGAAGATGATTATTGATGCAGTAACACAATCAGCTGTACGATTTCCTCCAGAATTTTTTTACATTTGTCATACAATATATACAGAAGTTGATAAAAAATTCCCAGATTACGCCTATATTGCTGTGGGTTCTTTTGTGTTTCTAAGATTTATTTGTCCTGCTCTTGTTAATCCAGAAGCAGAAAATATTATTGAACTAAGTTCCATTTCTGAAAGTCGCCCATTGATCACATTAGCGAAAATAATTCAAAATATTGCAAATGGTTCAGACAATGTTATCAAATGGCCTTCGCTGATTTCTCAGTCTGGATTTTTATCAGAATGCTCTGTTAAAATATTTAATTTTTTAAAAGAAATATGTGCACCTGAAAGAGTTCCTACTATCAAAATTAAAAACGATTGTCCTTTAAAACCATTCGAATACAGTTTTTTACACCATCTTTTAATTACTAGAAGTCTTGAGATAAGAAAGAAGCTTTTAGAGGGGTTGAATTACGCAGATGAACTTCCTTTCTTTAGAAAGACTTTTTTTCTTATAGATGATCTTTTAGGTAAATTGGGTGAACCAAAAGTCATATTGTCACAAGAAATTCCAGAGTTTTTTACAAGTAATAGTGAAAAATACCCAATGCTATATGAATATATGTATAGGCAAACATTTAGGAGTCATGGAAATCTAAATAAAGCTTTAGCTGCAATTTCTGAATCAATCACATCTAATGGTATGCCAATTATATCTCTAAATATTAATCGTAATGTAATGCAAGACATTGATCATGAAACGCTTATTTATCAATTGTTGAAAGTGTATGTTCGAATTTGGAATACCCCTCACTTTTTTGCCATAGATTTTACTGATTTTGATAGCTCATATTTTGATATTAAAAAAATGATTAAGTTGCTAAGTACTCTTTTGCCAAGTTTTACTGTCAGTAACTGCCAAGGTTTCTATCTATTGAATATTAATGAAAATTTCATACACTGCTGGGATGTGTTTTTTAATCATGAGAATATATACTTAAAGAAGGCAGTTCCTGTTCATTTTATAAATTCTGCATTAGATGGATATGTCCTTGAATCATTAAATATTGAAGGTAATTCTGTTGATGTTTTGCAAGATATCAGAGTCTCCTTGCATGACATTGAGTTACAGGACTTAACAAAAAACATTTCAATACCAGTATCCCTTAAAATTGGTAATAAATATTTTCAAATATTGTTTGAAGATACAAGAGATATGGTTATCAAACAATTTGATGAATTTATTTCTGTAAAAGTGAACGAAGTACGCGAACTAATTAATATTTCATCTGTTAGTGTATCCACTGTTGTCAATTCTAAAATGGAATTCACAATAAAGATGAATGACTGTGAGACGTTCGTATTTATTAGTTCAAAGTATTTGGAAATTATTAAAATATTTCAGTATGCCATTGCCAGGGAAGAAACTAGCATGTTAAGAGGACCATCCACCATAATCAAATCTCAACTTGATGAACTTAACAATGAACTGAACTTAAATACTGAATACAATGATATTATTTGTAACCTAATTCTGGCAATGGTTGTGAGTTTATTTCACCCAGATAACACTGTAAAAAGTTTATCGTATAATTTTTTTGGGGAAGCTAACAAAATATTTAATTTAGGATTTAATACAGCATTTCATAATACACCAGAGCTTTATATTCCTTCCAATATTACATCATTCTTAAATATGTTAGCAAAAGCTCAGGCTCGTAAGTATCCTTCATTAACTGTAAATATATGGAAATATAGTTTGAAACCAATAAAACATCATGATATATCTAAAGATTATATTCCAACTGCATTATATGCGCTTTCAAAATGGGTACAAAATTTGATGGATTATGTTTATTTAGTGAATAGGCAAGAAGGACCAAATATTATAGCTCAAATATTTAGAGATCTTATCAAATTAAGTGTAGAGGATGATGATTTTGCAACGATTTATTTACGAGAAATTTGGTTTCCGATATGTGCCGATGGAAGACTTTCTGATATTCTGGTAGATGAAGTAATAAATCATGCTTTGGAGAGAGATTCAGAAAATTGTTCTTGGAGCAAGATTATTCCAATTATTTGTAGTTTTCCTACTGTTGAAATTTCAAGAGAGATTGTGAAGAAATTATTAACGTCTATTAGAACTGTCCTGTCTTCGTTTCAGATGAAGGGATCGAACCAAAGTTGGGCTGAGCTAAAAATTTTAGTAAGTATTGCGACCTATAGTTTTTTTGAAACATCATTTGTTACAAAAATGTTTTTACCTGAACTTTTATTTAGTATATCGTTATTGATGGATGTTGGTCCAACAGATATGAGATTATTAATTTGCAAGCTATTAATGAATGTGTGCAGTTCCTTAGTTATTGATACTTCGCTTGCAAGTATACAGAAAGAACAATTAGAGCTGCTTATATTAAAATTTTCTAATAATAAAATCAAGTATATTTCAGGTTTTAGTCAACATAAGGACAAATTGCAGTTAACATTAAACGTGTCATCATTTTCCAGTAAATTTAACATTTTAAAAGACTTTATAGAAGATATTTTTGGTATAATGCGGATATTTCCTGGTGAAGATCATATTGAGTGGATAGTACGTTATCGGAAATTGTTAAATGATATAATATTTTCCAGTTCTTCTTTTTTTTCTTCAAGAGCAACGATGATTACAGGTATAATTTTAAGAAAGCAGCCATCAGAGACATTTTGTAGAGATTTAATTGTAGAAACTATTAAAGTCGTATCATCCCCAATTATTACTGATGAAAACATGTTTATTATTATGAGCCATTGTTTTACCTTTAATATTACTATTGATGGTCTTGATCCATCATCTTATTTGATTAAAAGATTATTCTGGTTTTCAGTTACTTTGATTAATATTTATGATACAGCAGTATATGAAGGAGCTCTATTACTATTGTCAAAAACATTCAATAAGGTTAGTGCATATTGTCAAAATGATAATGAAAAATATACTACTTCCATAGATATTTTATTAGAATCAAGAAAATTCGCTTCAAACATATTTAAACAAATAGATGAAATCGATAATACTGTTTGGAATCAAGAAAATTTCGCTCATATATTAGCAAGTATTATTAGCAGTGGATATTCAGTTTTATCAATTCGACATATATCTGTGGATTGTTTGCAAACAACCTTTATGAATCTTTTTTTGGAAGAAGACCAACATAATATTTCTACAAATTATAGGTGCTTTATGTTTATTTTATTTTTGCTTATTGACAATGAGAAATTTATAAACATACTACAAAAAGTGGGATATAATAAAGAGATTATGGTTTTATCAAAAGATTATAGAATTCCAGCGGATTTGCTTTGTTGGTTAGCTTCAGATTCTGCCTCGTCAAATACATCACTATACCAAGGGTCCTTGATTTTTAACAATAAGACAACCGATGAACAAATTCGATTTAAATTTTCACTAATTATGAAATATTTATTAGTTACAAATTCAGTTTGTTTGTTCAGAATTTATGGTAATGTGGAAGAAAGAATCAAAAAGATGATTGTTATAGATGGTGTAAGTGAATCTATCCCATTATTATTGGATATTGTAGGACAGGCTGTTAGGTTCAATGATTTTGATAACATAACACAGTATAAAACAGAGTCGTTAAAGAGGATAGAGAGACAAGGTTTAAGAATTATCATCGATTTGTGTAATGAACATTTACATAATAAAAAAAGTGGAGATATAGATAAACTCATCACAAGAAGAGTATTGGTTGTAAGAATTCTGGAATGTCTAATATGTCTATAGAGAAAAAGGATAGTTATGAGATAAGTAAGTTAATTGAGCTAGAAATTTTTTTTCATATTTTTATCCATAATAAAATATTTTTTTTCGTTTAAAAGATTTTGTGTGTACGTTAAACATAAACACTTTATTTATGGTATATTTTATGCTATCAAATTACATGAAAATATCTTAGAAGAAACTCTGAACATATGAGTTATAGATGAGCTATTGGATAAATTAATACTTATATAAAATTTTATGGGTTTAGTACTTTAGAAACTTTTATATGGTAGTTTTATTAAGCCGTATAAATATGGAGAAATACTACTTAAGGTAGGTAAGTTTAGAGAGTAACTAATATATATTTAAATACTTCTAAATTAAACTACAAATATTTTTTAAAATTATTGTTCTTGAATAGACTTATAATTATTTAAATCAGATGGTTCTTATGAATTTGTAATATATTAAGTATGTCTGTATGCCATATTTTCTCAACTTCTTAAATAGATACGATAGTTTTATCATTTTTATATGAATATGTGCCTTTAAGCTCTGATGATTTGCATACTATTGCAAATTCTAGTTAACTTAAAAATGTAATAAGTATGATTTTTGGGATTTACTTATTCTGAAGAAAATTATTTAATTGTAAATGCATAATGTAACCGATAGTTTATTTTTTATAATTTATGTAACCATTTATACATTTTAATGCTCTTTTCTGACAATATGATATAAAAATTTACAGTAAATTATTTCAAAATTTTTATTTTTCTATTAAACTATATTTTTTCTGATCTAAAAGCTGTTCTATGTAATTTTTCAAATTCAGATTTATCAGATTTATACAGAAGCATAGTTGCTCTTGCATCTTCTACTGAAGAATGCTCACCACTTTGAATTTGAACCTTTAAAACTTCCTTGGTTAATTTCTTTAGACTTGGAGATTTGCCTTTTGCATACTTCTTTCTAAATGGTAAATGCCTTGCAGTGTCTCGAATCATTGACTTGGGATGCGATAATAAAAGTGCATCCAGGTCATGCTTTAAAGCATGACCAACAAGGATTCTTCCCTTTATGATTTCTGCACATTTTTTTTGGGCTTCTTTAAAAGAAATAGCTTGTTTCATATGTTCAGGTTTAATACCACTTATATGAGTTCTCCAATCAACGACTTTTTCTTTGGGCCTAACAAATTCATCTAAAATAATATGACCGTAGTAATTTGTAATAGAGATTCTGGCTAAGGCGTGCTCTTTCCCTTCAGGTCCAACACCAACAAATTCACAATCCATTGCAACATATTTACCAATATCTGTTGCTTTCTTACTAATAACGGAAGATGCATTTTTTTCGACAACATTTTCCAGTTGGTTGTCTTTATTATCGTCCTTTGTTGAATTGAACTGGAAACTTTTACCTTCCTTTTTATCCTTTTCATGTTGTTCTATAGCCTTATTCATGGTATATATCATACTCATAATTTTTGTAGGCTGAGGTCCGTTAGAAGTTCTCTTATCTGTATAATTTGCAATTTTTACCTTTTTAGATTTTTTAGAAACTTTAACTTTCTTCTCTTTCTGTAATATTTTCCAATTTGAAGATAATGTCATTTTGAATTGTCGTATATATATCCTAGTACTTTTATTTACTTCACTTTGATTGTATTGATATCTTTAAAAAGAAAAACTGAATTAGTCTAAGTCACTATACACTCATACTTTTGACCTATGAGTTGATTGAGATATAATTTTGGTATATGTTGTATAATAAGTGGAGAATATGAATGTCTTTTTATCAAATGAACTTATTAAACATTGAAATTTTTTGAGAGAATAGATGATGAAATAATTTTTAAAGATTTTACCATTTTGGGAAAACAAGAAATTCATCTTAAAGGCAACTTTTACACATCTTTAATTTGAAAAAAATAAAAGGTGAAAAGATTTATCCATGAGAATAATTCCAGTTTCAGGATTATATAGAGCTTTTTTGTATATATATATATTGATAGATTATTACTTTGTTTACCTAATTAGAACCTTGTTAATGCACCAAGTTGAAGTACTGAATAGTTGTGTCTAAGATTCAAGGGTTCTAAATACAATATTGTAAATATAGTTATTAAGATTTTTAAACTTTTTTTTTCTTTATTTAATATTTATTTAAACAATTATGGATGAGTTTTCAATTATAAATAGACTGCGAGCTCGATTTTTGGATACATTTGGGGAAAAAGATCAGGTTTATAGAGTTATTAGGCCTTACTATGGTAGATTAGATAGTAGTTCAACTTATCCAAGCATCGTAAATAATGCTAATGTTACAGGAATAAGTGGAATTGATGTGTTCTATCAAGATAATCTAGGAAATAACATGTTAGAATTTTTAGAATCACCACCGATTACAAGTAATTCGATGGACACTTTTATGTCAAAAAATGTTGTTCACAGAAATTATCATAGATCTAATAATCTAGTAAATGATAAAGCTTTAGATCATTTTAACGACCATGGAACTGATTCTATACATATGGAATCCCACAAAAGTTGTTTTAGTGAATTTACAAATACAAAGCTTAAAGATAATAGTCCAACGATACCACTGATTAATAACAGAATGGGAGAAATGCATAAGAACGATGAGAAATATAATAAAAACAATGAAAAATTTGGAAATACCATGCAGCATGATTCTTTATATAGTAACTTAGAGTTTGACAATTTTTATAATAATGAAGACTCGATATATAATTACGAAGATACTGTCCAATCAAATGACTCTAAGAAGAAACTAAATAAAAAAGCAGTATTTCGCTTTAAAAATATGTTTAACAGAACTAAGAAAAGTTCAGATAAAGATAGTTACATTGAAGGAGATGAAGATGACTCAATAAAATTTTCTTTTTATAACTTCATGAACAACGAACCGTTAGCAAATCATAAGAACACCAATTTACATGTAAGTCGACAACTGCCAGGTCCATCTAAAAATGTTATTTCTAAGAATTTATCTAAACCAAAGCTAGGTAATATAAGAAGAAGAAGTATGTACTCTATGAATTTTGGTTACGATGAGAATATAGAAGATGATGACGAAGATGAGGATGAAGATGAGGATGAAACTAAAAAGAAGAATAACTTTTTCAATATCGAAGGTATAAATACAATAACAGATAAAATAATTTCTACTGGTATGCAAGATGGGAAACTATCACTAGATGAATCAACTAATAAAAACAGTGGAAATGCTGTAAGTAACGGTAACATTAATGTATCAAATAATACTACCAATATGAATCATAATAATGGATATCAGAGTTATTCCAGTGTTAGTAATAGTATTGGAAATCAAGAGGACAAAAAGATAATTGCTACAAATGCAGATAATATAAATAACAATAATAGTAGTAGTAATACAGCAATTGCAGGAAATGTATCAAGATTTAAAGCACATTTCCCTCAGCTGTCTAAAGGTATGATTTTAGATTCTCAAAGAAATATCACTTCTAGATCTGATACAACAAGTGTATTGAAAAATGATTCTAATGAAGCTTTGAAAGTAAAATCAGATGGAGTTCCTGAAGAGAATGTGTCTGATCAATATGAGATTACAGACATTGATTCTTTTATTAATGGGAAGGATCTCGATGATTTACATTTAATGGAGCTAAGTGATGTTAAAGACGGCTTGCATCATAATAGTTTCATGGAGAGTGAATTACTAACCAATAAATATGGAAATGATATGTCAAATATTCCTGGAAATTTAATGTCTGCTACTGAAACAGACTACATTAGTGATGGGTCTTCTTATGGTAAGTCATTATTAGAATCAGACCTTTCAGGGGAATTTTCAGATAATAAGGATTCATCTACTTTTTTAAGTGATTCTCTATCTATAAATTCTTCAATTCCACATAATACAATTTCATCCCATTCAATACCATTGTCTTTAGAAGGCTATGATATATACCAAACAAAAGATAACCTTTCTGCAAGTCAAATGCCTGAGCAAAGTATTATAGGTGGTAGATATGGAAAATCAATTAAAAATAGAGGAAGGAAAAACTCAGTAGTATCATTACGTGAGTCTATGCCTAGAAGTGTTTCGAACAGAAGGTTATCGTTAGTATCTTCACACTTAAATAGAAATGGGTTTGCTTCAAAAACTTCAATGAGATCAACTTCGTCAAATACTGTTGAAAACCCAGTTCTTCCAGTGTCCTCTGAAGATGGTATTATGAATAGTATTTTTAAATGTAAGTCTAATAACAGTAGATTCGAAACGTACAAAGTTGTGAAAAAGGATAGTAGACTTGCAAATGATAATAAAGAGGATAAACTTTTTTTTATTGAGAAAAAGACTAATTTGAAACCACATAAACTTGAGTCGCATTTGACGTCATTATTTAAGAAAGATCATGTTTCAGAGGGAAGTAACACTGAAATGTTAGATTATTTTACATTTGTATCTGGTGATACAGTTCCACCAAGTGAATCTATGAAATTATATATATATATTCAAGATTCTAAAAAATATAAAAAAAATAATTTTACAACAACAGTAAGACGTTCAGCCACAATATTTGAAGTTATTGGATATATTCTTTATTTGTACAGCACAAAATACCTTCCTGAGGATATGTCAGAAAATGAATTGGATATGAAAGAGGTAATTGATCCCAATAATTTTAATTTAAAGATTGTAGATGAAGATGGTGAACCATTCGAAGATAATTTTGGTAAATTGAATCGATTAAATCAAATGTGCTCAGTATCTGATAATGAAGTGGTATTATGTAAAGCTAGCAGTGAGGAAGTATTAATAAATGAGAAAGAAACATCTTTACCTTATAAAATAGACATGAAAAATGGTGAGACAAGAGAAAGAAGTTATTCAATTGCTTCTTCAGCAAGTTCTAATAAAAACCAGAATACTTTGAATCAATTAAGTTTTTACAAATCTATTATCTCCAAACCCGAAGATATCAACAATTCGACGGATAAAGCAAATATTATTGAAATTACAGTGTACAAATATCCTAATGTGAATCCCAAATTTAATTACACAAATATTAAAGTACCTGTTACTGCAACTATCAATGATATTCTTGTTAAGTATTGTCGGTTAAAAAATATGGATCCTAATGGGTATGCTTTAAAAATAATTGGGAAAAATTATATTTTAGATCTAAATGATACTGTGTTACGTTTAGATGGTAATTATGAGATTGAAATAATATCTAAGAGAGAAGTTCGAATGTTACAATTAGAGAAAATAAAACCAGATTTGAAGAAGCCTAAGTTACCAACCATCCAAAGTAATGATTTGACTCCGTTGACTTTGGAATCTGTTTCTTATATGAATAAGGGTACAGATGTTCCAAAACCAGAAGAAGAAATCAAAACAACCAAGTTTACTAAAGGCAAGAATAGTTCAAAGCATAAATTGGTTTCAATGAAAACTAATATGTATGGAGGAGGATCAACTGGATTTAGCAGCACTATGGGGAATAGTTTCTTTAAGAATAAAAACACGTCAAAAAGTTCTTTGCAAGATACAACAGAATATACACCTGATAGTTCTGTGGGGAACAACTATCAAGATATCTTCTCTGGTGCATATCATAAATATAAAGTATGGCGCAGACAGCAGATGTCTCTCATTAATAAACACGAAAGGACATTGGCACTTGATGGTGATTATATATATATAGTTCCACCCGAAGGTAAAATGCATTGGCATGAAAATGTAAAGACTAAGTCGTTCCATATCAATCAAGTGGTTTTGGTAAAAAGGTCCAAAAAGGTCCCAGTTAATTTCAAATTGTACGTTCAAAGAGGTGAGGATGACATTAAACGATACTATTTCGAGGCAGTATCTCCGCAAGAGTGTGCTGAAATAGTCTCCCGAATCCATAACTTACTAACAGCATACAGAATGAATCACAAATAAACACTTTTTTTATATGCTTGAAAGGTATTCTATTTCACTTTTGTTTGATTGGTCATATCGGAGATTTTCTTTTTTCCTTGTTTACCTTGATTTTTAATTTTTTTACATGTCCAGTTTAACCAAGTACCGGAAAAAATGTTCGAGAGATTTTAGAAATTTCTTTCGAGCAACATGCAGAGTTGATTAGTTGTAGTCCTATTTCAAATAACAGGTCTTTGGTATCTTTCAATTAATAATCATTATAGTATACTGACACGTCAGTTAATTACGTCTTAGGTGGCATATATTTGTACGTTATAAATCTTGAAATCGTCCCGAAGCACGTGTATTTGCACAAAAAGAAATAATAAGATTGTTCATAGAAAATTAAACAGAAATGGGCTCTACATATCAAATATTAGGAAGAACATATCAACCACATCAATTAGCTTTAGCCACTATAGGTTTATTGACTCTTATAGCTATACCAAATCCTTTTGCAAAGAAACAACCAAAGACTGTGGATATTAGGACTGATTCTAAGGAAGAAGAACAATTCATTAAAGAATATTTAGAAAAACATCAGATATAAATGTTTTTTTAAGTTTATTACTTTTTTTTAGTTAAAATGATTGCATACATAGTTAAATTAAATGTTTTTTTAGATTATATATTTATGTATAAGCATACTTGTAAGTTCTTTATATTCCTATTATATGATTTAAATAGATCATATTCCAAATGCAATATTTCTCTTTTTATTATTTTTTGTATTTTATATGTAACCTGGTTAAACGTACATATATATATGTTTGTATGGTACAGAGATATAATTATACAAAAAATGGCATTGTGCCAAATGTTAATTATGGTTGCATGTATATCTATGATTATTCTGTTGTCATAATGTTTTTTGCCTCTATTTTTTTTTTAAACTATTTTATTTTACCTTTGGTCTTTATGGTTATTTTACACGGTCTATCGAGGTGTCATTTAAAAATAGCATCGTTAGATAATGGGTCTGCTGCTAATATACTTTCTCTCTTCTTAAGTTTTCTTTGGATGGCAGCTTCGGCTCTATTCTTAGCTTCTTCTGCAGCTTGATGTCTTAGTTGAGCTCTTACAACATTTGGAGATACATATTGCTTGTTTTCATAAATCTTAGGACCACCAAATGAACCTTCCAAAATTAAGATAGTAGTCATGACGAATCTTGGGCCAATTTCCACTAAGGAAAAATCATCTTGACCTTCCTCATATTCAGTTTTATTTCTTGCAGCATTTTTAATCTCGTATGTTCTGACCCATATTTTATCATCGACAATACTAAAAGACATAACATGGTCAGTAAATGGTTTGCTTTTTCTCGCATGTGGTGGAACACCAAAGTTATGGATTAGTAATTCTTTAATCAACTGATAATGGGGAGTAGTTTCAAATCTATGATCAAATGATAAAATTGGACGAGATCCCTTTAAACAATTACCTGTAAAATTAAGTTCATCCATAGTGTGTAGATTTTGTATATAAAATTTGATAGTTGGACCATTAGGTGGCTTGGATAACCATAAATATAAATCTTGATGTTTTCTAGCCTCAAAGAATAATATATTATTGCAGTTATATAACTCTGCAATCTCGTTTAATTGCTGTAAATCTTTCTTGGTATCAAGCTTTGGTTCCTTTCTGGCATGTGGTAAAAGGGAATCTAAATCTTGAATTAAATGACGGTGTCTGAAATTAACTCCTCTACTGGAAATAAGTAAGGTACGTTGTCTATTCATAAATTGTTTTTCTTTTTGTTGTTTACTTTTTTGTGAGGTATTGTTACTTCCAGCCAAGGCTTTAAAAATGGAGGACATGTTATTACAATTGTAAATCCTTGGCTATATATATGCTGATGAATTATTAAAACAAAATAGTACTGTTGAGACGGTGATTAACGAATGAACAATTTTCTCCTCTGGTCTAATGGATGCTGTTTTTCAATACGTATTGTTAATTTTTTTTATAAGATAAAGCTCATCGCAAAAAAAATTTTTTTTCATTGCTTCTTTTTTGCAAAAAAAATTTAATAAAGGTTGTTAGAAGGAAAAATTTACGTTCGTATAGAATGAGTCAGTAATTGTGAAAATAATGTAAATTACATGCTGTTCAAGATTAATTTTGTTGAATTTTAACTTTTAATAAACTATGATATATGACTATACACTGAATTTATATATATCTAATAATAAAAAGAAAATGTAGAGATCAACCTTGGTCAAGCACTGGTTACTGCAGACTTCTTAGAGTTCGTTACAAGTTATTTTGTAAACTTGGAAGACCCATATTGCTTTCAATCAATTTTAATATTTTTTTCTGTTTTTGAATCTTGGCTTCTAAAATGGCATTCTCTGATTCTAATAAGGTTAGTTTGTCTATCAAATGATCGAATTGTTTATTTTTACTATAATCAGCCAAAAAGATATTGATAAATTCATTATTAAAAAATTTGGTTATGGTTGTTTTGATCGATTCAAAGTCAATTATTTTGATATTATTGAAATCCTTCATATGTTCAATTAAATCATTTAAGCACATATTAAATGTTTTTGCTGACTCGTTATTTATAGTTTGTGCAAAAATTTCTTTGACAGTACTATAAAATTTAATTGATTTGTCAAAGTAAAACATTTGAATATTTGTTCTTGTCTTAATTATCTTTTCTAAGTTCTGTATTTTCTCTTGGAGGGTTTTATTTGTTTGTTCATGTTGTTTGATTATATTCATTTTGTTTTCATGTAGTTTTTGAAATTGTTTTAATTCACTTTTCTTTTTCATATTGTTATCAAACAATTGTTGTTTAAGATGTAATAATGTAACTTTATACCCCTCATTTTGATTCATCAACTCTTTATTTTGGGTTTGAAGAGAACAAACATTACGCATGAAATCTAACATAGCTTGATCTTTATTAACATCATTGATTTGTTCCTTTGTGTATAATTGAAACATAATATGTTCAAATTGCTGTCCTAACTGTTTATAATAGGAAATATCTCTGTTTGTATCAATATTATTGAAATTCCTACTATTGGTTAATTCTAAGCTATTCTCAATTCCAGAAATAATATTTGAATTAGAAGAACTGTCATCGACACAGAGTGTTTTAAGATCTGACGATAGCATGCCTGTTGTACCTTCATCCAGATTTTGGGGTAAAGAACTATTTCTTGAATTTTCCTGGTTATTTGGTGGCATTTGATTTACATAAGTACTTAAATCTTTATCTATCACAACTCTATTTCCACTGTTCAATGATATTGGTTGGCATTGGGTTAATTGTTTATTTTCAGGACATGAAGAATTACGGTTTGATTTTATCTTAAAAAGTTCTCGGAAGCTTATTCTTTTTTTTTTGCAATTATTTCTGTTCTTCTCTAGCACGGTTGGATAAGAGTTATTAATATCTTCTTTTGGTTCAGATAAACCATCAGTGCTTCTGCCAGGATAGTCTGCAAGTGAGGGTTTTTTGACAGTTGTTGGTTTAATTTGTTCTTCTGACTTTTTATGTGACATTTTGATATTGTCAAGATTTAAAATAATTTAAAATTGCTAATAACTTTGTTGTAGCTAATAACGTTTTTTGCCTGGATTTTGTTTCTTAGTTAACCTTTATCCTTTTTATTATATGGATGTCTTTCAAATCTTTGAGATATACCTAGTGGTCGTGAAATGATCGTTTATTTTAGTTTTGTGTCATTCTTGATTAATTTAGAAAAGTTTTTGTGTCACAAAAAAATGTATTCATTACAAGACTTATTTTTCTATATCATGTAATATATAATTATAAGAGCCGTTTCATAATTAACCAAGAAAACACAAAAAATTGCAAAAATATGAAAACAAAACAACTTTTGTGCTATTAATAATGGTCCATGTCACCATTTTAGCCATTCTAATTTAGCTTTGATTACAAAGTAGGCCAATAATCTGTAAATAATACCAACACATATGGCAATACCTAAGTATTTTGGCACATTTGTCACCAATCCATACGATTCCAGAACGTCTTTTCCAGTTGCAAATTCACAAGTTCCATCCTCCTTTCTACCTCCATCATTACAAGTTAAATTTAATGTATTAGGGAAGGCTAAATTAATAATAACCATTGAAGTATAATGAACTGGATTCAGATAGCTGAAACCTTTCAAGACTCTAGGCATCGTAAGTGACATTATACCAGATAATTGACAACCAATAGATAAAATAATAGATATACAATTAACAACAAATCCAGGCCTTTCAAATAAGGTATTAGTCATAATACCTAATGCTTCCCCACATGCTATAACAATGAAAGAACAGTATACTGTAGCGAAAAAATTTCCAACTGTTCTTGGTAATCCACATGCTAATACAGTAAAAACAGAATACAACGTTGATGAAATAAATGTCAATGGTAATTCCAGTGTCATATATGATAGGAAGAACGGACCAATACCATATACATTATCTTCAAATTCTTTATAAAAATAATCTCTTTCCCCAGGATAACAGGCTAAATTTGCCAACATACCAACAAAATATAATGATGTGGATTCTTGGGCTAAACCTAGACGATTACTAATACTTGTATAATTATGCTTTATAGGCGCAAAATATAGTGCAAAAATAGCCCCTAGCCCCGGTACTTGAGCAATTCTAGCCATTAATGAATCAAAATTTCTCCCTATTGTGGTTATTTGTCTACTGACATTAACATAGTAAGCCAATAATGGACTACATTGTTTTTTAATACAATTCTGATATTCGAATTGAAAATTTTCGTACATAATTTCTGACTGTTTCTCATCATGTGACTTAGTTTGGATTTGGGTATTTTTTTGACTAGTAATTTTTTTCCAACTATCTAATATTCTTTCAACACATTGTTTTGATACATATTCATTTTCCTTATTTTGGGTATTAAAAGATATCAAGTCTAAAAAGTAATCGGCAATATTTGTTAAAGGTGGACAGTGATACCCTAAGTTTGAAAAATATTGGATCATTTCTTGAGGTGATCCATTAAATGCAATTTGACCACCTTTTGCTAAAAGTAGGACATTACCAAATTTTGTAAATAGTTCTGATCGTGGCTGATGAATTGTTAATATAATGGTTCTTTTATACTCTGTGCAAAGGTTTCCAAGAATCTGTAATATAGTTGCTGATGTAAAACTATCTAGCCCTGAAGTTGGCTCATCCAATAAAAGTATTGGTGGATCATTCAAAAGTTGTATGCCCATTGTCACTCTTCTTTTCTCTCCACCACTAATACCCTTAACAAATTCATTACCAATAATTGTATTTTCACAATGTCTCAAGCCAAGTAATCTTATTAAGTCATTTACTTTTAGTTCACGTTGAAGAGGTGTCAGATTATGTAATCTTAACTTTGCTGCATAGTCAAATGTTTCTTTTACAGTAAGTTTAGTTAACAAATGATCATCATCTTGAGAAACATAAGAACAAATATTTTTAAACATATCCTGTGACACTTTATACCCATTGAAGTATATTGTCCCATCGCTTGTGAATTTCGTAAATAAAGAGGATTTTACTCTACCAGATATTAAATTTAATAATGTGGATTTTCCTGAACCTGAAGGACCCATGATAGCATTTATCATCCCTGGTTTGAAAACTGCATTAATAGAATTTAGAATTTTTCGTTGAGTATAATGAATAACACCTTCTTTCAAATTTGAAAAATTTGCCAACCGCAAATAGTTGACAGACAAATGAATGCCTTCTAAGGTTATTTCTATTTGATAATTTTTCTCGGAGTTTGATTCGATATCTTTATCTGAAGTTTTGGATGTGTGAGTTAAAGGTGCATCAATGCTTTTATCTATATCCTCTGGACAATACTGTTTATTCTTTTCTTTTTTTTTTGATTTTATTTCATTTTGTAACATGATATCAACTTTGTTAAAATACAGAACAACCATCGCTGCAAGAAAATAACCCACTGCAAAACAAAAAATAATAACAATTGGAACTGTTTTCCAATTTTTTTCAAAACCAAATGTCTCTAATAATTGATTTCCTAAGCAGGTAGCCTTATCAGATATACTGGAACAATAGTTATCAGTAAACGTATTTGACAGGAGTGCACCAAAACCATACCATGAAAATGCAATATATTTAGTCCAACGTACGTATACAGGCATTTTTTTGGCATTAACAAAAAAACCACATCCCATTGAAAGTACAGTAAATGTCATATTACCAACTAATGATGCCTTTGAAAAATCTCTGGAGATAGCAACTGAAAACATTGCTAAACCAGAACATGCCAATTGAATTAAAAACACGACAGAGAACTGTGTAAAAAATTTAACAGCATTAGGTTCTAAACCAAACATGAAATATGTGATTGTAGTAAACGCCAGTGTCATATAGAAATCATCAGCAAATAATAGAGAAATCTTTCGAGCAGTGATAAATGCAAAGGGAGACACCGAGCCTTCAGCTCTTTCTCTATCAAATATGGCAATATCTTGTTCACAAAGTCTATACGTATCAAATAAAAGATATAGATAAGATTGTAACATAATACAAGCATATAAGCATGCAGTCAATGTTCTTAATCCTGAATCCGTAAAACCGTCCGGCTTGTAAAAAATCCAGCCAACAATTGTTCCCATTACGATCGGTTCCATTATTGTTGCTGACAATGTGATGTAATCAGTTGTGTTTAATTTAAGATTTCTCCTAGTAAGTACAAATACCTGTTTCCAAAAGGGTAGAGCCGTAGTCATTTCAGAAACTTCGATACGATTTGAAAGATTATTTAATTTAGTATATTGTATATGTTTCATTTCATAATCTCTCCATTGATCTAACAAGTTGTACAGTCTCTCCCTTGTAATTTTTTCAGATTCCGTTGATCTCCCATCAATACTAGATAGATCAACGATATAGTCTGCAGGATTGATTAGTTCTGGTATTTTATAACCAAGTGATTCAAAATAAGGAATTATTTGTTGCAATTTGTCACAATATACTACATTTCCCTTAGACAAAACACATATCTTATCAAATAGAAACAAAATATCAGATCTTGGTTGATGAATGGACATAATAAATATTCTGCCACCTTCCTTAGCTAATTTTTTAATTGTTTTTATTAATAAAAATGCAGAATTAGCATCTAATCCAGTAGTAGGTTCATCCAAGAACATTATTGAAGGGTTCGCAATCATTTGTGTTCCGATACTTAATCTTCTCTTTTCACCACCCGATAAACCCCTATGAGAACTATCACCAACTAGTGTATCTGCACATTCCTTTAATCCTAATTCGTCTATCAGTTGATTAACAATCATTGTTCTTTCTTCCTTAGGTTTATCTAATTTTAGATCTGCCGCAAACATTAATGTCTCTCTGCAAGTTAATCTTGACAATAAAATATCTTGTTGTGGAACATAAGACATAGTAGCATGTTCTTGTGTCAATTCTTTACCTTGCATTGGTTCTAAAACATAATCAATGGTTCCCTTTGTGGATAGACCACCACTAATCTTAGAAGCCAGAACATTCAATAAGGTAGTTTTACCCGAACCTGAACCACCCATGACAGCCATGATAGAACCGCCTGATAAATCAAAAGAAACTGAGTTAACTAAAGTACTCCCTGTTTTCGATGCAATAATAGATAAATCTCTTACATGTAAAGAAACTGGTGGTACAACAGAAAAGGATAATTTATTTTCCACTAATGGAATAGACATAATAGATTAGAATTTTTTGTCTCACTGAAGTGAAAACTTTATCAGAAGTTATACTAGTCCACAATAAGTTTATGTCTATTATTTGTATGTTATATGGTATTGTATGTAAAACTTTTTTTTTTCTACTTATGTGATTGTGTTAGGCCTAGATTAGAAACATTAGAGTGCCTAAGATACTAAAAAGACAGTTTGGTTGAATTAAATGCATAATAATAGTGATTGTCAAACACAATTGTTTAATAGTTTTTTCCTTGGTAATAGAAGCATAGCAAATCTCTTTAACTTTGCATATATAGGCACTTAAATGTCTTTATTTTCCTTATTATATTTAGAGAAATCGTTTATAGTAAAGCATGTAAAAAACAGAAAAAAAAATCGCCATAAAGTAGTTAAAATACAGGTATATATAGGTACGTGTCAGTATAAGTAATTTGTGTTTTGATATTTAAAAGATTGATGTGCTCAGATTAGAGTATTTCTCAATAGGATATGTAATAACATATAATATCAATGAAACAAAAAGATTTTTAAGAATTCTTACTATTTATTATATTATAAAATAATTTAATTAACAAGAAATATGCAAAGAGCTGAAATAATTTTCAACAGTTTAGGATTTATTTTTAAAGAATTACTTATGTATATTTATAACTTGACTTGTATTTTCCATCTAAGGTGATTTTTAAAGGTCTGATACAATCCTTTATATTTTCTTGTTAGTCTTTTATAATACGTAAATTAAGTCTATTTTTAGAGGAATACCTTTCAAAGTTGTATAGAAAAAAATAGAAGAAATTTTAAACTTCTGATCTTATTGATCTTCAGTAAATTTTTCGATGAGGTAATTAGTATATTTATAATCGAAAGGTAGATTAGAAATAAAGAGTTAAGTTTTTATTTCATTTTTTATCAAAATATATTTATTTAAAAAACCAAATTGAAAACCAACAGACATACAATTCTGTAGGTAACGTCTGAGTATCTAATTGGGGAATTAATATTGTCATATAAGCAATTATTAGTGATGAAATGTGGAATCTTCTTGGATGGTCTCTAGAAAACAACTATCATATTCGATCGTGTCCAAGAGATTGTTAATAATTAAGAGATATATTAAAGGTAACATAGCACTGATGTTAACGATGTAGCTTTTGATATCATATAAAAACAACTACAAGTTAATAATGAAGTATTAAAATTATGATTTAATTTTATAGATATTGTGATGCAAACCCATTTAGAAACATAAAAAAAAGGTTTTTTTAAATGAAAGGAAATTTCAGCAAAAGATTTATATTCTTTTAAAAGCATGTATTGAGATAGATAAAGAGTTCAAATAGATTCAATAATATATATATATATAGAAAATAAAAAATTAACTACTTATTTATTACGGCACATATAATAAAAGGTGGTCCATTGGACTTTAAATAATTTATTTTCATCTGTTATATTAAATTTTTCAATTACTTCATTGATAAATCTGTCAGCAATATCAATAGTGTCATCTGGATGGTTTTTGACCCAAGATGTATAAAGACTCCATGATTTGATCAAATCTCTTAAATCAGACATAGACATTTCGGTAGTTTGGTAATATGGTGCATTTGGATCTGACTGACCCTTCGAATAGCAGGATACTTCGAATTTAATGTCATCAAAATGGTTTTTCAATTGATTCATTAATTGGTCATTCTCAGTAAATTTAGTGAAAAAATGACGTTGAAATGGCGTTAAATATTTGCCCATGAATTCATCAGACCAACCATACTTGTAATAAATTTCATTAAATCCATTTAATTCAATAAACTCAGGTTGTGTATAGAACCAAAATGCAAAAGTACCATTAGGTTTCAATACGTTGTGGACTTGTTCAAATAAGGTATCAAAATCACACCAATGAATACTCTGAGCACCAATGACCATATCCACTGAATTCAAACCAATTTTTCCATTTTCCACCAAACATTCCCCTTTTACGAGCTTGTATGTGACATTTGAGTCTTTTGGGAGTGTATTTTTGGCACATTCTAACATACTAGGCGATGCATCCGTGGCAATACATTTTTTAAAATGATTCATGAACAATTTGGTAGCAATTCCGGTACCACAACCAACCTCGACTAAGGTGTTTAATTCATTTTCGGTTTTTTTATTATGATAAGAAAGGATTTTGTGGACTAAAGTGTTAGGATAAGAAGGACGGAACCTGTCGTAATAAGAAGCTCCAAAATTCTCGTCTAAATAACTTGTACTTGGCATAATCAATGGCCCGCCTGCTCTTTAATTCTCGAAGGCCGTTGTGAAATCTCTTTCTTTTTTTTACTTTTACAAAGAATTATGCAGAGAGATAAGTGGATAAATGATAAAAGACAAAAGAAGAGAATGGGACGTACGGCTACTAAATATATAACTAAATAATTATATATAAACAATGTATATGTACGCTTGTAGACGCAATTATCGCAATCGACTGTTACGCCACCAACACAAATCAAAACAGTGAACAAAAAAAATCAATAGAAAGAAAACAACACTATTGAAGGGATATCGCACCACGCTACCCCTATTGAGACGTTACTGGCTTATCGATGAGTTGTTGGAGGCCTCTGTCGAGAGAGGCTAAAGTTTGTGCACCACAAAGACGAGCAGATGAGAAGGCAGGATAGCAACAAATGTGGAAAGAGGAAAAAACGAAGGAGGGAAAAAATTCATAAAGCCTGTGGTCTTTTATAGGTGTTCAGAAAAATCATTAGAAAAAAGAAGTAAATTGATTTTTTTTAAAAAGTGTCCTCGATACTTCTAAAAAAAGAAATTTGGTAATTTTTCACGAAATCTTTTTTTTTAAATGATAAAAATAGAAATATAAAAGAAGAAAAAAAGAAACAAATAAATTATATATTTTCATTGCGATAACAACATCATATAGAAAACCTGTTGAGATAAGGTTTCGGAATCAAAAATTTCACTAGCGTTCATTTTAGATTAATATAACAAGACAATATAACTAACAATAGGACGTTAGTGGTACTATAACTTGTTATTGTATTGCTTATCTTCTTTTATTCTGCACACTGAATATTCATATATAATTATTTACACACTATATTACATATTATTTTAACTTTTCTTTTGTAAGGTATTATAAAACCCTCAATCATTTGATACGAAAAATTTACATTATCAGACACATTTCTAATTTAATTTCAACAAAACTAAACAAAAAAAACAATCAAAATTAACTGATATATACTTATAATCAATGGTATTATTCAATGTAGATATCCGATATTATCTGAGTTCATTTGAAATGTCTTTAGATATTTTTCTAAGAATACAGTCACGCCGTATTCAAGAAAACAGTACGGTTTTAATTTGTGTAATTTGCAGAAGTAATACATTAAACTGGCTCTTTTGACACTGCACAACCTCTTATCCTATCTAAACCTTCAAGAACGATATATGTTACCGATATATTATTATTATTTAGCTGTAATCATGCATAACTCAAACATGGTATTCTTTTAAACTCTTTGCCTTTACTATAGTTTGCAGATTTTCAATTATGTTAGAAAGATAAAAATTATATAATCTATTTTGTTTCTTACAGAAGTAAGTTTTGGCTAAAAGATATACTGTTGTGTAACTTTTCGAATCATATTTATAATCCGTTTTACAGCTTTTTTTTAATTTGGAATTCGATATTCATATAGAGAGAGTAAAATTCACTGTAAGGAATAGTAGCGATAATATCGTATGATAAATTATTATTTTATTTTATTTAAGCCACCAAGGAAGCAAGCAAGCCTTGTAAGGACTGAACATGAATTTATCTAGGTCTATTGTAATCTACCCTTTTAATTTATACCGATAGTAAAATATTTAAGGTTAATTGATATATACTGTTTGTGTTAAAGGTTTTAGTCCTGTTATGCGTAGTTTTTGCTTTTCTGAAGTTAATATTTTCTATTTGTCGACTAACTGTAATAATTCGAAATATTTTTTTTTTTTACCTTTTATCTTATATACTTTTTTGGGGGAAAAAGGAAGAAGAAATTGTATGGTTTAAACTTCCTATTATTTTGGGAGAAAGGATGACAATATTTATATTATTATTGTGTATATAAATGTAAAGTAGTATTCTATAAGCATACTTTACAGTTCTTCGGTAAAAAAAAGTAACCTCAATAAGATTTTTACCATTAACTTGGAATTAAAATTTGTGTCTTCAGAAATAAATTTTTTTCAATTTTGAGCTTATCTTACACAAAAGAAGCTAAAATGACTCAAACTAAATATAAAATTTAACGTGAAAATAAACCAACTATATAAGCTGCTATTCAAAAAAAATTATTTAAATCAACAAAAATACAATTTAATACACTAAATTGTTATTTTATTTTGATTTAAGTAATGTTTCAAATGAACTGTTTTTAATGTAAAATGCACTCCATAAAATTTTTTAACATGCACAAATGCATTGAAAACCAATTCTACCATACCATTTTGATCATCAATTTTTTTTAATAAAAAAAATGAAAATATTAGTATTAGTCTATATTGTTGAAAATTTCGATGAATTTTATGAGAGGACAATTAGGTTATTTTAGTTATCACATTTGGTGTTGCAAATATACAGAGTATGAAATTTAAGTATTGCATAGAAGCATTATAACATAAATGGCGTCATAGTAATCCCTCAACAATAAGACAACATATCAAGTAAAACTTAAAACCATGTATACAGTAACATATAATTTTAAATATTTTACTTCACAGTGAAAAACAATAGAGTTACATTATAAGTTTGTATAATAATACATTTTATTCCCTCCAAAAATTCTTGTAACATCTACTTTTTAATTAGTATAAATCATATTGAACAACTTATATCTAATACAAATTCCACACAAGATATCAACAGAAAACGAAAACAAAACCAAGAATAATAATTTGCCTTATTTTTATAAACATTTGTTTAATAGGACAAATTTAAACAATTAATAGTCCAGAATGGACGCCTTTTTCTACCAACAAACTATATTTGCCTAAGATTAAAACCACAAATATTCATTTTTAGTTCAAGAAAAAATAAATAAAAAAAACAACTAGTGTGATCCAGTATATAAATCTAGGCTAAATCAATTAAATTAAATCAATTAGCTTATAAGTTACAATGTTATACTTTAAGATGTAGGGCTAGCCTATATCTTCTTCTCAACTAATTTATTCCTTATTACAAATAGATTAATATCGAAATAACATAATCATAAGTGTTATCACGCTCCAGAACATAACGAAATAAACCCCACAACTACAGTAATACATATGTGAACGTGAGTAGACCATGCTGACCCAGAATATTGTAACAGCAATTCAATACATGTTTTCGTTTTTTGTAATATCTCTATAGCTAAACTTTACTTTTAAAATAACTAATCCAATTAATAATATACACCATCATGTAAATTTTTATCATGTGTGAAAATATCATCAAAATATTATTATCTTTTGAAATTTCGGTTTACAGCTTATTGAATTATATGCCTACAAAAAACAACTGTAGCTCTCGCCTGATGAATTTAGATAATTGGTGAAAAAATCAATTATTAAATCATTAACGATGATGCATCTCATTTTAAAACTTTCTTTTTTTTTTTAAAAAAAAATAGATAGAACCCTATCCATTCTCATTTTCATTAAATCACCTAAATTCATAAGTTGATTTAAAATAAATCTGCTAAAATCATCATATTACTTCCATTTTCTTGTCTAAAATGATAATAATATAGATTTATTTTCAACATAGATGCAACGTCATCATTATGATCAGTGATAAAAAACCAAACCCGGTTATTGCAGGAAAGTACTTAAGTTACTTTTATATGAAAAATAATAACTATTACGTTCTTCTTTTATTGGCATATGGAGGTCTATAAAATGAAAAAACGTTTAACTTCTTATAGGATGTACTGTTACTTCCAACATTTTCATCTTCTTCCCTTTGTTTCAGAATTATATTATAATACATATTGGATAACGGTCTTTCAAGGTTTTTTCCAGAAAATGCACTTTCTTGGATAACCAAATCTTTTAGGTCAGCATATACATGACAATCATCTCCATAATGACCCTTTCCACCACATCTATAACAATATATGGTATGTATCGGAAGAATCATTTTATTTGTACCTATATTCTTTTTTTTCAAGGTATATTTTCTCCAGATTCTAGGACATTTCAAAGATGTATGAAAATTACTATTGCATTCCAAACAGGTTTCAGTATTATGACTGAGCATCTGCTTCTGATTCTCACTTTCTAACTTTTTTATTTTCTTTTTAGTATGTTTACTTGATTTCTTCTTTGATTTGAATACTTTAAGATGCGATTTTTTTTTCTTAATTTGCTTATTACTACCCATCCCCTCTTGAAACCTTTTTCTTTTCCTTTAAAATACTCAATTTTATTAGATATTTTAATAAACGAACTTTAGATGTTAAATAGATAATTATCTTCCTTGTACATTCAATTTATCCATTTTTTTCTTTTGCCTATTAGTCTAACTCTAACTATTAGAAACAAATGAAAACATATGTTTAATAATTAAATAAATTTCTTCCACTCTTATGCACACTATCTTTTGTAAAAACACATTATGTTTCATTAACCATTAAAAAAATATTAAAATGTCAAACAAAAAAAAAAAAAGAGAAGAAACATATGAGAAAAAGAGGAAAATGAAACAAAAAAAACAATCATACATTATATATAAAGGTAGAAGAAGACTTTGATAGAAAGACACGTATCGCTGAACACACTCCGTTCGAAACGTATTGTATTATCAGGTGGATACCTACAATAATAACAACATTGTAAAACAATAGAAAAATTTTAAATTGTGCGAAACAAAATGAGTGAACTTAGCGAAGCTGAAAAGCGTAGAATCTTAAGAGAAAGAAGACAGAAGAAATTTGGCAATGGTGGTGGTTCTTCTAGGTTGAATAAAATTACAGGTCAAATTGATAGCAAGTTAAGTACAAAATCTCCATTAGATTCCCGTCCCAATGATCTAAAAAAATCTGAAAAGAAAGAATCTATTTTAACAGCTCCTGATCCTGCTATTCCATCCATTAACAACAACAATAAAAAGCACATTAACACTAGCAAAGTAGATAACGTTGAAATAAATTTATTTAAGCAACTTGCTGACATGCAAAATAATGGTTCTAACCCAGATTTATTTTCTTTGTTCAAATCTTTGAATAATGAGACTGATGATAATTCTTTATCTAAAAATCTTTTAAACGCAGCAGGAACTGATGAAAAAACGACTCCTGTGGATACAGCATCATTGAAATATCACAACTATTTAGTCAATACATTAAAAGCTAAAACTATTTTGATTAAATGGCTCTTTTTCATTTTACCATATTTATACTTAGTTACAAGAAATGGTAGATCATCCATTGTACCTCTACCAAAAATGTTTAATGTCTTATTAGATCCTTCTTACTTTTTTATGATTTTCACAAGTTTTGAAATAGTTGCAACATCTATTTATTATCAAAAGTTGCAAGCTATTGAAAAAATTCACAATATCAATACTTTGGACCACTCCAACAAGATTGTTAAACTAGTAGCAATGATACCAGAAGGTGTAGTTCCAATTCCCAATTTAAAAGGAAAAATTATTTTACTTCTTCAATATTGGGATGTGTTATCTTTATTCTTAACCGATATCTGTTTTGTATTAATAATGATGGGCATTGTTGCATACTATTGAACTTTATTCTTTTTTTCTTTTCTTCTAGTTTAGTGACTTAGTTCTACTATATTTTATATAAATTTATTATTGGCAATAAAAAATTAATATATTAGTTTTATTTTATATGTAATTGTATGATTAATTGCTATCTTTACTTGCTAATTCATTAATATCTCTCTAGAGGTACAGATATAAAAATACCTCCAAAATTGAACCTTACAATATCTTCGGAAAAAAAAATTAAGAAATACAAAACAAAAAAAAGAAAAAGACTTAAAAAGGTGAATGAAAAATTTTCAAATAATTTTGGATATATTAAGATAAATTTGGGCATCGCAAAGAATATTACTATTAGTAAAAACTCTATACACAAATACATAGTTCCACTCCTTCCTAACTAAGGATCGATTTGTTCAACAAACCACCTTTTGTCTGTACACACATATACTTAAACTAATACAACTTTAAGAAATGGCAACAAAAAAGTCAGGAAAGGAGAAAAATGCTAAACCTGTGGCCAATGCTAGAAAGCAACGTCAAAAAGAACGTCAAGAGCCCTTTGTAAGACCAGTAACATCCCATAAAAGAGGTAGCCACAAAACTAAAGATAAGAAATTAAAGGCCACATTGAAAAAACTGGATAATAAATACAGAGATGCTGTAAGGTCAGCTGCCGCGACAGAGTATTTATTACCAGAGACAAGTGGCTATATGGAGGCTGAGACTGAGATGGAGAAGACTTTTCGTGTTAAACAAGAAGAAATAAAATCTAACGTTGATGTAAGTACAGCCAATAAAGCATTAGATTTATCTTTAAAAGAATTTGGTCCTTACTATACAAATTATTCGAGAAATGGTACTCATTTGTTGATTAGTGGGAGAAAGGGCCATGTTGCATCTATGGATTGGAGAAAAGGTGAATTACGTGCAGAATTACATCTAAACGAATCATGCTATGCAGCCACCTATTTGCAAAATGAACAATATTTTGCAATCGCCCAAAAAAAGTATACATTTATCTATGATCACGAAGGTGTAGAATTACATAGAATGAAACAACACATTGAAGCTCGACATCTTGAATTTTTACCGTACCATTATTTATTAGCAACTGCTGGTGAGACCGGGTGGCTTAAATATCACGATGTATCCACTGGTGTATTAGTATCAGAATTAAGAACCAAACTGGGACCAACTGTATCTATGACGCAAAATCCTTGGAATGCAGTTATGCATTTAGGGCATAGCAATGGTACAGTGACATTATGGTCTCCTTCTATGCCACAGCCTTTAGTTAAATTGTTATCAGGTCGTGGGCCGATTAACGATTTAGCTATTGATAGAAGTGGTAGATACATGGTTACTGTGGACGCAGGAAAAACAATGAAAATATGGGATATCAGAAATTTCAAAGAATTACATGTTTTAGAAAATTTACCTACACCGGGTACGAATGTGACAATTTCTGACACAGGTGTAATTGCCATGGGAAGAGGACCTCAGTTGATACTGTGGAAGGATGCATTAAAGACAACTAGGGGAGCTAAACCATGTTTTGGTTCTATGGGAGGTCAAAAAGATAGAAATACACCATATATGACACAGCTGTTTGGAGGAAATAGAATAAATAATATGAAATTTGTTCCATTTGAAGATATCCTTGGTGTTGGTCATGAGACAGGTATTACTCATTTGATAATACCGGGTGCTGGTGAAGCCAATTATGATGCAATGGAAATCAACCCATACGAGACTGCCAAACAAAGACAAGAACAAGAAGTCAGAACATTATTGAATAAACTACCGGCAGATTCTATCACTTTAGATCCAAATACTCTTGGTACAGTAAGTCAGCAGTCTTCATCAATCAGGTTAAGTGCAAAACAATTACATCAAGTTACGCTGGAGAAGGAAGAAGCTATAAAGAAGAATGCAGATATTCCAAGTGTCAAGCCTAACGTTAAAGGAAAAAATTCTGGTTTACGTACATATTTGCGTAAGAGGACACAAAATGTCATTGATGAAAGAAAATTAAGAGTACAAAAGCAATTAGCTAAAGAAAAAGAACAACGTAGAAGAAACAATATGATTAAGTCAGGTGAAATTAGTGCTGATTATAAAGATATCGTAGACGAAGCATTAAGTAGATTTTCGTAAACAAAAGAAACACCCACACAATAAATAAAAAAGAACAGAAAAAACAATTTTGCATGAATTATGTATTATAATTATTAATATAAACAAATATTATTAATACAATTGTAAAAAAAAAAGGCTATCTATTTATCTCTCCCCCCTCTCTTTATATATATACATTAAATCATTTAGAAGTTCCAAGAAAAGATTCAGTTAAGCAAAGATAGAGAACAGATATTTTTCTATTACTGAATGAGAACTAACTAATTACATCCCACTCATGTGCTATAAACATAATTGCATACCCTAAACAGAGGAATTAATCTGAAAACAATTCATTCTCCCGTATATTACACTATTAACCAACGGAATAATTATTTTTATGGCTTAGTCAGTCTTTGTCTAAATGTTATTTTTTCCGTAATGGAGACAGATCCCTTAAAATTTCTCGAGAACAATTCCATGTGGAACATCCCCACTATATAAAACAATATATTTAGTGGAAAAATAATAAATTATCCACTCGAAGCTATTATTAACGGAAAATCTTCCTACATCTCTTTGTTCTCCTTTTGTTTGGTCTTGTTTAATTTATCGACAAAGAGGGGAAGGTGTTTCTCCTTTCATACTATTTCTTGGAGAAAACACAATAGGTATCTGCAAATAAGTCAGACACTTTTTTATTTTTCTTCTATTTTCTTTTCATTTTAGTTTTTTTTTTTTTAGCGAGGAAAATCCAAAAGAATAAAATTTTTTTTCCAAGACAAATTTCTTCGTACTACCTAACAAAAGCTAGCGGGACTCTGTATATATACATTACAGTTTCTTCTCCCTGCCTGCCGGGGGAAAAAAAGAAGAAAACGGGGGGTTCGTTTCTTAAGAAAATACAACTGTTAAGGAAAGATAAGGTAAGACAAAGTGAAAAAACTCTTTAAACACTAATATTCAATAATTCCCCACAATTAATAATAATAATAATAACAATAATAAAGAGAAGTCTGTGTAATTTATAAATAATTCTGTCTTTTGTCCATTCTTTACTACTATTTTCAATTTTAGTTCTAATAAACTAATAAATCAAGTCGTAGGACTAAATTGTGAACCTCGGTAGACTTCAAAACGAATTCCAACTTTTTTTTATTACATTTTATTTTATTCCGAGATTCATTCAAATATTCTGTCTGTTGTTGATAAATACAATATCGTATTTGTCCCTATTGCAAAATAAAACTGAATAAAATCAGTAACCTAATAATAATGTTTGTTTCACCTCCTCCAGTAAGTCTGACGCCCCAAGCACTATTGCAAAGAAGACGGTCCAAAAAGTGTGGAAACCATAACCATAATCAACAATCTAAACATTTTGATAAAAGTCTTAATACAGATACCACATTATCCTCTGTATACAAAATAAAATCGAACGAATCTGGCAGTTCCCAAAATTCACAAATCAGTAGCCACAGTAATAGTAGCCAAGGGTCAAGGAAAGAAACTGATTTCATCAACGCACCGCCTGAGTATTCTAATAGAGCTAGAGACGAGATTAGAAAAAGACTTTTAACTACTTCCTATACAAACTCAAATAATGCACGCATCTCTACTTTCACACAAAGCCATCAAATTAATAAGGCACATGTGGAACCAGAAAACGCCAATCTATGCAGAGCTCCAACTACAAGAGCTAGTTTGGATGATTCAAGTTTTATATCCGATAAAGCCTCTAGTATATTCTCAAACCCTTACACAATAAACACCCACTCTACTACATTGACAGATAATAGTTCTATATGTATCAACAATTTTAATAAAAAATTACCAGTACCGCATTATGTTACGCAAATATCCTTGGAGAATGCGTTACCAAAGAATTTCTACGACATGTACACTCCAGATGTGTTATTATCGGATCTATCTAATATTCTACCAAATGGAAGACCCAGTTTCACCAAAAGAGAATTGCTGGACTGGGACTTGAACGATATCCGTTCTTTACTGATAATAGAGAAATTACGACCTGAATGGGGCAATCAATTGCCAGAAATTGTCAATGCTGGTCCCAATTTTCCTCAGTTTAGATTTCAATTATTACCATTAAACTCATCTGATAATTTTATTATATCTACTCTCGTCAACTCAGATCTTTATATGGAGGCAAACTTAGATTTTGAATTTAAATTAACAAGTGCTCGGTATACTGTAGCTACTGCAAGACTAAGACATGAACAAATGATTGGCCGCCATGAGGTTGTTATGAACTTATCTAAACCTGAGTGGAGAAATATCATTGAAAATTATTTATTAAATATTGCAGTAGAAGCCCAGTGCAGATTCGATTTTAAACAACGTTGTGCTGAATACAAAAAATGGAAACAGCAGCAAATTCAAATCCAACTACAAAAAGAGCATGAGAAGATAAAGGGACACAATCTCACAAAACCACATATGCCTCCACCAAAAATCATTCCCAATAAGAACTCCAGTTTACTTAAAATGTCTTTAATAAAAAACTTCAATAAAAATGTAAAAATCAATCATCCAACAACTCATTCAGCAAACACACATTCACTTTTATCTAATTTAGACCACAATCAAGTAGTAAAAATTTCTTTATCATCGGATGAAAAAGCTAATATTTGGTCTCAATGTCAGGCACAGGTGTACCAAAGATTAGGTCTGGATTGGAAACCTGATAGAATTAGATAAATTCCTCTCTATTTTAACTTTTTTTTTTTTTTTGATGATTATTCTCAAATATAATAGTGTAATGTCATGTTATCACTTTATCCCCGTTTATCAAATGTCCATCAGGAAGAAACAAATCTGAGAAATTGTATTTCTCTTCTTTTTTTTTGCATAGTATTTTATAGAATATTCCTTAATGATTAATATATAAATATCCGCATGCCTAAATTTCTTATTTCTTTTCCTTTTTTTTATTAATAGTATCGATATGTTATATATAGATTTACAAAATCTATTGACTCTAAGACGATATTCCAGAGTTTCTAGTAAGATATCTAACACATCCACATATTTCAATTTCTTGCATGTAAACTTAAAAGTGTTACCCTCAAAAAGGTTACAAAAATGATCTATGTTTTTCTAGAAAAATAATCAAAAAGAAAAAGAAACATTTACAAATCTTACAGTGACAAAAAAAAAAGGAAGAATTAAACGTTAGTTTTAAGATCTTTACACTGTTAAACATCGAAACAAATATTTTCATTTCTGTATTCTCCACCATGAATCTGTAACCCCAATTTAGCAAAGTGTATAAATATCATAGGTAGACTAGTATAAATGGCTGAACCAGACAAGAAGGATGCTGCCGATTTATTGGCCAAATTAAAAATTGAAGAAAAATCAGAAAAGAGACCAAATCCTTTACAAGAAAAACTTGATGCTGCTAAAAAAGCATTGGAAGAAAGCAAGAAAACATCTACTACTTCTGACGAGAAAAAGGATTTAGATAATGTGAACCAACCAAATGAAAATACTAATTTAATTAATTCTGAATATGAAGTTAAAGTGAAACTAGCGGATATACAAGCGGATCCAAATTCACCATTGTACAGTATTAAGTCATTTGATGAACTGGGTTTATCTCCAGAATTATTAAAAGGTGTATACGCTATGAAATTTCAGAAACCGTCAAAGATTCAAGAGAGAGCTTTACCGTTACTATTAGCCAACCCACCTAAGAATATGATTGCACAATCTCAATCTGGTACAGGTAAGACCGCTGCATTTTCTTTAACTATGCTTTCTCGTATTGACACATCATTAGGTAATTGCTGTCAAGCCATTTGTTTAGCACCATCTAGAGAACTGGCTAGACAAACAGTAGAAGTAATCCAAGAGATGGGCAAATTTACAGATATTAAAACTCAATTAATTGTCCCAGATTCCTTTGAAAAGAACCAGAATATTAGTGCACATATTGTAGTTGGTACACCTGGGACTGTAACTGATTTAATTAGACGAAAATTACTGAAAATGGATAGAATCAAAATATTTGTGCTTGATGAAGCCGATAACATGTTAGATAAACAAGGGTTAGGTGACCAATGTATTCGTGTTAAGAGATTTTTACCCAAAAATACACAGTTGGTACTTTTCAGTGCCACTTTTGCTGATAAAGTTCGTGAATATGCAAAGAAGATTGTTCCAAATGCCAACACATTAGAATTACAAAGGAATGAAGTCAATGTCAAAGCTATTAAGCAGTTATATATGGATTGTAACAATGAAGAACACAAATACGAAGTTCTTTGTCAATTATATGGGCTGTTAACAATTGGTTCTTCGATTATTTTTGTCCAGACAAAGAATACTGCTAATAGATTGTACGGTAGATTAAAAGAAGAAGGCCATCAAGTATCCATCCTACATGGTGATCTACAAAGTTCTGACAGAGACAAATTGATTGATGATTTTAGAGAAGGCAGATCCAAAGTCCTTATTACTACAAACGTATTAGCCCGTGGTATTGATATTCCAACTGTCTCTATGGTGGTTAATTATGATTTACCTGTGACTGCTAATGGTCAGGCAGATCCTGCCACTTATGTGCATAGAATTGGTAGAACTGGTAGGTTTGGTAGGAAAGGTGTTGCCATCTCATTTATCTCCGATAAAAAGTCTTTCAACATTTTATCAAGCATTCAAAAATATTTTGGTGATCTTGAAATGACTCGTGTTCCAACAGATGACTGGGATGAAGTCGAAGAAATTGTTAAAAAAGTGCTAAAAGACTGAAAAGATATATATATATATACATACATACACACATACGTACGCATATATATCTATGTTTATTTATCAAATATTAAATAAATTTTATGTGTATATGTACTTTAATATTTACTTCTTAAAATCACTTACTTTCTATATGACTAATTTTGCTGAATAATGGGCCTTTGATAGTCATCGCCCTTTCCCTCGTGCCTATCCCTTTTCTCTTCCCTCCCCCTCGCCGTACCGTTTTCTTTTCCATTATTCAATTTTTTTTTCTCCTTCTATTTTTTGTTTTCCTCTGCTATTCCAGGGGGCGATTTCCATTGCCAACGGATATTTTTTTTGTTTGTTTATTTTTTTTGTTAGTGTGAGAAAATAAAAACCTTGCATAAAGTCGTAAATTCAAATGCAAGGAATGAATCCGCCGGGTTGTAAACTTGAATTCCTCTGAAATGTGTCTTTCTCTTTTCCCGTTTAGTTCGTTTTTATCTCAACTAGACCGTCTCCTAGATTAGCATTCTTATAACCCTTTATTGTCACCATTGTAACTTTAGTATTATTTGTAAACCTCGTTTCACTAAGACAGTTTTCGATTCAGTGGATATACCGTCAATAAGAAAATAAACACAAGTTATATCTAGTTTGCTTTAATTTTTGGCAACTTCAAAATAAGATAGAACCATAAACAACTAATACATATAGACTATACTATTAAGAAAATAATAATATCATAAAAATGGATTCTGCTAAGATTGTTAACATTGTACTAGGTATGTACTTCTTTTTCTTTCTGCTTTTTAAAAGAAATAGAGAAAGATACAATTAACCTGATCTTTATTGGAAGAAGAAAAAAATGTTTTTTTTCTTTCTACTTCTCTATCTTATTTTTAACAAACAAACTTAATTGAAAATTTTTACTAACAATATCTACTCATTTCTATATTTATCAATATTCTGATATTAAAACTGAGATATTAAAATTTTAAAACAGCTTTATTTTTACCACCTGTTGCTGTCTTTTCTTCCCGTGGTTGGGGTACTGAATGTATCGTGGACATTGTCTTAACTATTTGTATCTGGTTCCCAGGTATGTTATATGCCCTATACATTGTTTTACAAGACTAAACTTAGTTAATAACATTAATCATAAGACACAATATCTTTTTTTTTTCCCTTTTAATGCAATATTTTTATTTTAATCATCTAGTAATTAATTCTAATTTATTTTACTAATTTTCATTTTTAATAACTTTCTCACATTTACTTCTATATATCTACATATTATACCTTTATTAAATTTAATAATATAAAAAATATATATATATAATTAATATGCAAAATATTTCAAGGGTTTTTATATAGCCACTGTATTTTCTTGTTATCTTTATCTTAATGTGTTGTCTTGCATAGAGTATGTATGTACTAATCAATATTACTGAAGCTATAAATATCTCCTATATATAAAATAATAAATAGGTCAAAAATAACAATAGCAGCCAATCTTTTTACCGCAACAATTATATTTTCTAATTTATATATATTTATAGTATGTAAAGTATAGTATACTCTTCATATGTAATACTATATACAAGGGGAAGGGTTTAATATAATAATAAAAGTCATTAGTCAACTAAAAAGCGAAGAAGTAATAATAAATAAACCAAATCAATACAGTACAATACAATACAGTACAAACTAATCATTATAATTGTGGAGCCAACATTTTCATTAATGGAGATTGGATAAATGCCACACCAGCCACAAACAAGCCACCATTAATTAAAATTGTATAAGCGGGAGATTCTTTGAATAATTGAAATCTCGATTTTGGTTTATTAGACGAAGAGGCAGCACCTTCTAAACCCATACCTGGTATACCAAACAATGGAGCTGACATTATTTAATTATTTTTTTTATTATATTTACACTTATATCTGTCTGTTATTGTTCTATAACTTCCGTTTAACAATCCGTGTAAGTGAGTTTATAGGCGTTATGGACCTGTTACCATTGACTTGTAACGCTTATATAACAACAACCTCACTTCTATCCTTTTTTTCCTTTTACAATTTCAATGTAACGCAAACATTTGAATATGATTTTTTTTTCTTCATTTTTTAACCTTCTCTCGTAATAAATGATAATCAGAAAAAGAAAGCCAATGCAATTAGTAGTAAATCAACTATACCACTAATCAACTAATCATAGGAGCTATATTAACAAAAACAACAGTCCTTAAAAGACAATGTATAGTCAAATATTATTGAATATGAACAGTAGAGTATATTATAATTGTTTTTGTCGAATAACTTATATATTTGTATTATAATAGATATATATATATATATTTATTTATAAAGTAGCAATAAAAAAAAAAAAGAAAAAATCAAATAAAATAAACAGCAAAAATCTATAGTCGAAATCATTCTTGAAAATTTATATGAAGAAGAAAATAATAAGTAGTTTTGATATAACTATTATAAATATATAAAACAAATCAAGGTTTTCTAGTCATTCTCATAGTTATTTTATCTCTTCATTGTTGTTAATAATTCTAAATAAACAACGGTATATTATTGATGTGTCAAATATTACAAAAACGTTGGTAATGAATCAGAAAATTAATTAGTTAGCTAGCGAGGTTTAATCTAATTATATTACAAAAAAATTTTTTTCCTTCTTTCTTTCTTTCTTTCTTTTGTTAATGATTGAAGAATTTAGTATAATATTTTTTAAATCTGTATCTAAGTAACTTCAAATTTGGATTCATATTATCATTTTGGCCTGCACCTGTAACGTTTGTAGTCATATCCATACTTCTTGTTAAAAGTAGTTGGTTTTGACTATTGTTGCTTTGTACATAATATTGATGTTTACGCGTGATCACTTTTCTTTTCCTCTGGCGATCTATGCATACTGTTGTTTTATTTCTTGATGAGTAATAATATAATAGATATTCATAATAATATCGACCTAATCTAAATATATATAATACTAAATCAATAATATAGAACATTGCAACTAGTGATCCCAATATTATAAATCCACATAAACTAGATAATCTAACAAATCTGCTTAAAAAATATAATATATCCCGGAGTATTGAAGTCATCATTAATGATTATCTTTTTTTTTTATACCTACTTTTCCTGTTGTATTTTTTCTTCTTCTATTATTACTATTACTACTATTCTTTGTCTTGTTATTAAATCTTATTATCGATGTGTTTGAGTATCGATGATTTTTTCTTTAAATAAATAAAATTACTTAATAATACCCATACATATAAATATAACAATACAAAAGTCGTAGAAGCGAAATTTTAAATGAGCACGTTTACTTAGGACAAAAATCGGAATTGACTAAAAGAAAGAATAAACTTGAAAATGGAATGCAAACAAAAAAGATGTCACGTCATTTGTCGTAACTTCATCATTTCCCAATTAACCTCTTCACAGTAATTTTCATTATTCTTTGATCAGCAAAATTGCCTGTAAGCCTTTATTTCTCTTTTTTTTGCTTCTCCGTGTTCAGTCCAAAAAAAAAAAAAAACAAAGAGCAAAAAGCAAAAAGTGTGATACAACTATTTTTTCCTATTCAGGTTTAATTATCTTCCCTCTGAATCACAAAAGATATACAAAAAAAGAAAAAAACAAACCTAAGACACACTCAGTCTATAAGTAATAAATTTTGAGAAAAAGGGTGTATCTAAATATATATACATAACACTACAAAATGTTAGTAGCAGTATGATTCAATAAATACACATTTAAGTCATACTTCTATTGATGCTATTCTAGATTAGATATTTTAATATATAAGCTCTCCATATCCTCAATATGTATTAATCCAAAAAAGGAAGAAAGACTATATCATATCCCTTTTATTTAATCTCTTCTTTCTTAAAAAAAAGAGTCCAATATTAGATACTATAATAAGAGTGTAAAAACTTATAACTTCTCTTTTGTTACTTCTCATGTCGTAATAATTATTATTTTTCATTGCACCCCGATTACACTTAATTCTAGTGTCCAAACTCTACGTATATGCAATCTTACAGGTATCTTAATTTTATTCAATTCATCTTCGATGTTGACACTTGTAGGGAGTTTCAAACTTATCACTTTACCTTTCTTAGGATCTGTTACCCAATGTCCATAAACTTCAACTTCCAATTCGATCTCTTCATCACCCCACCAACATTTTCTTGCTGGTTTTCTCCAAAATAATAATAACTTGGCATTAATATCCGGTTTGTCTATTAAATCATAAACTTGTGGTAATGGACCCAAAGATTTTGATATCAAGTCATTATCATTTCCAGCTCTTGCTTGATAACTACTTTTTGAATTTGACGAAAGTACAGATCCTGTCAACATAAAAAACTTTGAAGACTTACGTTTTCCCTTATTATTACTATTACTATTATCATTATCATCATTATCATTATTATTGTTATTTTTACTGTGTTGTTCATTTGAAACCACTTTATTTGGGTTATTTGTGGCCCCTGTAGTAGTTAGTGATGTCTTTAAATTATTATTATTACTAATAATTGATTTCATACTCATTAAAGATTTAGTAGGTGTCAATGTCGTATCATAATCTTTACTATTTCCATTCTTATATTTCATTTTAATTCTTTGCTGGTTTTCCCATTCACATATAGCATCATTTAATCTGCTTCGAAATCCTTCTGTTGTTTCATTTTCCAATCTACATAAAGATAATGAACTTATTACTGTTTTTCCAGGTTCTTGTGTTCTATTACCCCATTGTGATTCTCTACTAAACCCAGACGAGCAAAGCATATCCATTAGATGTTGTTCTGCAGGTCCTAGTTTCGGTTCATTGCCAATTTTATTATTATTACTACTAGTAGTACTAGTATTACTATCATCTTGGATATAGTTTGTTGATGATTTTTTACTTCTATTATTATTTTGATATTTTAACCTGTTAGAAGAAAATAAACCTTGAAATATTGATTTTTCACCGCTTAAATAACTGCCTGCAGCTATTTTAATCTGTGCCATAAAATGTTGTAATAGGTCATCATTATTATCATCTTGTTGTGCTTTCGTTAAATATAAGTCCGGTATTTGTTCAAATACATACTCTACCAATGGCACGCAATAATAGTCTAAATCTTCTCTTAATACAATTATGACAGGTTTTTGATGCAATAAATCTTGTGCATCAGAACCACTTGTTTTGCTTTGTGATGCTGTGCTGTTATTGTTGCTTGTAACTGAAGTCAAGTTTGAACTATTACTATTGTTATTAAATCTAAAGAACCCTTTTGCGGTATTGACAAAACTATTGTTTGTAGGTCTTTCAAACAATGTTTCAACTGGATAATTGACCAAATCTTCATGAGCTTTAATGAAAACTTCCATAATATACTCAAAACACTTAGGATCAAAATTAATTATATAGACTTCATCCTCAGGGGTTAAATTGGTTATGACTTGACCATCTCTATCCAGGAAAACACCAGATGGAAACAAACAAAGAAGTAAAGATTCAGGCAAGGACATTAACTGATCTCTAGTTATATAATAGTGATGTTCTTGGATATTTAAATGTATCAAAGAATTGCCATATATTTCATCCTGGATATTATCTTCATTACCATAATAATCTTGGTTATGATTATGTTGTTGTTGTAATAATGGATTATAAAATGATTCATTAGTTTGGGATGCTTGTGTTATTATGTTTTGCATTTTTCTTTTAATTTTTTGACAAATGACGTATGGAAAACTATGAGAAAAATTCAATTTATATTAATACAATGGGAAAATACTAAAATAAAAAAAATGCAAAGAAATGTGCTGTTTATTTAAATGTCTATAGTATGTGTATTAATAATTAATATTAGTGTAATATAATGTTACAGTAAAGAGTTACAGAAAACTCAACTATTTTTATTTTCTATTTTCTATTTTTTCTTTCTTCCCCTTCCTGTGTTCTTTGTAATTATTGTATCCCCTTTTTATGTAGTAAAGCAAATATACTATTCTATCTTAGTGGAGTATATATTATTTATGGGCAGGCAATATTGTTTAACTCAATCTTTCCCTTTATCTATCCCGTTGCCTTTTTATCTTTATCTATATCTTTTTCTATGTATATAATTTACGTCCCTCTTCTAAGCGACCTCAAACAATCAAGTAAAAAAAAGTGTATTCAAAAAAAAAAAAACTATTGCTTGATATTATTAGGTTAGCTCTTGATAAAATGTCTTTATATTCCTTATGCGTAAACTTTATATTAACTACAATCTATTCTCTATGCCAATTTAATCCTTTTAATTAAATGAACAAGAAGAAAATGTAGGAAGAAAATAGGAAAAGAAAAAAGTTAGAATCTACTGCAAAAGAACCAGTTTATAACAAATATTGGGGCAAAAAAGTTTACCAGCCGAACGCAAAATTTTTAAATGTTTATCCTGAAATCTATTATTTTATTTTATTTTAGTACAAACAAGAAAAAGTTGCAAAATCCTTCATTTCTTTCACTTGAACTCTTTGTCTTTCTGGCGATGCTGATCAACAAACAAACAAAAATTGACTTTGTCGTGGGGAGAGGGAGGGGAAAAGGAAAAAAGGAAAATTTTGTAATTTGTATTTTTCTTTTTTTTTTTTTTGCTCTACTCAAATACAAATAAATTTCTCGATCAAGTAATTGTAATAGGTTTTTAAGGAAAATTTCTATAAAAAGAAAAAACAAAGAGAAGAAATTGCTTTGCATTCTTATTTTTTTCTTTTCTTTTTTCTTTTGATAGAAGTTTCGGGATTTTCAGTTTATGTAAAACCCTCTTTTCCAGAGAAAAAAAATCCGTAATTTGTCACTTCAGAACGATCGCAAATTCGCTTTATATTACAGCTTGAGAGTGAATGTGCAGGAAAAGGAGAGAGAGAGAGAGAGAAAGAGAGACTAGGAAAACTGTTTTTGAATTTGTTTTTTGAGGTTGTTAAACGAGAACTATCGTGCTTTAAAAAGGAAAAAGAAGAAAAGAAAAGAGTTTCATGAATCATGCTTTTTTTTTTTTTTTATTTACCCAACCCTAGATTATTACTCATATACAGCATCTGAATTTCATTCTCAGATCACATCAGCAGAGTTAACCAAATGAATGTTAGAAGAAGTAGATTCCTTTCAATAGAATATTTCTCACACCTGACATTTAAACTATGCACAAAAGTTCCATAATTTCCCTGTTACTAAAGAATGTTTATTAGTGTAATAAATTAGCAAAAAGAAATCAATGCTTTGTGATTTTCATCCTGATAAGTAAAATTACAAATAAAATGGTTCTGTTCAACTTTACAATGTATGCACTCTGTTGCTGTTTGTTTATTTCTATCTTCTTGTCCTATTCCATTACATCTCATATTTCACCCATACTTGTTTTTTCTTGTCTTATTAAAAACCCTAATAATTTTTTTCTTTTAATTTTCCTTTTTTTTTTTTTTACTTTTTTCTCTCTAGCCAGAATTTCAATATAACAACAACATAATATAAAGAAAATAAAAGAGAGAAAAAAACATAAACTTCCTCTCTTTTCAACTGATCAAAATCGTATATAAAAAATAGAGTGTACCGTCTCGTAAACTCATAAGAAGTAGGTTTCTAACCTCTTCAGCATTATGCTACAAGAGGCAATAACAACAACTACAGAGTCTATAACCGAAAACTATTTCCTAAAAAATGATACTAAATGATGATTTTCTTCAAAACTTTACTTATCTACATTATCTGCATATAAAATGTATAAATTGATCTCACAATAACATAGCTAACAATAGTTATTTTATTTGGGGTTCAGTTTGTCATTTTCTGAAGACACAATGTTTGTATTCTGAATATATATATATACATATATATATCAGTATTATTTTTGGGAGGATAAAACAAAATAAAAAAAGATTGTTTTTACTTTCTTGTATTACTTCTTGATGTTTATAATATAATTCTATTATAATTCTTCATCATCAGAGTTAATTACAATATTCTCATTCAATTCAATTGTTCTGTCTCCCTTTGTTGGTGTAGAGTCTAGTTCGTCGGGTTTCCAAGCCTTTGTAGTAGCTTTATCCTTTGGTGTATCAATAAAAGTAGTTTGCGGAATGACTTTATTTTCATTTGTAATGATGGATAAGTCAGCATCTTCATTATATAGATCATCGGTAACAACATGTTTTTTACCATCAATGTCTTTGAAACCTTGTTTTCCTTCTCTCTTTGGTAGTTGTGGAGGAACGTCTTCGTTATCAGAAAATTCATCATTTTTTAACATTATACCGTGTGTTTGCAAAACATCGTCTTCACCAACGCGTTCCCCAAATGAATTAAATCTGCGTCTTTCTGGTAGTTTTGGTAAATCCTTTTCTTCTTCCTGTTGCTGCTGTTGTTCCTGGTTTCTCTTTTGTCTTTCATAAAATCTAAAAGCCTCTTCTTGTTGTCTAATCTGCTCTTGATCATACTCAAACCCCACATTTCTATTTGGACCACGAACTCTTTGAGTTTGGTACTGGTCTTGTTGTGGGTTATTCCAACTATTCTTAACACCACTAAACCAATTACTTACCTTAGTTGTAGTCTCTTGAAATGCGTTACTGACAGCATTAGCCACTTCAGGGATATCCTTTTCTACAAAATGAGACCAACTATCCTCATCTTCATCGCCATAAATCTCTCTTCTCTCTTCGGGTGTCATCGGACTGCGACGTCTTCTTTCGCGATCTTGACGTCTTGCCTCGGCTAGTCTGATATCTTCTTCTGGAGTCCTACCAAAGCCGGTATTATTAATATTATTGCTACTACTACCACTGCTCATCCCATTTCTAGATTTGCTTCTGCTAGAATAATGTTGGCGACGAGAATTATATTGTTGATCTAGTTGACGAGCTAACATTTCATCTTGTTTCAGTTGAGATGTATTCTTTACTCTATTATTCAAACTAGTAACTTTTGGCAATTCAATGTCTTTATTCGAGTCTGGATCAGATAAATATAATAGAGCATGGAATGCAGAATCAACCACACCTTGAGAAGCAATAATTACAGAAATAATATACTTTTCCTCAATATTTGGGAATGCTTCCTTTAACTGCATTAATATAGGATTATAATTAATATTATCTGCATCGGAAGAAGCAACAGTAGTATTTGTCTCTTTCTTTAAAGAATTTGTAGTAGAAGTTCTCTTTGGTAAAGATGGACGTTTTCCATCTAGCAAAGGTTTTTCAATGTTACCATTCTTTTCTTCAATTTCGCCATCATCATCGTCATCGATTTTGATCGGCTTCATTTGCATATCTTCAGCAGTAATTGTAGCTGGCTTTGGTTCAACTATTTTAATAGTTTCTATCGGAGACTCTTCATTAAAGTTAACATCATCAAGAATCTCCTTTGAATCCATATCATCAGTATTATTCTTATCAACTGTATTAGATGCAATTGATGATGATTCCTCCTTTTTCTCAAGTGCGCTCATTATAGTTTCTTGTTTTGAGTCTTTTTTTGTGCTACAACAACTCTATAGTTGATTCTAAATCACTATATACATGTACATATGCCAGTAACTTAATAAACTTACTAACAAGGTCCCACAGTATTAGTGTACAATCCACTTTGCATTTACTGCATCTTCTGTTATATGTCCTTCTTTGGATCCCTCTCCCCCTCCCCCTTTTGCTTTGCCTCATCAATCAAATAACTCAAGTATCTTATTTGATTTTTTTATTTTCAAAAATGGAAAAGGTAGTGGATGTATGGGTTCTATCATCTAAATTCCAAGATATCTACATCAAGAGACAACAGTGACATATCAAATGTAGAAATTTGAAAAAATAAAAAAAAAAAAAAACTAAAATAAAATCGAGCAAATAATCGTATGCTACTTGAAAACTGTTTGTCATACAAGATATGCTGAAGACAGAATATTCCATAAATGCGTATAATTAGATTGAATTAGGATTTTAATTGAAATCTGTAAGGATTGATTCGTTAATACATTGATAACTGTCTGATCCAGAATATATTATATAAGAAGAGAGTTATTTTTTGTTTATTTAAATGGATATTTACACAACCATGCTTTCATATCAACTAATGTAGAAATATTGCAAAGAAAGATAACAGTTGTACTTTTTACCCTCTACCTGTATTACGCAGCTTCTCTTGTTAATAATTGTTAAACCCTAAACAAAATTTCTTTTCATTAGAAATTTATTTTTTTCATTTTTTCCATTCCCCCCCAAAAAATAAAGAATAAAAAAAAAATAAACAAAGACCATTTTTCTTCTATTTCTATCGTATATATAAAGAAGGAACAAACTTGGAGTATTTAGAGAACTTCAGGCTGCGCTCCTCTCCCTCTTCTCTCTTTCACTTCTTTTTACTCGTCCACTTTTTTCCCAGTTCATCTCAGATCCTTGGAATCTTATTTATTACACTCTGTTTTTAATTAGAGCTTCATATGTGTCAATAGAGCGCTTGGAGCGTGGACAGCAGAGTAAGAGTAAAATTCATTTCGTTGTGGATGTTGTCTTTGGTTATGGCTTTTTTTTATCATCGTTCATACGGTGAGGGGAATGTATTTGTACATAAGGATATATTCTTTTATTACATAATCTATTCAAACAGTTTTCTTTCCCTCTTTCCTTTTTATCTTCAATTATAATACTGTGTATATCTTTTTAATTCTTGTAAAAATGGAGTTATTTACTGCCTTATATAATTGGCAAGTACGTACGTAGACATAGAGCGATCCAAATGTGAAGTTTCTTAACCTCTATTCTTCATTTCTCTAAGAATAGACATTACCTCTGCATGTGTTTTGGTTTTATAGGGGTCATTAACGGCTTCTCTGACGGCTGGGTCATCCAACCTCATAAATGGATTAAATTCGGTCTCATTAGATAAAGTAAAATGTCCTGTAGTGACTTCATTTTGGTTACAGAAATCTTCTAATTTATCTAATGCTTCATTTTGTCCAATCTTGGTATAAATATATTTACGTACAAACTTGACATTATCCTTTGTATATTCATGACCCGGATAAACCTTTACTCTATCCCAATTACATTTACTTCCTGCATTACTCAATAGAGTGTGATTTAAGGCGACATTCATTTCATTACCATCACCTTCAAAGAATCTACCACATCCTGCAGTAAATAGTGTATCACCTGTAAAAACTGCCTGATCACCGTTTTGTTTATCTACAACATAATAACATACAGAGTCTTGAGTATGGCATGGTGTTCTAATACATAGGATCTCGATATCAAAACCCAATGGAATCTTCTCTAAATGTTTTGGAATAACAGTAGCTCCAGGACTAATCATTGACCCTGCTACCACATCAATTTTCTTGATTCCTTTTGAAGAAGCTGATGATAATAATTTAACCATGCTCAAATTCCCACCAGAATGATCATAATGATGATGTGTATTGGCAATGATCTCTACAGTCTCCAATTCTTCTGATGTTAATGCATTTTGTACCTCATCAGCCTCTGCAGGATCAATTAACCATGATTTAGTTTGTTCTTGATTACTTAATAAATAAGCGTAGTTTACCCCACCAGAGGCCCATCTCATTTTAATTGGTTTCACGTGCATTTTTCTTGTTATTGTTTTGATATTTGACAGAGATGATTTATAAGAATAGAATAATTTCATAAGTAGTTAAGAAAGATACCTTCTTTCTACTATTATTCTATAATATAATAGTATTTATCTGTACATATATTATGTGTTGACACATGTATGCCTGACATAATGTGTACAGTTAATCTTTACTCCCTTTGTCTAAGGAATTTTTCGACTATTTCCCTTTTAAGTAACACATCACTCTTTTCTATCCTTATCCTTCATTTGTTTTTCTTTTCTTTTCTTTTTTTTTTTTTACACACATATACACACATGCATATATACATCTATATGTGTTTCTTACTACTTATATCCACCTTGCTTGGTTAGGTTTACATTGAGTTCTTTTAACCTCTTTTCCAATTTTAGTCTTTGCAATTGTTGCCAACGTGCTAATTGTGCTTGTTTATGCAACTCGAAACCAAATATTTTAGGTACATATCTCTTGGTTGGATGTCTTGGAACCACTTCAGGAAAAGTTTGTAAAAACATACCAGGAAAACTTGTGCCAAAAAATGCTCCGTCAATTGAACTGTGTCTGGCAGATTTTGGAATATATAAATCTTCACAGGAGGGACAATACAATTTAACACAATCAACACCAGGCACATCATGCAATCCTACAGGTAATAAAGGTTGGAAATTACAATACACTCTTGGACATCTACCAAAATCTGCATCTTTATATTTGGCCAACATTTTTTGCAAACCTTTAACCGTGATAATATAACGTGCATGAACCAATCCGTAGAACTTTGCTGCATCTGCTTCCAATTGTTTAACGCGACTTGGGGACATACTGGCCAAAGTTTGGTCATCTAAATTATCCACGATATATTGTATTACCTGTGTGAATTTTGATACTGTCTTTTGTAAATTAATCAGATTGAATCTATCTGTAATGTACTCTGGTTCAATTTCGCAAAAATACTCATTACCTTTCTTACCCAAAAACACATCAACCCAAAGATCAACATATTCAGAAGAATCTGTTTCATCCATTTCCACATCGTCTACAACCATTTCATGTGGTTGGGATTGACTAGAAACAATGTCATTAGATTTCCTATCCATTTTCTTTTAATAGATATATATATATATTTGGTTTCTCCTATTATTATAATGATACTTATTATTACTAGTTCCAACTGAGTTTTCTTTCAATATCTTGATATTACGAAAAGAATACTCTCCTCAATAAACTCAACAGTTTAATCTCCAATATTTTTTCATTTACCTATTGATCTTCACTTTACTCTGTTTCTCCAATTTTTGAAAATTCAACCCATGAATTAATATTAATTTTATTTTCTCTTCTGCGTTTTTTTTTTATTTTTTTGGTCGAATGTTTGAAAAATTGATGGGAAAGTGTGTGGTGTGTGGGTTGTACAAATTTCCTGGCCATCTTCCTTTTTTTTTGCTCGAGGAATGTAGATAAGAAAAAAGACAGAGTAAAAACAATTTTATTTGGGTTGGTCAATTGAATGCAATAGGTGTATGGGATAAGTCTATTTGAACTCCGCAAAACAATATTAATAAAACTATTTCGATTATAAATGACATTCCAGGCCTTTCTGATTTAAAACATTATTTAATATCAAAAGCAGAACATTAATAACCGTTTTATCATATCAATTTCTCTCCCTTTCAATTCACACATTCAATTGTAATATTTTGGCATCAATAAAATCCAGATTTCTTTAAAATCTGTATTACATATACATATACATATATATACAAAGGATTAGACAGTATGAGGTTATTAAAATACCCAATCGAATTGTATGAGGGAGAATGTTTGACTTCCATGACCTCTATTAAAGATAAATTAATCATTTTAACCAATTTAGGTAGAATAATTGTATGGCTGCAACAACATTTAGTAGATGCAACGTTTGACAAAATGTCAATCAAAGAATTACATATTAACACATCATTTCATTTAAATCCAAACATCGATCAGAATGATGAAACTTGTTTTATAATGTGCCAAAACGATAAACTTTTTGTTGGGTCAGAACAAAAATTGATAGAGATCACAAACTGGGAGCAATCGAATTCGAAAAAACAGACCACTATTTATTCTTGTTCTGGACCTTCTATAATAACTGATATTAAATTAGATCCTCGAAAATCTATTATCTTTGTTTTATGTAGTAATCCTAATAGAGTATTATTATTCGATAGTCGTACTTCAACAAAAATCTCAATGATTTCATTGGATGATACTGTTAAACCAATCACGTGCATTATAGATCCTTCTAGCCAGATTTTGACAATTTTTGCCTATAACAGAACTATTTTAATATATCAATACAATGGACAAGGTGAATATAAATTATTGAACGAACTGAAACAAGCAGTTCAAATGAAACCTTTACATTACAAAATTTCCATGCCACCACAAGCTGATTTAATTCCTGTTATAAATTCTGTGAAAAATATATCTGCCACAGGTACCACAACAACAGTCTTATTAAATAGAAATGATAGTTATAAAGTGACCGCCACTATTGTGTCCCCAGCATCGAGTTCATGTAAAGTTTTACAATATTCTCCAGTTTTATATGAAAAGAGTAATATCAAAAAGGGAACAAAGACTAAGTATAATTTGTTGGCTACTTCAGGTTCTGCTGTTGGTTCGATTCTTGTGTGGAATAGTAAACGTATGAAGCCATTATTTAATGCTATTCAGGTGTCAGAATCCCCAATAAATGATATGATATGGTCCGACCACGGATTAACACTCTTTGCCATTTCTAATGATAATATTCTATTTACATTTGCATTTCTTCCGACTGATCTAGGCCATGTTTTACCAGCAGATGAAGTTCTTGAATTACAAAAATTGAATAAACAATTACCACCCTTACCGACCAAAAAACCATCGCCAGTTAATGATAAATCTTCGGTTACAATTGAACAAAAGACTGATTCTGGAATAATATCGGATAAAAATAAAACTAAGATAAAGATGCCTTCTGAAACTCCTGTCACTGTTAAATCGAATATTAAAGGAAATGGAATTTCTCTGGATGACACTTCTGTTTTGGATGATCAATCCGTAAAGGATCCACCATTACCACCAACAATCAAGCGTAGTCAAAGTACTTCAATGGAATTTAATCCACCCTCATATGGAGTTCCTAAGGATTTAAAACGCAAACCTAAACCCCAAGTTACTACTGGTTTAGACCAAGCAGTCTTATCAAATAAGAAACAGAAGAAAAAAGAATTAGAACCAATAGACTTTTTAGACACAGGGCTATTATTACCTAATGTATCATTTTCAAGAATAAGATTAGCCACACCCAAGATACGACTTTCCTTCACATATTCACCTCCAACAAATGATAAACTTGAGCTATCTATCAAGAATGGCAGTGGTAATGAACAAGTTCCCACGAAAATTATATTAAGGTCTAAATTATCAGATGATAATAATCAATTGTTTCAAGATTTGATTCCCAAATTTGTTACTATGTGCACGGCCGGCTCATTCTTTTGGGCGTGTTGTACAGAAGATGGTGTGATATATGTGTATAATGATTCAGGAAAAAGATTATTACCACCCTTAATCTTAGGTGTATCAATAAGTTTTTTAGAAGCTGCAAACGATTATCTATCATGTGTGACAAGTTTAGGTGAAATGTATTGTTGGAATGTTAGAGAGGAAAAATTGAATTTTCCTACTAATTCGGTGTTCCCAATCTTAAATCCATCATTGAGATATTCTGATGATATCTTAACTAGAGCAGAAAATATTACCATGTTTGCGTTGTCCAACAATGGCGTTCCTTTGGTTACATTAAGCAATGGAGATGGTTTTATGTTTGATAAAAACATGGAAACATGGTTATTAATTAGTGATAGTTGGTGGGCCTATGGCTCCCAATATTGGGATATGAATAATACATCAAGGATGAATGGGAAGATTAAATTATCGGAAGTTGGGAACCAATCAAAGGATCAGTATTGGAATTTAGATAATGTGCAAGAATTAGTAGAGAATGTGAAGGATGATACATCAAATATCATAAATTATATTGAACGTAAGACAAACGATGAACTAAACAGAAAGAATCTAATAAAGAATTTACAACAATTTGCAAGAGCCCTTTTGATGAAAGAGGGTTTTGAAAATATGGAAGAGATTGTAACGTTGGCTCATTTGGAGAATAGGTTGTTAGTTTCCTTTAAATTACAAGAAATCAAAGAATATTCCAATTTAATGATTGTTTATTGCGTTCGTCTTGCTGAAATGGGTTATGTCGATAGATTAGATGATGTATTGCAATGGTTATATAATGATGGAGATCTTGAGTCGACACTGTTAGGTACGCTTTCAAGGAAGACTATCTTAAAAGACATTCTAATGGCATGTGCAAATATTAGACAAGTCCAAAGAGTGACAACAAGCTATGCTAATATCCTAGGAATAATAAAAGATGTGGTTTGAGAAAAAACAACTTAACCAATAATTAAAATTGAATAATTAAAATAAAAATGTTATATATATATATATGGGAAGATAAATACATTTATACAAGTATGATAGATGCAATTACTATTTACAACGTGATTAGGATTACTTCTACTGTTTATTATGATAGTTTAAAAACATTTTTATTCGACCACCCCTTTTGGCCTAAAATCCCCTCTACGGGTCCTTGAGAAAAATCGTATTTTTTACCTGCAATTGTCTCAATATATCTTTCTGGACCACACACTAAAGAGAGTGTATTATCGTCTGATAATTTAGAAACAGGAGGTACAACTTTTATAAAATTTTTTAAATTCTTGATATCAGAAATATTTTGTTTTTTTGAATCTTCAAAAGTCCATAATTGAAAAAGTCCGTGTTTCTTAACAGCCAGGTCATTTAATCTATTATATAAAACATTTTTCAGCGGACCTAATTCATTTTGTAAATCATTTGATGAGTAAAATAAATTTACATGTGGTCCTTGAATACCATTTGTATATGGATTCAATAAAAGTTGCAATGGACTTACAATGCCTGTTCCTGCAACAAAGAAGTTAACGTGGTCAACTTGGTCTTGAATTTGATATTCTACAAAGGGGCCTCTGATTTCAACAGTGTAATTTAAAGGTAATTGTGTCAACCATTTAGAAACTTCACCTGTATCATAGCTCTTAACAAAAATAATCAACTTCCCATCATTTACATTATCAATTTCATTTTTAGAGGAAATCACCGTTAATTTGTCAGTTTCATCATCGACAAATTTTAGAGGTAATGGAGTATAATTTCTTGCTACCATAATTTCTGGTTGTTTAATTTCAACAGACCAAAGAGACCGATTAGTCAACTGAGACCATATATTAACCTTTTGCGGTGTTTGTGGAGTCAATTCTAATATGAAGTAATTAGGATTATTTACTACTCGCCGTGAAATCTGATACGGTATGAAATATTCGTTTTGTAATTCAGTTGGTTTCTTTGTTATTACATTTGAATTGATCAAATGTGAGATACTCACTATGGTAGATGTAGCAGCAATTGATAAAAACACAAATGATGGCTTAAACCATCTACCTTGTTTAAATTTAGATGGGGTAGTAAAAGCACGAATAGTTAATAATTGAAATCTCGGTTTTATCATTATTCTTTTCTAATATTTAGCTAATTGTAAAGAATTAAAAATTAAAAATACGAGCATTGGAATAATAGCCAAAAACGAAAAGAAAGGAAGAGAAAAGGACATTACATGAATATAATGTTTCTGCTGGTTTCTTCCTCTTGTGCTTCTGTGCTGTTTTCTTTCTTTTTTTTTTTAATAACTCTATTTTTAGATGTTTTCCCATTTTTTTCCATTTTTCCTGGTTATTTATTGGAATAATCTTTGAGGTTAAGAATATCTATATACATATCTATATATATATGCATAAACTATTAAAAGTCTGCAGGAAGAACATAACTACATATTTATATCTGAAAATATATCCAAACATTCAACTGTGAGAACTGTTCTTATTTATAAATGTGATCTAGTAATGCAAAAAAAAAAAAGAGGTTAAACAAAACTATAAAGAAAGTCATGAATATCAGATAAACAGCAATTATCTTTTTGTTTTTTTTTTCTTTGTATTTTTCTTTTTATGAAAGAATAACTAAAATCATAAAAAGAAGAAGTAATGAAAGAAAAACTAAGAGATATAAGCAAAATTTACCTTGTTTCTTTTGAGACAGCATGGCTTTATGTAATTCCTTTGAGCCTTTTTGAGTATTATCCACAGCAGAGTATATATTAGCTTCAATGTTGTCCACTAAGATGCCTTGTTGTTGAATTACCGTACCAAGATCTCTAAAAATTTCGTGTAACTCATTAATACCTTGTTCAATATTTTGTATCTCAGCATCTCTTTCACGTATTAAATTTTGTTGGTATGAGAATTCTTCATTATTTATTGGATCCATTTCGATAATCATTTGATTATTTTTTGATCTATGATCAGCATCGAATATATTATCTTTAGTATTATCTTTAGCCATATCAAAATCTAATTTTTGTTGTCCCTCTTTAACTGTCTCTTCTTCTTGTCTTAAAGCAGCCACGTTTTGATTTAGTTGTTCCTGTGCTTTCAGATTAATTGATTTCATTATTTTAGTATATTCAATTTGAATGTTTTGAAATTCCTGTATGGACAATTTAATATCCTTATTCAATTTTTCTCTTGACATCAATTTACTTTTATTTAATTCATTGTCATCAATAGTATTCATTTCATTTACAGATTGATTCATTGTATCCAGCAATTTTCTTATTTTGTGTATTATGTCAATAGATTTTTTATCTATCCTTTCCACATATTCAATGTTGACATTATTTTGATTTTCAAATTTCCTTAACGATACAATAAACTGTGTTACTGTGCTGATTTGTCCATTAATCTCAAAGAGTTGTTCCACTATAGCATCTTTTAAAGTATCATATAGTGGCGAGTCAGAGAAGTGATCATGAATAGCATTACTATCGTTATTAGTAGGTTCTTGTTCTTGAATATTGTCTGAATAGAGATTCATTTTTTTTTCTTTCTTTCCTTATCTTTTACTTTATTGTTTTAGTGTGGTACTTGCCCTTTATTGTAATGCCAACACTGGTTATTCTCTTATGTTTCTTATAATGAATCAGACACTCTCATTGTGGCTGTTAGTAATCACTAGTTAACAATCTTATAAATTGACTCCCTCCTCTAAACCAAAAATAAAAAAACGATAATGCCAATTGTTTTTCAACCCTATTTCTTTTTCTTTTACAGTCACGTGGAACTTAGAGTTTACTTTCTGCTGTTTATTGAGTGTTTTCGGAAAAGTAAAAAGCCGTTTTCCAATCAATTGCGGAATAAAACCGTCCGGAAACCCGCTTTTCAAAAAGCCGTAGCGTTTTCTCTTTTTTTATTTTCTTTTTTTTTTTCACTTTCGTTCCTGTCACTCTTTATTCCCTTTGACAGATTTTTTTGGAAAAGACGCAAGGTGTTGAAAAAGAAATAACATTGAATCACTAACAGAAACATTGACTATTTAGCTTCAATTAATGCATAGTGTACTCCATTTGTTGTAGCGCTTCCTTGTTCGTAGAATTTTATTGCTTACCAGGGAAAAATAGAAAGTTACAAACGTTAATAAATAAATAAATAGGAATATTAAGAGGAGTCAATGACTGAAGAAACTGAAGTAAATATCAAAAAACAAAATATTAAAAAAAGAAATTTTCGTAGAACTCAAAGTCCACAGACCAATCCTATCAAAACTGATAAATTAGCAAGTAGGAAGAAGAACGTTCATGGGAATCATCAAAATAAGTCAATTTCCAGAACTCAGGATGGCAAAAATGCCAATAATTGTGATGATGACAATGACGGTGATGATGATCATGTATGTGTTATTTGTACCGAGAAATTATATTATGTAGCATTAACACCATGTAGCCATAAAACTTGTCATAGATGTTCTTTTAGACAATTGGCTCTTTTTAATAAGAGAGCATGTTTAATCTGTAGAACAGAGGCCGATAGAATGATATTTTCTGAAAACGTCCATTCCAAATTTAATGATCTATTCAAAGACACTACTATAAAATTTATTGAAAATAAACAGTATGGAATAGATTTCACTTCAACTGATGTTGAAGAAGCAACTTTATCATTATTAAAGTATATATGTCCATTATGTGAGAATAACGATAATGGTAATGATGATAATAATAATAAAACTGATTATAAATCATATAATAAATATAGAGACCATTTGAAGTCAAGCCATAATAAAACAATATGTATGATTTGCGCAACACATAATTATCAGTTCCCAAATGAATTGAAGATTTTCACACCAAACCAGCTGAAAAACCATATATCAAGAGGGGATTCAAATGATGGGTTTAAAGGGCATCCAATGTGTGCATTTTGTTCAGGTCAAAGATTCTATTCTGATGATGAACTATATTTGCATATGAGAGAAAAACATGAAAAATGTCATATCTGTGACAAAATAGATCCTAAATCTCCACAATATTTCAAAGATTACAATCAGCTGTTTAGTCACTTTCAGACATCACATTATATTTGCACTATTCCAGCATGTTTAGATGCTAAATTTGTTGTATTTGGTGATGAGTTGGAATTACAAGCTCATATCTTAAAAGAACATGGTGATATCATTAGAGGGAAACCTAAATTCTTTCAATCAGAATTATCTACGTTTATGTCAGGTCCTTCAAGAGTTGTTAGAGAGAATAACGTTAGCAATAATTTTAGGAACAATTCTTTATTACAAAATGATTCTTCAAATAATGAAACACCGGAGATGAAAAAAATTAGGTTGGAAGAAAGAGCTAAGCACTATTTGAATCAATCCTTGGATCAATTCTCCACATTCCAATCATTTACTCAAGATTATGACAAGGGTAGAATCAGTGCCACAGATTTATTGAATGCTTACAAGACTATATTTACATCCCCTGAAGCAAATATATATTTGCTAATTCATAACCTTTCGGATATTTATCCAAAAGAGTCTAAAAAATTTAAGGAATTAGATACTATCTACACAAATCACGAGCAAATGAAGCAAAGAAGTCAAGAGTTGCCATCTTTAACCAGTGATCCATTTATTGCTACAGCAAGAGGTTCATGGGGTAATATTAATGCTGGTTCACATTCTTCAAGCTCAAGTAGAAATGCTAGTAGAACAGATCTAAAGAATTTACCAACTTTGAAAGCCCCATCTCCTAACCATGATCCATTCAGATCCCCATATCAAACAAAAACATTAAAAGGATCAAGTAAACCTGTTGGAAAACCATTAGCTAGAACCGCAATTCAAAACTCGAATATAATTTCATCTAATAAAAATGTAGGTGCCAATATTGTAACAAATAACACCGTTTTGTTTTCAACAACATATTTACAATCTAAAAAGTCTGAGTCTCCAGCTTCACTATTGCAAAAATCAATAACTAATAGTGGTATTAATAACAATTCTAAAAATAAATTAGCAGATTTAGATTTACCCTCATTACCAACTCCTAAAAGGAAAATATATCCACCTGTCAACAAGATTGTTTTACCAGATCCCAAAAATTGGGGTAAAGATAGTAAAACTTCAAAAGAGAATCAATTGGAAGATGAACTTTCTTTATTAAATATCCAAAGTGATAGGAAAGATAAGAAAGGAAAGGGGAAACAAAAACAATTATTGTTCCACATTGGGGTTTAATAAAAAAAGTTAAGCATAGCAAAAAAAAGATGAAAATGCATACTACATGATACAAAATTCACTGAAGGTAGTTGAGATATTTTATCTACATCATCAGGAGTCTAATAAACTAAATAGTTAATCATCTTGTTTATTACCCTTATGAATAATCATATATATTAGCATAGACTAAATAATGGTCTTTATGGTTGAATAAACTGGTGTGTATGTAACTTTAATCTATACTAAAATTTCATATAGTTATATGTAACGCTTATAGACTCCATTCCGTAGCTCCAGCAGTTATCTCATTCTTTACAGAAAGATATTATCGACAACATTGTTTTTATTTCAACATATATAATTTATTTTTTTGTTGAAACATTTCTAGTGGAACCCAACTCTGCAAGAAAAAAATAGAATCGAATATAAGAAAAAAGGTTAAACCGAATGGTACAAAGAAATGCAAAACCATTTTTTAAAAGAATAGAATTTAATAAATGCAAACAAGTAAAAGAAAATCAATAATAAAGTAGAGTAGGTTTTATAATTATTATTAATTAATTAATTGACGTTTAAATTAACTGTACTTCTTTTGTGATTATCATCTGTTGTCTGTTTTTTAACATGTCAGTTTCAGACCTTTGTAACCAATTTAATAAAACATTAAGGGTACCCATAGAATCAGAAAAATATCATGAAGCATTGGATGAGATCTTTAATGGGAGAGAGGAATTTGTTGCAAGTGATATTTTGGAGAAAGAAGAGACTGTCATCACAAGAGCTTATCAAGATCATCAAGCATCAAGAAAATATTTAGCAGAATTGATTAAGAATGATATTTCTTTTTCACTTTCTCTGTTTGAAAAACTAAGTACTAGTTCTATTCAAGTTTTAATAGGTATATTTAATGACAAAAATGACACAGTTCCGCTTTTAAAAGAAATAGAATATGAAATCCAATATTCTGATAATGATGAAAAGTCTCATTTTTTATTAAGTTGTATATTACAATTGTTAAATTCATTTGAATACAGATTTACAGATCTTAAATGGCTTATAAGAACTCTTTGTTTAAGATTTAATAATAATGAAATTAGATCAATGGGATTGGTTATATTCTATCAATTAGATACAAAGTTTCATAGTGAATTTGAAGCTACACTTTTATCATTTATTGATGGTTTAATAATAGAAGCGGATGCTGAAATTGGAGATGACCCACTTATATTAATCATAAATATTCTTACTGAACTATATCCTGCGTTCACGACATTTTGTTCTAGTATTATTTTAGGAAATGATCTAGATAAAATGTTACAACAAAGAGCAATGAATAGGGGAAATGACACTCCATTTTTAAAAAGTCTGTTTAAACTACTGATTGTATCATGTATTGATGAAACTGTGAGAAACAACATTGCAACAAACTATTTAAATATTATTGAAGACGCAATGCAAAGTCCTTCTTTTGAAGTTTATTGTGCCTTGATATTAATTAAGACTTGGTCGTTTTCCAAATTGAAAAGTGTAACTATTCATGATTTGACTACTATTCTCGTAGATACTTTCATAAATAATAGTAACGAACTAGAATCTGATGAATTTTCATATGCTATTGAAGGTTTGGCATACTTAAGTCTAAGAACTTCTGTAAAGTTAATTTTAAGGCACCACAATTTTTTTATTCCAAAAGTAATCGAGTTTGTAAAAGAAAAAAAATTTCAAGATCAAAATTTATATGGTATCTTAATTATTTTCGCTAATTTAGGTTCTCCTCCCAATGATCCAAATCAAACAGGAAAAAATTCTTTAAGGGCGTTAGAATCATATGCTAACTTACAAAATCCAAATTCTATGAATGACGAAGATATCAAAGATGATTTATCCTCAATTAAAAAATTTAATCAGCTATATATATTAAAATCCGAATTACTGTGTAATTTGAAAAATAATCTATCAGAATTAAGTCAAGGCTCACAAGAACAAGTTATTCGAATTATTTATAATATTACTCGAGACACAGAAAATATTCCTAAAAGTGTTCAACAAGGCTATACTATGTTAATATTAGAGTTTTTAATTAGTGCTAGTAAAACTAAGAAGATGGCAAATCTGATGATAAGGGTTCTTGCATTAAGATCATTAACTAAGATATTAATTCATATCGATCCTAAGTTAATATTTAACAAATTTTCTTCTTTGAATACACTCCCATATTTGTTTGAAATGTTACCTTCTTCAGATATATCAATTCAAAATGAAACATATTTATTAAATGAGGATTATTTAACTACAACAGATCAATACGAAGCACTCTTGGCATTGACTAATCTGGCATCTTCACCATATACAGATGGTGAAGATATGTGTAAAGTCATAGGAGGTAATAGTAAATATTGGAATGTACTGGAAACTATGATGTTAGATGAAAATCCGATTTTACAAAGAGCAGATTTAGAATTAATTTCTAATCTAATGACACATCCCTTATCAATTGCAGTTAAATTTTTCAATTTTGAGAATAAACAAAGCAAAAGAAATTTTGATATATTAGTGAAATTATTGCTATTAGATGATATTAAATCACAAAGAGCAGTAGCTGCTATTTTTGCAACTATTGCTAACATGGTTCCATTCGTTACTCAAGAACTACTAAAACAGGAATCTTTAATAAAAAATGCAATAACAGCATTGAAGGAACAAGCTAATGATATTGAATTGGTTAGAAGATTAATAATGCTATTTTATGCCCTGTTTGAATTAGCTCCAGAACAAAATTCTCAATCATTTAATGATTTTAGTGAGATAATTAAATTACCTGAAATAAATCAATTGAATCAAGACCTATCTTTATTATTAAGTCAATACCAACAACAAATCAGAAGCAATGATAATGCAGTGTCAATGGATAATGGGGGAGCATCCAATCCAACTACAGAAGATATTGAAATAATTAAAACTATACTGCAAAAAATTAATAAATAATATATTTAGACAGTTATAGGTTATTTCAATACAGTTTTTTTTTTTCATTTTCATATGTAAGATGTAAAATACATTGGCATGATTATTAAAAGAAGACGGGGAACTGAATTATCCAAATAAGGAAAATAGGAGAATTAATTCTTTTATTTTTAATCATTAAATACTTGAAATAAATACAAGGAAAAGTTATAGTAATATACTGACAGGTACAATAATCATATATATTAGTTTTTGTTGATAAAAATATCTTCTTTTTCCTAACATATACGTAAACTATGGCTATTATTAATAATACGGGTTGGTATATTATTGTTATTGGTATATTATAGCCAATTATAGAACAGTGGTGGCATTGTTTCTTTTGATTCTTTTATTTTATAATGTTTTACCTAAAAGGGTGATGTATAAATAAATATTTCTCTTTTTATAAATGCAAATTTCGTATACACACCCCCTTTTCGCGTTATTTCTTTTCTTTTTTTCATTCTTTGTAACGCGTAAAAATGAGAAGACTAAAGGATCTTTTTTCTATTACTATTTACATGTAGATCTGAATAAGCAAACCTCGAGATATATACAAAAGAGAATTAAATGTTGATGAAATTAAATGCTTTCTGATATACTTATAGCAGTATACTAATCGGAAGTGCTTGTATTACTAAAGGTTAGGATTCCCTTTTTTTTTTTAATATTTTTTTCATTGTAGAAAAAAGCTACTACAATTTATTTCGCAGACATTGTTTAATTAATCAATTAAGAAATAGTAAGACTGCTGCTAATAGTATTTTGCTGTTGATTAATATTTGTCTTGTCCCTATTGGAGTTTTGAACAGCAGTTGAAAACATTTGTATAATTAGACAAAGATATTGATTTTTTGTTATATTTAAATCATGGGTATTCAAGGTCTTCTTCCACAGCTAAAACCTATTCAGAATCCAGTTAGTTTAAGAAGGTATGAAGGTCAAATATTGGGGGTTGATGGATATGCTTGGTTACACAGAGCTGCTTATCCGTGTGCCCACGAATTGGTTTTGGGAAAACCTACTGAAAAATACTTACAGTTCTTTATTAAAAAGATCAGTATGCTTAGGAGCTATAAAGTTGAACCATATATAGTATTTGATGGGAGTTCTATTGGTGTCAAAAAAGATACAGAATTGAAAAGAAGAACAAAGAGAAAAGAAAATAGAATTATTGCAGAAAAGATTTGGAATTCTGGCGATAAATCTCGTGCTATGGAATATTTTCAAAAATGTGTAGATATTACACCAGAAATGGCAAAATGTATTATTGATTATTGTAAGACAAATCATATTAAATATATTGTAGCACCATTTGAAGCAGATTCTCAGCTTGTGTATTTAGAGAAAAATGGTATCATTGATGGTATACTGTCTGAAGATTCTGATCTGCTTGTTTTTGGATGTCGAACATTAATTACAAAGTTGAATGATTATGGTGAATGTATTGAAATTTGTTCTGATGATTTCCAACAATTGAAAGATAAATTCCCAATAGGTGATATTTCAGTTGATGGTATTAGAACAATGGTTGCATTATCGGGATGTGATTATACTGATGGTATACCTAAGATTGGTTTATTAAGAGCGATTAAACTAGTTCAACGATTTAATAAGATGGAAAAAATTATAAATCATATTAAATTGGAAGGTAAGTTAACAGTGCCTTCCCATTTTTATGAAGAATATGAGAGGGCAAATTATTCGTTCCAATTTCAAAGGGTTTTCTGTCCCCAGAGAAGAAGAATTGTCACTTTAAATGCTATACCTGAAAAACTTCAAAGTATTCCAAGTATTGCTGAAAAAATAGCTAAATCAATTGGTCAAGCTATTCATTGTGCTACAAAAGAGAGGTTTTATGGTTTAAATTCTGATGAAATTGATCATGAGTTACATGAGAAGATAGCGCTTGGTGACCTTAATCCACATGACTTCAATAGACCGTTGGTTAATAGAGAATTTAGGTTGCAATTAAGTACGAAATCAGAAATTCTAAGTCCATCTAATTTCCATTTGAAAACAAGAATAAAGAATATTGAAAGTTACTTTGATATAAATCATTCACATAATGTAGTTAAGCCCATTAGAGCAAACAGCACGATCGGAACTATAGGATCAGCACTATTTCATGGAATGACACAGTCTTCTCTTCAAAAGTCTATGAATCAGGAGAGTAGACTTTATTCTACTACATCTTCTCTTTCTGAAAACATTCAATCATCAATACATAGAAAAGAGCAAAAGACTAATAGAATAATAAATAATAGATTGCTAGTAGTTCGCGCAAAAAGATCGTTTGAGTACTGTCAGATCTCTGATGAAAATGGAGATGTTCCAAATAACAAATCAGTCACGTCTGTTATTAATAATGTATTTTCAAATCCTAAAACTGTGGTAAGTAAATTTTTTAATAAATCACAAGAGATTAATAAATCTTCCATATTGATTGAAAAAACACCGCAGCGTTTTCGATGTCCTACTACTAATGGAGATAGTGAAGCAGAAACCGAAGTACCTGAATCCTTGTTATCTACGCAAGTTTCGACAAGATCATCCTCTATTATATCAACAGATGAGGATGAGTTACCATCGGATATCTCAGAATATTCAGAAAATGAATGTAGCTCAAATAATGATTGCAACAATACGAGTGATGAAGAGGATTCATTGAATGAAAAGAAACAAGATGAACTTAAAGCAAGAAGGCTTGTTGGTTCTAAAAATGTATTGGAAGAATTTAGATACAGAAGTGATGGTTCCACAGTGATGGAAAAGAGACAAATAGTTAGAGTTCCTTTTTCTGATATACATCCAAATAAAAAGGATTTACTTTCTATAAATGATACCAATAACAAAAACAACACTCTTAAAAATAATACAAGAAGAAGCCTTACAAAACAAAAGAAAGCAATTAGTTCTTTAGTTTGTACTGTTAAAAGAAGTTCAAGCAACGATGTTAGTTCTAACGAGGACAAGCGTATTTTAGATCAAACAAAGAATCAAAATTGTGTCAAAAGAATTCGTTCTTCTCGTGGAATTGAATTAAAAATATCACGTTCTAGCTCTCAACTGTCTATGCAAAACGATTGTGGTGATATTACAGCTGATAATATGGTACAGAAGATTGTGAAAAGCAGGGTAGAAAAAGCGATAAGAAAAGAAAATGTTATGAAATCAAACAAAAGAACTATAACTTCTCTTTCATGCTTTTCTTATAAAGAGTCTTAGAATCATTTATTTGAGTTAGCATATTAAAAGTATGTATACATTTATTATTTAAAGAGAATAGCATTGTTACTTCGCATAAATCACTACAGTAAAAATAAAACTAAAAAAAGATAACATATAATATATTGGTGAAGTATTGTAACTTATTGTTGTCTTTTTTTTTTTTGAAATAATATAAAATTCTTAGCTCTATATCAAATTTTAAAACAAATAATCTTTCTCTCTCACATACACATCTAAAGAAGTGATATCACTAAACGGCAAGGAAAAAAATCCGAGCTTTACTATTATAATGAATTAGCATTTCAATAAAGCTGTATTATCCTCTTCAAAGATTTAAGCAAGTGTTTTAAATAATGTTCTTATGGAACTATAGAATTTAAAAAGTTACTGGGTGTAAAAATATTATATATATATATATATATATATATATACTTGGTATCACATATTTTATCTGAACTATACATGAGTTCTATAAAAAGAAATGAATGGTTTCAAGACATTTTACACTAATCTTTACTTTAAAAGATTATGGAGTTCGTGGTATTATTTCCTATTACGGATAGAAACATATACTGTAAAATGTAAACTTAAATGCAAATAAAAGTTAAGATCGATTAACTAAAGAATAAGAGAAAAACTTTACTTTTAAAAAGTTTAGATGTTTTGACTGTTAATAAAATTAGATATACATATACTTCCTGAACAATTATAGTGTAACGTTAAAAATCAAATGGTATACCTTTTGAGAAATATCCTTTTTTATAAGGAAAAGGATTTTGTTGCAGTTGCTGGAGGTAAAATAGGGTTGGTATAAAAGAATGTATTTCATCAGGACGACTTTGGTGACATTAATTAAGTTTTCTATGGTGACAAATATAGCACACTAATGTTAGGCAAGCCAGGTTAGATTTCTATTAACAGCGTTATAATGTACCAAAAAGGAAACTTGCTGGCACATTTTATGTACAAAAAAGGAAATCTTTGTTAGGTTCTAATGAGCATTACTCCTATTTAAATTTTGAATATTGTATATGTACATTTTTATTATTGTTACTATTGTTATTGTTAGGAATTTCTCACAGAGTGTTTAAATAACTCAAAAGATAGATAAATAATTTTTGATAGGTATACACAAGACAAAAATAGCCATTATTGTCATGTTTAATAATGGATTTCCTTTGTATTTCCTATTGTTTTACTCCACAAAGAATCTCATCTTATTGTTTTTTATTTTCGTTTTTTTTTATTTTTCTGTTTATTTTTGATAAACAAACAAAAGGAAATGAAAATATAACGTGGGGTAGACTGTAATTTTTTTTTTCTCTTTTTGTTCTTTCTTTTTCATTTAAGCGGAAAAAAAACAAAGAAAACAAAGAAAACACCCACTGAAAAGGTACTCCCCGAAAAAATTTAAACAAAATCAAAATAATTTTATGCAATTCAAACCGGAAGATCAAAAAAGCGGGGGGAGGCAAAAAAAAAAAAATTAAAATAAAACAAAAAAATAAAAAAGGAAAGTTTCAATTATATCCTCGAGCCTGGACCGATTTCTCTTTTGGTTCCTTTTCCTTTATTTTTTGAATGTTTTTCTTCAAGATATATATATATATATACATATATACGTATATTGATATGGTATAATTATTTTTCTTTAAAACTATTATACTCCCTCACTTCCTCTACAATAATTATTCTTCCACAGTTCAGAGAATATATGACATTCTGGTGGACTTTGTCGAGGTGACTGAAGTGTCAAAGTTATTTTTTTAGATAACCGCGTTAATTTATTGAACTATTAATTTTTAATACTCGAAGGAAGAGGTGTACATAACCCTTTTTGTAGTTCGGCTGTTCTGTTGGGTGATTGGTTTCTAAGGTCAAGAAATTGAGAACAATATAGAAAAAGGCAGGAAAATAGTAAAAATCATAAAAATAACAATAGAAGTAGATTTTTTCTACTTATACTATGTCCTGTGCAAATACATCTAATATTAAACGAGGCGCTGGCATGAATAATTTTATTCCATCTGTTAATGCAGGATTATCTGTTTTTCCTGATGGTTCAAAACATCATGATGATAAGCATTTTGTACCTCAACTTAATAATCAAAGAATAGCTAATTTAAATGAACAACAATTGAATATAAATAATGGATGTATGGGAATTGGGAGTGATTTGAAAAGGGAAAGTTCTCAAATTTTTCTTCCACGAACAAGAAGTTTTTCCTTAGATTTATCAAATTTATCATCTTTTCATGACATTAATGATACAAGCTTCTTACCACAAACAGTCGTTTTTAATCCAACTTTTACACAGCATGATCTCCCTTTTACAAATATATTGTCTTCTGAGCAACTTGACGATAGTAACACTGACTTTGAACCTGTAAGGACTATACTAGATGATTTCACCACTTCAGTTGGTGACGAAGATAGTAATTCAGATAGCACTCTTTTCAGCCCTAGAACATTTTTATCAAGACCTTCTTCTATAAGTTCTAGCAGTTTAAATGAAAGTATTGAGGAAGTAGCCAAAATGAAGAGAGTTGCTAAAGAGAGAAGGCGTCGTGTGAAGAAAGTGAAAGTTTCGCATAATGATATTGAAAGGAAATATAGATTAAGCATTAATGACAAGATTGTTCAATTAAGAGATTTGGTTCCTACCATACGATATGGTTTTAAAGAATTGTCAAATATTCCATTGGATCAGAGTGATATTGATGCCTTAGATGGATTAGAACCTACCAAAAAATTAAGTAAAGGGACAATCTTAAACAAAACAATTGAATACATTAAACATCTTGAAGCTAAATGTGGACAATATAAAATTTTAAATTCGGAATTGACTAATAAATTAGCAAATAATAATCATCTTGCATCTGTACTACCTGCATCTATTTCTTCTTCAGTATCCTTATCAGGTTTATCATCAACCGTACCAACACTCTCAGTTAAAACAGAAAATCATCTTCCGGCCATTCCAATGCAATCAGAATTTAACATAAATACTTCACAAAATTCTAATACGAATGGTAGTCAATTAATGATGAATAATAATAATAGTCATAGTAGTAATAATATTAGTTATAGTGACAATAATAATAATATTAATATTAATATTAAACAAGAAAAATCATTTTCACCATTGACTAAAGTCTTCATAGAGAATGATGCAGGAAACGGTGATAATAATTTATTTAAATTTGAAAGTTTGACGTAACAGAGACGTTCGGATATACGAGACGAAACTAATGGCATTATATGAGAATTTTGTCTATATAACATAAATGCAGATAAATGTACTTTAATTATTCTTTATAATAGTGATTATTTTAATGATTAGGCCCTAATGATAATCTGTATCTATTATTCACATTAGTTAAGATTTTGTAACTAATGTTCTTTGGAAGGATGTATATTGTACTTATAATTGAACAAAGTTGAACATTGCCGTTTGGTAAAAAAATATTTTTTTGACGTTTCTGAGGATTTTACTTATATATCATAATATAATATTATGCATTGTTCAAAAAAAAATGTTTTTCTAAAATAATAGCTATAAGATTACTATTGTAATGAAAAAGTTTTATTTATAATAAATACACAATGTGATATTATGTTTTCTTTTTTTTATCTTCTTCTCTTTTATTTATACTTTCTCTGAATCATAACTATTATTATTATCCTCAATTTCGGTGATATTAATGCAATGATGTTTATTTTTAGTGTTAGATATGTCAATATAAGTATTACTTGTTTCTATAGTAGAAGAACCTTCATTTAGAGCAATTGTAACATTGTTGTTATAATTAACTTTTCCCTTCCTTCTTGTTTCTTTTGCAAAATGAATTCTTCTCGTTTTTATTCTATTGAAATTTGGTTTTAATGATTTTATTGGTTTTGAGATGGTATATTTATGCATGATATTACGGAAGTTACTCTTTGATTTCTTTTTTCTATTTTTGTTGAGGGTTTGTTGAATAGTACTGTTTTTACCCGTATTACTAATAGCGATGTTGGTGGTTGTAATGGTTTCATTATTTTCATAATAATTAAAACTACTACTTAACTGTTCTAGTAAACTATCTGAACTAGAAAAAGATGATGGTGATGGTGATGCTTCAACAAAAAAATCGTCATCGTTATTGATTCTTCTACCGAGTACTGTCTTTTTATTTAAATATATCTCCCTTCGATTAAGCACACCGATTAACCCCCAAAAGTTTACTGTTATAAGTAGTTTAGTGAAATATACCGAATTATATTTCCATCTATATCTATATGCAGATGTTGAAGTGAAATATATGATCAAAACATAGGAAAGAATATAGATAACAATATTATAAATTAGTAAAGGAACAGTATTAAAATAATTTTTCCATATATTAGAAACCCACCTTTGAAAATATTTTAATTTATTATCTAAATTTTCCAGTAGTAAGTGTTTTTTTAAGAATGTATCATTATTAGTGGACCCAGTGGTATCATGATTTATAGAATTGTTTATCACAGAACTATTATCAAAATTCAGTGAATCGATGGCTCTTGTAGATGTAATAGTCATTCCGAAATTTCTCAGAATAAATAAACCAATTCGCCATAACAATAATGTATACATTAATAATTCTGATAATTTGTAGATTATCCTAAGATCAACCCTAGTTTTCTTCCATAATATAATGGCAAAAAAAGTATTATTAATAGATGCCAATATGATGCAAGTAATAATAATATATAATAATGTTCTATTCTTTGGATCATGAATCTGCTTTTTGAATTTATTACGAATTATGTTTTTAACTTCCAGTAAAATTTCTAGACTTTCCTTTTTCAAAAAAGAACTGATTCCATATGAAGATTCTGATAAGGATCTATGTCTGTCTATTCCATTTTTCAAGGAATCTACATTATGCATGAATATAACGATATATGCCCAATTAATGTTACTTAGCACATTCAAAAATAGTTCACAAACTTTAAAACCGGTTAGGTCGACTATATTTTTTTCATATTTAGATGCATCTTGAATACATTGCTCATATTGCCATTTAAACACACCATTATAAGCCTTTGCTAAAAACACAGATTGTGCAATTGCATAGAACAGAACATATATATGGACTAAAATATTTCTATTATTATAGTTACTTGCCGGTAATAATAAAAGAATTAAATACATCATCCATGCAGCTATACAAAATGCGGTCTGACTGAAGATAATGACCAACACAGATTTGTTGAAATCATCTTTACGAATTATTGAAGGAGAATCATCAATTAGATACTCAGTAGTATAATTTTGCGCAACTTCCAGTAAAAATTTAGTAAAATTATTATTTGTAGCGTGGTAGGGTCTATCACTATATGTATCATTTGAGCATTGAATTAATAAAGATGGAGAAGTCAGCATGAGTCTTTTTTGATAAGTAAATAATTGATTATAATCTATGTTGTCGGATGAAGTGGTAGTATCAGCATAATTATTAGATAGAGATATTAATCCACTAGCTAAAACTGTAGCATTACACAAATCTTCATATGCTTCCAGGATATTCTGTACCAATAAATCAGATAAAAACGGTTTAAATTTAGTCATGTAGTCATTACAGCTTGGATAATGTGCATAAGGATTTGGATCATTAAAATTGTGATCATGCTTATGATGACTAGATTTATAATCTGGTTTATATTTTGTTGAATTTCTTTTATGAGACCTACAATGGTTTTCGAGAGATGGTGAATGAAATTTGGTAGGAAGAGGGAAAGGTGGAGATTTGAAAGAAGTCGAATCAAAAGTAGGATTTGGACTGAGTGTTTGAAATAAAGTAGTAGGTGGATAAAAAATTGATAGAGCTAGCACGTCGGATGGCACCTCTGGTGGTGGGCCTTGTGGTAGATGTAATAGTTTTAGTTGAAGTATGTGTGGTTTATTAGGTGGAGAAGCCGATAGTGGTGGTAAAACATTAAATAAATTGGGGGTAGAAAGAGATGTTTTAACAGTGGAGGAATTTATTAAATGTTTGCTATTAGAATTATTGTTAGATTGGATCTGATTATTAAAAATACTTGGACAAATATTATTATGGTAATTGTAGTTATCAATATTTAATGCGGATGCAATAGGGGGAAATACGAATATTATTAAATATGATAAAAAACACGTCAGTATATTAATATTAATAATACATTTCGGCATAAAAGCATATATATATATGTATATATATTTGGAGAGATGGAAGTATTGTTTTATATTCCTTTTCTTTTTTAAATGCTTGATATAAAGGTTTATTACTTTTGTTGATTTAACGTTTTTGATAAAAGTTAATCTATAATTATTCAATAAATGAAGACTAAAGTAAAAATAGACTATCAAACAAAACCGTTTTAAAGAAGTCTAACTTGGTTATTGTGTAGGGAATAGTAAATGCAATATTCATTATATTAGTGATAGATAACTAAGAAAAAATAAAAAAAGGAAAAAAAGGAGGGAAGAGAGAAAGGATAAGGCAAGCATGGATATTTGTTTTCTCCTTATTTCATGTTCATACATCCTTTCGAAAATCATTCCAAACAGGAAAATCCTTCTTTTTTCTTTTTTATTTTTTTTTTTTTCACAAAGTTTTTTTTCCAAGATCAAAGAAAAATTCCTTTTCCAAATTTTTCTTGGCTGTTCGAATGTTATTCTTTTTTTTTTTTCTTTATCATTACAGATCTTACTCTGCCTAGTTAAAAGAGGTTATGAAAAATGAAAAAAAAAAAGCTAGTATTGACAAAATACAAGAAGTTTTATTAGTTAATAACAGCTGTATATTCTTGATGTCTTGACTTAATTCTTTTGTTCTGTTTGTTTTAATTTTCTTGTCGTTGTTGATGCTATTTTCTTTGTTTCCTTTGTGATTCTTGAAGGCTCTGTATTTTAACAATGTCAGATTCTGTCTTGAACAAACATACTAGTATCATATGAACATGTGGTGTGTGGCACATAGATGATCCTGTAGCTCTTTCTTTGAAGGAGATTGCTGGCTGCAAAAACTATGAAACGAGATTTTGTAAATGGGAAAAAATGATGGCGACTGCTGAGGATTTGATATCTTTTCGTGTCGATATTGTTTTTTTTTCGTTCATGTAAAGAGAATGGGGAAAATAAAAATAAAAAAAAAATCTCGTTGCGGAGTATTGGACTGTTCTGTCGGTTTCGCTTTTAAGAGTGGCGGAAACTGTCTTTTCCGAACCAGTTACCTGAAGTTGGAGAGATTGCAATGTCCAAAACTCTCTTTTTATCTATCAGCTTCAGCAATTCGCTTAAAATTTCAATCTATGTCTGATTCATATATGTAAGAACGTGCTTACTTCTTGTTCATAGAAGAAAACAAAATAAGAAAAAGTAAAATAAAACCTAGTTAAAACTAAAATACATCTCAATAAGAAACGTAATCTGATCGTGACATTTTTTTTTCTCTGTTCTTATCTTTTCTTTTCCTTTCTTTTTATTTTGTGTGTGTGTTTGTTTTTTTGTTTTTCTGTATTATTTTTCTTTTGTTTTTGAACTGTTTACTTTTTTTTTTTCCTATTTGTAAGCAATTTTTCTATTGTCAAATCTCTCGAGATACATACATTTCTATATTTATTCACTACATTCCTGTACAGCTAACAAAGTATATATCTTGTTATTTATATATCATATGTGTAACATGTTATACATTTCTATCCAATAATTATTCTAAAAAAAAAGATGCTATAAAAAACTTCTGTCTGTAATTAATAAAGTCTCGAATTTATATGTAAAATATTGTGTATTCCATATATGCTGTAATACTCATCTACACAGTGGATATTGATGCAAAAATCAATAATGATATCAAGGAATTTTTTCTTCTGGCTAATATATATATTAGTTTCATCATCTCCCTTTGTCTGTGCTCATAAGCCATTGAGTTCTAATCAGCTTAAAATAATAAGCAAAAAATTAAACATCTTGAAGGATTCTTCATTAAGTTATCAAAACAGTGATTTTAATTCATCAAAAATTAATGGGGTATCCATTGGTGGATGGTTAGTCTTAGAACCATACATCACCCCTTCCTTATTCGAAACTGCCATAGCTATAAGTAAGAAAAATGCAAGCACAGTACACCTCAATTTAAACAACACTAAGGTGTCATTGACAATTGATGATATTCATAAAAATGTTTCTATAGTAGATGAATATACTCTATGTGAAAAGTTGGGTTATGAAAATGCAAAGACAATTTTGACATCACATTATGAAACTTGGATTACTAAAGATGATTTCAAACAAATTGCAGAAAGTGGATTCAATTTGGTTAGAATTCCTATCGGTTATTGGGCATGGAAACTAAATAATTCATTATCAACCTATCCAGGAAACATTACTTACAAAGATCCTTATGTTGGTGAAGCTCTACAATTATCATACTTGGAAAAAGCTATTGATTGGGCTACTGAATATGGGTTAAAAGTTTGGGTTGATTTACATGGTTTACCAGGTTCCCAAAATGGGTTTGATAATTCAGGTGAAAGAATCTTATTTGGCAAATTAGGCTGGTTGACAGATACAAAGAATAAAGCCCTAACAATCAAGATTTGGAATGAAATGTTTAAAAAATACTTGAATGGAAGTGATATTGTTGTAGGGATAGAAATCGTTAATGAACCATTGGCACCTAAAATTAATTTATGGGATATTACACAATCTTATTATGAAGCTTTTGATATATTTAAAGGTATTCAACCAAAAGATGATAATACTACTTTTGTAATTCATGATGCTTTTCAAGGAATAGGCCATTGGAACTTGGAATTGAATCCACAATATAGAAATGTTTCAAATCAATATTATAATTTGACCGGTGTTTCTTATTCATCTCAAGATGTACTGGTAGACCATCATCATTATGAAGTTTTCACTGACTACCAGTTACTAGAAAACCAATATGAACGTATCATGAATATTATCAATTATGGCCAATCTATTAACAAGGAACTGGAATACCATCCTGCTGTTGTAGGTGAATGGTCTGGTGCCATCACTGACTGCGCAAAATGGTTAAATGGCCTTGGTATCGGTGCTAGGTACGATGGTTCATATTATAAAAATGGCTTATTTACTACTACAGATGATATGCATGGTGTGTGTCAATCTCAGAAGGAGATCAGCCAATGGAGTAAGGATTATCGTATCTCAGTTAGACAATTTATAGAGGCCCAATTGGCTACGTATGAATCGTTGACTCAAGGTTGGATATTTTGGAATTGGAAGACTGAAAGTGCACCAGAATGGGATTTCCTTAAATTAAAGGAGGCTGGATTGTTCCCATCACCATTCAATAATTATACATACTTTAACTCAAACGGTACAATCGACCAGAAATTCAGTAGTTCTTTATCGAAGAGTGCATACCAATCCAGTACAAGTCGTTCGCATTCCACAACTAAAGCCAAAAATATTGGTTCATCCATGAAAAAGAATATTTTCGGAAACATTAATACCCAACCAAATAATTTGCACAGTGGATGGAAATTTGGTCTAGCTATTTTATTACTTACTATCTCAACAGTTTTAATGTTTTTGTGAACTTTTTTTCCATTTTGAACATACTTTTATAGACTGAATGAATAACTAATTATCGATATTATCGTGACATCTTTTATATAAATAGAGCGGGCATGTGATTATTTTTGCCACTTATTTTAGGTAAGTAGTATGAAATTAACAATATTATGACATTATTTTTTTTACAAAAACACATCTAATAATGTATACATAGGACACTTTTTTGCGTATGTATCTATAAGAAATCGGATATATATCGTCTTCATAAGTATACATATACCAATATAGAATATATGATTTCTTCTCCAATTACTGGAGATACGATATAACATCTCTCTGAGAATAGATACATCCACTTGCAAAATTATGTATATTTTCGAATATAATTTTTTTTACTTCAAATGATAATATAACAAGTTTTTGATAAGGATGATGTATTTTTTAAAAATATTTGCAAATATATATTGTATATTGATAGCTACAAGAGTTGAGATGCCTTATTAAAAAGTGTTTGACTGTACGTATACTAAATTTATTATAGTAGTTAAACAAAACTTATATTATTTATTAATACTATTTGTGATTTAAATTATTTGTAAATAGTTTCATCAAATTTTGTCATACTGTTGCTAATATGCTGTGTAATATTGACTCTATATATGAAATGTTTTGGTGTTACTTGCAAGAAAGTAAAATGAATTAAAATACATACATAAAGCAACCATAATACTTGGTAAGGATGCTAATGATCCAAAGAATGTTACGGAATTTGGTAACAATTGATATATATATGTATTATGTAAGTGAATAGATAACATAAGATTTTATTCAACTAGAATGTTTCTTCATTGACTAACCTTCTATTAGTAACAAGTTATTAAATCCTTTTGGTGTAGCAACGGTGAAGACAGTGAAAAGAAGTCCATTTAAAACTGATATAGCGTTGATTATAAAAGAGGATCTAATAAAGTATTATTTAAACATGACACTTACTGTATTAATAAAGTACCTGAAAGACCACAATCTGTATTAACTACAATTAAGAAATTATATTATTACTTTATTTCAAGCAAGAAAAGATTTTTTTTGCACGTTAGATTAATAGATATGTATTATATGATGTTGCTTACATATTATGGAATTAAATGCCTTGAGTAAATAAAAAACTTATTTGTAACCAGTCTTGATAATACCGGCAGCAATAAGGGTTTGAATCTTTTTGAAAATTTCTGGATTCTTCATATGCTCTTGTAAAGCAGCTGGGTTATTTTGGGCTTGTTGTAAAATACTCTGCAAAACAGGATCTGCCAAGATTTTGGCAACTTCTGGATCCTTCATAGCTCTTTCATATGTTTGTTCTGGGGTTTCATCTTGACTGGCAGGTTGGAATCTTTGGCTAGCTGCCTTCATATATAGTTGGTCAATTTCTCTACTGTTGGCACCCTTGGTCACTTCAGCGTCTTTGCTTCTTGCAAGATCCAAAGTCTCTAAAGCATAAGCATACTCTTTGACAGCAATTTGGGCAGTAGCTTTTCTAATATAAGCTCTAATGAAATTTGGATCCTTTTCAATAGCCTTGTCACAGTCAGCAATGGCATCTGGGAATGACATTAACTTAGACAAAGCAGCAGCCCTGTTAGAATAACCTCTAGCATCCTCAGGTGCTCTAGCAATCATTTCAGTGTAAGCTTTGACTGCATTTGGCCAGTCACCCTTTGTGAAGTATTCTTTACCTTGTAGACGAGCTTCCTCAGCCTTTTCTGGATCGATATATTCCAAAGCCTCTTTCTTTTTCAATTCCTTCTCAGTGTTTCTCAATTTGGTTAAAATATCAGCAGTTCTATGCTCGGTTAATGATTTTTGATAATAAGTGATTGCACTTTTTAAATCGCCTAATTTAACATAAGAGTTACCTATACGAGCAAAAGACTTAGCAATAACTTTATAATCAGCTCTCATTTCCCTACCTTTCTCAATTGCATCCTCTAATGTCTTGATAGCTGTTTTATAGTCACCTTTCTCATATTCAGCTGCAGAACGATTATTCAAATAGGTGATATCTTTGTGAAGATCCCATGCTTTGTTATAAAATTCAATAGCTTCATCAAATTTGTGTGCCTTGTATGCTTTGTTACCTTCCAACTTTGCTTCACCTGCAGCAGCTTTATTTTTTTCCTCTTCATCAACCTCCATTGGTTCTGGTTCTTGTTCTTGTTCTTCAGATGGTTTAGATTCTTCATCTTTCTTAGTGCTGGACCCTTCTGTTGAAGATGCAGCAGTAGTAGTGTTTTCCGGAGCACTTTTAGGTTCACTAGATTCTTGTTTTGGCATTGAATTGGATTGAGATAAATCTGGCATATTCAAATCAATACCCATTAGAGTGGCCATAATGGTCATAAGTCTTGGGTCTTTCATTAGATCAGCGGCTAAAGCTTGTGGGTTACTCCTGAATTGGATTAATTTGGCAACTAAAGCAGGATCATTCATCATTTCAGAGGTTTTTGGATTTTGCTTTAACTTTTCAATCAAATTGGGATCATTGAATATTTGGGTCAATCCCATATCAGGTTGTTGCATTCTTGCATCTTGAACACGTTTAACTTGGTCTAATCCATCTTGAGCGATTTTATTGGAAGGATCTAATTCTAAAGCCTTCTTATAATTACTTTCAGCGTCATCAAGATCACCCAAACCCAAATGGGCAGCGCCCATTCTTGTATAACCCTTTGGCCAAGATGGATTGATTTTAACACATTCACTGGCGTCAGCTAAAGCTTCTTTAAATTTTTTCAAAGACGCATAGCAGGCGGATCTATTGGAATAAAAAACATGGTTTGGGGTTTCAGAAACTTCAATAGCCTTGGTAAACAATTCGATGGCTTCTTCATATTTTTTTGCAGCAAACGCAGCATTACCCTGTTGCTTATACTCGTCAGCAGTTAAAGACATTTCTTTTTATTTTATTGAGTATGGATTTATATAGACTAAGTTCAATGTATTTGAAAAAAAATTCAATCAAGGAAATCAAAAAAAATAAAAAACCAGAAGGAAAAGTACTTTAAAGTAAAAAAAATTAGATGCTTCCCCTAACACTTTAAATAATTTCCCGTGGATTTGTTAGCTCCTTAGGTGTTCAGATGCTTGTGATTAGACTTGTAACTCCATCACAAAATAGTATTTTTATATAATTTACGTGAAAGTTTTGAATTTCTATTTTTCCTTTAGTTTGCTTGTCTCCCAATAAACTCTAAGGATAGAAATAAATATTTTTATCCATCATTTTTCTAGAAAATTCTATTGTAGTCCACATAAAAAAAAAAAAATAAGAATGAAAAAGAAAAAAAAATGAAAAAGGAAACCGGTAGTTCCCCTAAAATATATAACGGCGGAATAATATATTCCGCATATTCCGCCAATATCATTATGTACGAAGAGATATGTAAAATCGCGGTTTGATAATGTGTTACAAATATTATCACATACGAGTGTACGTATAGGTATCTATGTATATTATTTACTGGTTTAACACAATTAAATAAACATTACTTGGTTGCGGTTCAAAATCACTATTAATTATAGCATCTGTTTTAAATGAATCATCAGATGTGGCCACAAGTAAAAAAGATTCGCCACCTGCCATTTTGACTACGCTATTTCCATCTAACTTGTTGTACTGTTTTAGCTTTCTTCTATCTCTTAATGACCAACATGATACACATCCGTCTGACCCACCAGTGAACAAAATATCTGTATTTGGTTTAAATAATAAAGTGTTAACGGGAAATACAAATTGTACATCACTTAATTTCATTCTATGACAACGAAATGCAAATTGGTCAGATGGGTTATCAAAATATTCTACTGCAACACGGCCATCGATTGACCCAATGACATATCCAGATCCATCAGGTATTAACTTAATATCTCTCGTCTGATATTTAAGGACAGAATCTACTAATATCCCTTCATTCATCTGAGTTATTGGTGCTTTGAATAACTTTATTTTGTTGCCTGTCAAGCACACTACTAAATGTTCATTGGTACAATCCATGGTTAGTATTTTACCATTTTCAATAGTTTTAAATAATTTAATATCTTGTAGATGATGGTCAATAATTTGTAAGTATCCATCCCAGGATCCCGCTATATAATCGTCATAATATGGGATAATTCTAACTATTCCTGATTTCGCCCTGTTATTTTTAATCTCAGCAAGATCCTGTGTTTCTAAATTGAGAAAATACAACTCACCATGAACTCCACCAAGGTATACACCATTATTACCATAACAACAACTCAATATGGAAAATTCAGTATCGATTTTTTTACCTAATGTTATCTTGTAAGAATCATCTTTTATTATGATTTTATATACAGATAGTGTGCCATCCCATGAACTTACTAGAACTATATTATTTTCGGGAATATATTTTAAATCGCTAATAAAATCTTTAGTGACATTAGGAAATTCCTCAATAACGTATTTACTCATTTGATTGCTATAAATTCAATTTGCATTTATTTGAATACTATGTCGACCGTTAATGTATTTCAAAATAGATCTGCGATCCTAATATGTTGTTGTTTTCATCATTGTAATTCTTCAGTCATTACTTGTGAGAAAATCTTTTTATTATTTTGAAAAAGAAAAAAATATTTGAAAATAAATAATAAAGATAATACAGAGAAATAAACTTGTCATCCAACTTAAATTTATTTTCGTGTAGGAGAGTGATAAGTTCTTTATTATAAGTAGCTTTCGTTAGAACACATTTAGAGCTCTTAATTGGTGATGCAACAAAAAGTTTAGTGGCTAGATTAAGTGGAATAGAGAAATTTTCTATTTATGATTTTTTTAAAGCTTGTTTCATGGGACATTTACACCGATTAGAATTCTTCCTGTGTTATTTTAATTTTTACTCATCAGTTAGTATTTTTGTCAATGATAGTGCATTTTTCTGATTAAATATGTTCCTCCTTCCTGTTATTACAATCCCAGTAAATTTATTCTAATATCTCACTTGTTCTTTTGTCGTTGTGTATATGTGGTAATTTTATGATTGTTGTGTACAAATAATGCTCAACATTGTACAAGAGTCATGTTTATTGTAAAACAATCTCAACACTTAAACAATAATTTATTGGAATAAACACAATATTAGTAATAAAATCAAAAGTTCTGATAAATTAATTATTTATTCAGGCAAACTAAGATATGAATAATTGAGAAACATAACTAAGCATGCCTAATTAGAGGAAAGTGGGTTTAAAACCAACTACTACCTGGTTTTATATGAGAATTAACTTAATCTGATTAAGATGAGTATACAAGAATAAGTGCGTTATATCTTATTTATATTCTTATGGAATAAAATATAAGAGTTACATCTCAATTTGTTTAATTTATCAAGTTTAATTATAGGGAGGTGAGTGAAGTCTAGAAAGGCAAGGGTATTTGAGCTAATCTTCTTTGAAATAAGCTTTTTTTTTCTTTTCTTTTCTTTGTTATTTTTTCTTGACTAAGTATGGAATAACTTATTAACATGTAGACTGTCAGCTATGCCTTTTGAATAATCTATGTTGGTGTTATCCCATCTTTTCTGTTCTTTTTTTCTAGAACTTCAACTCACAACTAATACATTTAAGGACCTCTCTAATATTGTAATTGAAGTATAGATATATTCTGATAAAAAACTCATAAAAAAATCTTGTCAGAGACGTTGCTGAAATTAGTAGTTAGAGTTAAATGATAATGTTACTAGTGTGTTTACTAATTATTAAAATTTCTTAATATGCCTTGCATAAATTATTAAAATAATTAGAAATAAATATAAAATATAGTTACAAAAGATGTTTGAGGAGAAAATGTAGAAAAGAAATTATTTTTTCAGTTTTAGTATTGTTATAAATAATAATGCAGGTTGATTTGTCCCTATCTATTATCTTAATTAGTAATGTGTACAAATTCAATATTTTCAGCAAGAACGTAATAATTTTAAATGAATTCATTTCTCCAGTAGTAAGTTTTATTTTTTAAATCTAATTGCGTAATATAAAAATATTCATAGTTAGTTTTGTTGAAAATTAAAATATTTATCATGTTTTAAGTAGAAATCTACTATTGTATCATGTTTTAATAATCATGCTGGAAAATTCAGGACAAATTATGCAATTAAAATTAATTATATATCTTTTACAAGGTGTGGTTGGGTCACAAAACCTTATGGTTTTCCTATTACAGTAACATTTTTGAAGCGAAATTTTCAATATCATTTAACGAGTCGTAATAATAAAAAAAAAAAAAAAAAAGAGTATCCCTGAAAAAAGTTTCTAAAACAATCAATACTAACCCTACTTGAAAAGTAACATTTCCATGATTTTTTGATTGAACTCTAACTATGTAAAATTTGGATTAAAAATAACGCTATTTATGCATAATTGTAAAAAAAGTACGTAAATATCTCAAAATAGACAATGTTTAGGTAAATTGATTAGCAACTCTTCTTTTGTGACAAGACATAGATGCCTATAATCATTATATTGAAAAGGTTTTATTCATTTCGCCCACTTGCTAAGTGTCTAGCATCAATTGAAAGTAAAGGAAATGGTATAAAATTCTCAGATGTAAGCAGATTTTTTAAAAGAATACCGTATAGATCGATAAAAGCACTAAAATTTGGGCAAACTATAATTCATCCATATATTAATTTTAATATTAAAATATTTTCTCATTTAAAGCTTGAGAGATCTCCAAACATTTTTCTTTTTTTAATAAAAAAGTATTCATGTTGTTTCATTCTTAACGACACAAGATGTTATTGTATTTCAGAAATCTTGCTGCTATAATATTGGGTTTATACATATGTTTGAAATTTGCTACAGCTGCCCTTGCATCAGCTGCATGTGTAATTACAAATGATGGTACTGTTGAAGCCACTGTTAGATTTTTTAACTACATTTGAAATGGGACTCGTACCTTTCCAAAATATAATGGTACGGTTACCGGTGTTTTGGATCTAAAATGGGATTCGGGTCAGAAAGTAACTAATCCTTCATATGGATACGTAAGTTTTCCTATTTCTGATTTCTTAATGGAAATTAGCGGTTATTATAAAGCCCCGTTGACAGGTATTTATACTCTAACTACTAAAGTTGATGGTTTTGATACGATTTTCATGGGTTCTGGTGATGCTTTTGATCACGGTGTTCAAAAAATAGGTCTTGGAAGTGGGGGCAGGGGGTTTATAAATACTGGTAATAGTGTAGGCGGTACTAATGCAGTTTCACGTGCAATATATATGGAAGCAGGTTACTATTATCTTTTTAAGGCTGTATACATCAACTTCAGTGGGGGAGGGATGTTAGAGATGACAATGAATTGGCCAAATGGCACTGTAGACTCTAGTATTGTTAATAATTTATACAGTATCCCCGATGCGAGTTTCACTAATCGTTCAGCCATATCCTTTGCATACAGTGGGCTTACCGCACACAAAACGATAACCTCTACAAAAACAGTTACATTGTCTGGTTTAAGTACAGCTACAAGTTCTTTCACAACTACAACTACATCAACAATTAATCGTTTTAATGAAGAGGTTATGGTTATCTATGGTGAAGCGGTTCTAGCTCTAGTAATGGTCACTACATATATTCCTAGCTTGGTAGCTTCTTCTTCTGTTTTTTCTACCTACACCTCATATACCACCGATTCGAAGGGCAACAGTAGTCCAATCGGTATTGTTGTTGTTGTTATCCCAGTTCAAAGTACTGTGACTGTATACACTACTGGAATTGTGGGTGCAACTTCTGCCCTTTCTTCATATATCTCCTACACTACAGATTCTAACGGTAGTACTAAGGTCATCTGTGTCATTGTTGTTGAGATTTCAAAACCAAACCCTATCACCTCTTACATTCCAGGCCTAGTGACTTCTGTTTCTGTCCAATGCACAACCACATCTCTAATTCAGATGGTAGTAGCGGCCCAATTGACATTGTTATAGTTGAGACTCCAGTACCAAGTCAAGTCACTTCTTACGTTTCAGGCATGGTAAGTTCAGCTTTTGCTATCTCCACATACACTTCCTTCACTACTGACTCAAATGACAGCAGTTGTCCAATTGATATTGTTATTGTCGAGACCTTAGGGACACCTACTTCAAGTCTAGGGAGCTATCATAAGAATATCCCGACAGTATCTACAACGTTGTCATTACCAGATTTGAAAGAATCAGAATCTTTAAATAAGAACATTTTAAGTACAAGGAGTATCGAACCTTCCAATAGTAATAATTAGAGTGCTATGAACATTGAATCATATACAAGAAATGAGGATAAAACTGGAACAGTTTCATCAACTGAAATTATAATAAAGACTCAAAAGGTTACTGTCACTCAGGAGTCATTATATGTATTTTCTCAAGCTTCAAGTTCAAAGAGTAGGACAAGCACGATGACGTTATCACAATATAAGGCCTCGGCACCTAATATTGCTATTTAATGGACAAGCTTTGCATTAGCTCTCTTTTCTATATTCCCACTAATTTTTTAGTCAATTTTTAAATTAAATAATTTACATATACATATATATCATAGATAATGATATTTATATATGTAAGGAACCTAATTGGAAACCCAGTAGATACACAATTCCGAGGGTAACACCTAAGTGTCTGGATGGAGGATTAGTACAGCCATGTGCGTAATGGCTCGTATAAGGTATTGAATCTGATTAGAGAATTTCCAGGGAGTTATAATTATATCAGATCTTGTCAAGAGGCCTTTGATTATTGAGAGACATGTTAGGGGTAATCATCTTATTTAAATACATCTTAGTCATGATATTAAGAAGTAACTCTTAATATCATACAAGACTAAGAAGAACAACAACAAGAAGTAATAATACTACATCAGGGTTATTAATTAGTGATATATAGAGCTTATGTAAGAGTGTTTATGCTTATGCTAATCGATATAATTTATCCATCTACATACAACAACCCTTACAGTTTCCTGCCTTTATATTTTAACAGAATGCAAGGCCAAACTATTTTAAAAAAATTAAAATTTTTTTATTCCGTTTCTCTCTACCCTGTTCCAACCATTAAATTTAATATTTAAAAAATTACGAAAAAGATAAATAATTTAGAGCTTGAAAAACTAACTCTAAGACATAACTAGAAAATTAGCGTTTCAGTATTTTTGTTTAAGCTAGGCATACATATATTTATTTTAAATGAGTGGTAATTTAATAAATATAATAATTATTCTCTTATTGTCTAAAATGATTATATTACAGAAGTTTGATGTCAAGGTATCAGGCCTATAATGCGAGTGTTAGGTATTTGTGACGATTATATTTGAGACATTTTTATTAGTTAAAAAAGTATATATTTTTAAATTAAAGTTATTCTCAATATGGAGTCCAATATTGAGCAACATGATTTCATCTATGGCCCATAACAGCAGGAAGAAGTGGAAAAAACATTTTGATTGTGACATGTAGAAAGAACATAGCTTGTTTGTAAAATCATATTCTTGTAATTTGTTAACAATTAATAAATATTATTTAATTTAGTAAATTAAGTGCATATTTTCTACAAATAATTCTTAATTATACTGCATATTTATATCTACTTTAGATGTTGTATTATGAGGAAGAAATCTTCTGTTTTTGTTCATTTTTTTTGTCATTTTTTGTTTGTAGAATGAGAATAGACATACTACAAGTCGACAATGTACTATTTGCCATGTTTTTATTTAAGAATAAACTGAATAATAAAAAAGTATTTTTGTGTGTCCTTAGTATTCCCCCCTGGATTTAGTGTTTTCAAAGATATATATTTATCTTCTAACTGAATAAAGATTGTAGGTTTTTTAGCATATATATATTCAATATAATTGAGTTTTTATCTTTTGTTCACAAAATTGTGATATGCATGACTAAATATTTATAGTGGTATTTTAATATGGCTCTTATTTTTATAAAAATTTATTACTTGATTTAGAAATAAATAAAGAACAAATAAATAAAGCACAAACGTAAAAATAGAACAGAAATGGAAAAGGCGAATGATACATATTTAATTTGGAAGATTAAACAAATAGCAAATACGAAATAAAAGAATACACGTATCTCTCTAATGCAAACAAACAGATAAACCTTATTGATCTTACGTCGAGAAACTTAATAATACTATATGACTAATCATGTCTATACTCTACAATTACTAATAAAAAATATTAGTAAACTCATTACTTATATTCACATGATATTTTCAAATGGTTGTCTATATTATAATAATGCATAGCCCTCCTGCTTTATATGTCTTTCCTGTGAAAAAATATTATTTGCAATTTCTTGGCACTTTGTTTATTATTTAGTTTTTTCGCTGGCATAACTGTTTATATGATAACATTGATCTATTTCTGCAAATCAGGTTTATTAAATTATATATATAAGGGTCGAACTTTAAACAGATTTGGAAAAAAATTACTGTATTTCTGTTCTATAAATACAGTAAGCAGCATGGAATATGTTGTAAATGGCACATATCTTATCTTATATTACCTTATTTAAGTTCAGATTAAATGAGTATTAATAAGTCTGCTTAATTAAATAAGCAAAAAATAGTGTATTAATACTGAGAGCAGTAAGAATAGCAAAAAAAATGAGTGTTTCTTGTTTATGATCAACCGAGAAGATATCCTAAGACCTATAAATGCTATGTAATTTAAACTCTTCATGCTATACGCAGCTCTTTTACTTTTTCAAATAATTTATCCTGGGGCATTATCAGTGGTATTTACACTTTATTATTCAGCTGAGTTTTAAGTAATAATTAATTTATCACAAAAGTTCAATTCTATTATTTAAATCTCATGCTATAATTGGTAATAAGTATATGCTAATCAATTGACTGCATATATGACTTCTATACTAGTGCCGTTCATATGTCGTGCGTACCAATGTGGAATCTATCCAAATTGGGATAAAGTAGAAATCTTGAAATATCATCATACGTCTATAACTTTCTTGGTATTCTTATTGTCGATTGTGTCGTCTGTCGGTATTAACTGTCTCTTTGCAATCTTTAAATTAAGAATTTCATTCTCATTTATATTGTTCTCTTCTGATATCTTGATAATATCTCTGACTGGTGTCGTAGGTGGTGTATTTATTGTCTTAGCTTCTTTTGCCTTTTTCAACATAGAAACTTTCCTTTTCCTTAACTCGCTAGCTTCCCTTCTAAAAACTTTTTCTCTATCTATTTGTTTCTGACTTTTGAAAAAATCAGGAATAGAATCTTCCAAATACTCAACCCAATTATCACAATCATTTTGTATTTGATAGTCAATGATACCGTGCCAGTTAGAATCACCTATTTTTGTTTTATTAATCAATAAAACCAGTCCACCTCTTTCATGAACATTGCTGCTAATCTGTTTAACCATTTTTTTTACACCATCTACTTTCAAACTTGTACCCATAATAATAAATAAATCTGGCTTCCCTTTAGACATATCAAAATTTATACCTTTACCAATCAACTCACCAGCAGGATGATTTTCTCCATACAAAACTATATTAGGTCTTAGAATCCCAGTATTTGCAATAAGTCTTTTTCCTTGTTGTGTTCTCCTTAATTGGACAGATTCACATCTAGGACAACCTGGCAACTCCCCTCTTTTAAAAGTTCTAGCCCATGATCTACTCCATTCAAAAACATGAAAACACTTTGTACATGATAGTGAATTCAAGTCACCATGTAACTGGATCACATCATATGATTTCCATGTAGAGCTGAAAGAATTACCAGAAGAAAAATTTTTCATGCTATTGTCAGTATTGTTATTATTATTTAGCTGAGAAAGTTTCATAACTTTGTCTAAATCTAAATGTAAATGCTCTTGTTTACAAGATGTCTCTAAACCCAAGGATTCTTCTAACCCATCAATATTCTGTGTGTAGCAACGTAGCAATTTCTGTCTATTTTTCAAATGAGCTATAAATCTATGGGTTGTTGTTGGTTTAGCTGATCGTATGCTGCTATAAAGTTTCTCCATGAATGTAGCCCATACCGAGATCTTCAACTCGTCTCTAAATAGCGAAATGTCAAACATCTCCTTCCCAGAAGTAATATTAAGATCTGGGTATTCCTCTCTTACTAAATTATATAATCCATCTACAGATCTAAAATCAGGGATTCCAGCATTACATGAAATGCCTGCACCTGTTAAGACAATAATTCTCTTAGCTTTTGTAATAATTTTGTTCATATCATTGAGGCATTGATTATTTCTATCCAATTCTGTAATATGGACTAATTTTTCAGTTCGAAGATTTATTTTTTTTCTTAATTTAGGTATACCATTCAGAGATTGTGACCTGGTGGCCTTTGTATCATCTATATTTAATTGACGTTTTTTATTAATTGTTAGTTCCGTTTCGTCAAAGGATACAGACCTTTGTTCAGAATTCAACAATAATTTAGATACTGAGCCTTTCAGTTCAATTCTCTTTGACATTGTATCTATTATGAATGTGATTTATAATAATAATGTATATTTAAATGCTTGGGGACGCCTAAAATAATTTATCTAGTAGGATTAGCAATTATTATAATCAGTTATTACTTTTCCTTGATAAATAAGTAAATATATGTATATATATATATATATATTTAATTCAGCTTTTCTTCTACTGATTTATATTCTGATAGGCATATAATGAATGTAAACAATAGTTCTTGTTCAAATTGATATGACGTTGTTATTCTTTTTTATGAACTTGTACAAGCCTTATATATTTGGCTTTGTTTTTTTTCTTAAAATTGTCTTTCTAGTTTTCTTTTTATATATACATCTTTTTTCTTTCTCTTATTCTGCCTTAAATTGTAACTTTATTTTACAATTGATATTGCTTTATTCAGAAAAAAATAAAAAATTTAATGTTATGGTTTTACTTAAAATGGTAATAAGAATCATGATCGATGATAAATACTCTCATATATAGATTTGTTTATCATAGGATGCAATGTTAGGAATTAGGGGCCTATAAAGATGTGGTTTAGTTTTAACGGAAACTAACTGTACCAAAATTGTAACAAATAGAAGAAATAAAATTACTTTGACAGTAAAATAAAATTTTTGATAGCTATTGAAACACAATAATGCATGTAATATTGGACAGAAATTACAGAATATAATAAATATTTACTTGTTTTACTCAATACATAAACGATTTGACCATTAATAATTTTTTGTTCATTATAGTAATTATGCAGTCAGGAAAAAAAAATGAGCAGAAATGAGACACTATATATATATACGTGTGTGTGTGTATAAAATAAAATAACATATAGTAAAACATGAAAGTTAAGGTGGACAAAAGTATATTATTAGGCACTTTGGCTGTTAACTGCTAATTCCATAATTAATCTGGTAGTTAAATGTAAAAATGGGTATGCTGAAAAAGTACTCATCTCATCTTCAGTGATTGAAGAATTTCTTGTTACATCACCATAACTGCTCTCCCAACCGTCAAATTTAAAGTCAACCAAATAATTATTAGTCTCAATTTGGAATAATTGGATTACCATTTTCATCAGATCTGGAATCTTTTCATTATTTGTTTTATTTTGGGCAACGTTATATTTCCATCTGACCCTGATGGTCCAAAGATCTTCTTCTGATGGTTTAGCCCATTCGGCACCTAGATTCTTTAAAGCGATGTAAATCTCGCCCATGACATCCAATGGATAGGAATGTGACCGTATACCAAAATGCCATCTTGTTTTTGATTTTTTGTTAACTAATGGAGAGATTTTGGATGCAGCAGGAAATCCCTGTGCTAACATATTGGCTCTATGGATCTGTGGTAGGGATGTTGGTAAGATTGAGATTGTTGAATTTTCTTCTTTGGATTGGTCCATGAACGGTATTTGATGATATGTTCTGTGTTTTGTAGTAGAACTTGCAATTCTTTTCCTTGAGCCTGAAGGTTGATTGGCAATGTTTTGATTTGGAGAGATGATATTGCTAGAATTGTTCACTTTCTTTTGATATGATGGAGGTGCTTGCGCTAAGAAAGTGTCTAGTGGGTCTGCATTACTATTGTTACTATTATTAATGTTGTTATTTTTGGTATTTAAATTCTGCAATAGTGATTTATTTTCTTTCATCAGCATGTAAGCATCTCTAATCTCATTCAAATTAGAATTATCTTCGTTTGATTCCAAGGACTCGTAGATTTCTTCTTTATCATAACCCATAGTATTTGATAAAGCATTGACCAAATCATCGTCAATGACTTCTACAGATTGGTCATCATCGTTATTACTTGAGGTATCATTGGAATTGGAGTTAGAATTTTTACTATTTTTCAAATAATCAGGGATCAAGTTCTCTGGTAGATCGACTTTGAACCACTCGTCCTGAAAGATTTCGTTGATGCTGATTCTATTTAATGGATTTACAATCAACATTCTCTTGATTAGATTGGCGGCACCAGGTGATAAGAATTTTGGTAAGATATAGACACCATTGCTGATATTTTTGAACAAGACAGGGATACTTTCGTCATCAAAGGGCAGTCTCCGACATAGCATGACATAAAGAATGACACCACAGGACCAGACATCGACTTCCGGACCAGCATAAAGTTTCCCACTAATAACCTCTGGAGCGGCATAGTTTGGAGAACCGCAGGAGGTCTTTAAGAAGTTTCCATCAGTCATGATGTTAGACAAACCAAAATCTGCAATCTTAACATTGAGTTGTTCATCCAACAACAGATTTTCAGGTTTCAAATCACGATGAACGATTTTATGTCTATGACAATATTCCACAGCACTAATAATTTGTTGAAAGAATCTACGTGCTTCCTGTTCTGACATCTTGTCTCTTTGGATGATGTAGTCAAAGAGTTCGTTCTGTGCAAATTCGAAAACAATGATGATTTCATCTTTAGACTTGATGACGTCGTATAATTTAATAATATGGGGGTGTCTTAGCAACCTTAAATAGGATATTTCTCTTTCAATTCTACCTTGCATATCACTCTTAGCAAGAACTTTTTTGTTAATGATTTTCAATGCAACTTTCTGACCAGTGGTGATATGGTAAGCTAATTTAACTTTACCAAAGGAACCTTCCCCCAGTGTTTTCACGATTTGGTAGTTCCCAATCCTTGATCCATCCGACAGTCCTGGACGTGGAATACCATTGTTATCTTGAATATTGTTGGTGCTCATATTAGTGTTTGAGGAATCATTTCCAGTGCCATACTGATTATGACGATGGTGGTGATGGTGATGGTGATGATGGTGATGATGACGTTGTTGTTCTGTACTCATTTATTTATAATTTTTGTTTTTTTTTTTTTGTTTTTTTCTTCTTTTTTTTTAGTTTTAGTTTTATCTGTATATATATATAATTAGGTAATTGATTAATTAGCTAGTTGGTTAAGTTTCTTATTTGTAATGTAAAGGAAGGGATCTTTGTTTTTTTTGTTTTATTTTGTTTCGAATTTTGGGTGGTGTTAATAAGAACTATGAGAGTGCGAATAATCGGAGGATATGGAGGAAAAGACTGGTATGTAACTAAAAGGTCTAAGCTATTTTGTAGGAAAAAGTATTCACTCCTTTTTCTTTTTCTTTTTATTTTTTTTTTTTGTTTTGTCTTGTTTTGTTTTGTTTTTTTCAGTTCCCCAAATTTTCCTGATTGTCTGGAAATTCTTATATTCGTGTAAAAGGACAAAAAAAATGCACATGCTATCGTGTTATACGGTGATGTGTTTTCCTGATCATATTTTTTTGTTTGAATCAATTCTGTCTTTTTCTCTATTTCTACATTTATTACTGGTATTAAGAACCTTTAATACTGGTGCAGTTACAAGATTATACTCTCTTTTTCCTTTGTAGCATCACTATCCTTTTGGGATTACCTAATGTTAGAAGCCCCATCTATACTATATTTAATACTGAAATCAAAATGTCATTCTCTAATGCAACTTAGAGACGGACAATACACGACACATGAATTTGTTACTTGTATTTGTAGAATGTGTTTTTAAAAAAAAAAAAGAAAAAAAAGAAAAATAATCCTTTTCTATCGTCCATTGATACATTTTTTTTTGTTTTCTCTCTCTCGTTGTGGCCGCCAATACGGGAACACAACACACGGCACACAGTGGCACAGAACCCTCAGGGCGTTATCATATTGTTGTTTCTCACTCGACTCGACTGGCAGCGTCGCATGTATCATTTCATTTACTTAGGGGCGTGTGGCTTTGTTGGCAATTTTGGCACCAACAAACGTCCGCCCCTTCTCTTTTCTTTTTTTATTGTTATTAGTTATATCTCCCCCTCTGCTCTTCTTTTGTCAATGGAACCAACAATAAGATATATCACAATGAAAGTAGTATAAAAGTATAATAGGGTCTGCTTGTTTTTTGTGTTTTGTTTCAATGGGCAGGCTATCAAAAGACGAATATATACATCCACACATATAGCATATAGCACACACAAAACCCATCCACTTACTCACCCACATTTTAACATCTCTATATACACGTATGTATACATATCTATGTGTATATCTGTATATATATATACTTATACATTTGCATATATCTGTACATGCATATTTGCACATGCGTATGTATATATAAATATATATATATATATATGTATATATATGTGTGTGTGTCTGCGTGTTTGTGTGTATGTGTTGTTATCAATAGATAGCATATATAAATGTAAATATATTCATAGTAGATTGTCTTACTTAGATAGATGATTATGATGGTATGAGGAAGTTCCTTATTTTGGTTTTTTGATTTGATTTATCAACCAATCTCATAACTCTTTTTTTTCTTTTTCTTTTCATTCTTTTTCTGTTTGTTTGTTTGTTTGTTTACATCAACAATCACGATTTATCTTCCCTTACAAATTCTATTAAAAATTACTTGTTATGAAAGTTCTAAAACTGGATAATGATGAAAAGTTGAGAAATTCTTATAAGAATATCGTTTTTAATTATAATCAAAATGGACCACCTTATAAATGTGATATCCATCAAGATATCACCCCAACAGTGTCATTTAATACAGTCCCTTTAATCCTTGGTACGTCTTCATACGAATCTGATTTTGATGGTGTACAAATAAATCCTCTATCCATGCCCACACCAGCATCTGCACCTTTGCTGCCCCTAGAAAAAGAGTTTAAACCGTTAAAGAAAACGTTCGGTAATTTGAATCCACTCACTTTCCAAAGCTACAACAACATAGATAAATTATTCTACTTGACCCCAGATGGGAAACTGGTCAGGAAGGATTATCCAAGTAGGCCAACTATAACAAACGACTCAATGATAATCAACCAATATTATTTGGATTGGCTACAGTCTTGGAGGTCACATAGGTTGCGGATAGAAGATAGGTTATCGGCCAAGAAATCGCACATCTTCAAATATCCAGATATCATCATACCCTCCTTCACTCCCAAGCCCATTATCATGAAGGATGACTATATCCCCTTAACTAAAATTCAGAGGAAAAAAATGGCAATACTTAACTCCAGGATTCCTTCCATTAATTCGCCAAGAACTATTATCTGCCATCTAAATGGTAGGAAGCATACTTGGGTCCCATTGGATTGGCTGTTGGCTTCCGGGCTGCATGAATTGGATCATCTAGTAGTTTTGACTAATATTCCAAGGATGCTACACAAAATTGACCCATCTATCAAAAATTTTAAAACATTCTATACAACTAATTATAATAATAATAATAATAATAATAATAATAGTAATAGCCGTAATATTAATAGTATTAATGATAATAATGATAATGCCAGCAGAAACCTTTGGGGTGATTCATTAGTTTATGAGAAAACCCGTATCCTTGAAACTTGTTACAATATTTTAACTTATATCTATTTTCTATTATCTAATCGTAAAGATACTATTAGAATAAAAATTACTATCGATATAGTCTTAGGTAAGACTAAAAAAATTCTTATTGATTCAATCAACCTCTATACACCAGACATCATAATTGTACCGACTTTGAAATGGGAAAGAAACTCAAAATTGATTGACATTAAGTCCAACTATTTGAAAGACAGCTTATGTGTAAATTTCCCCATTCCAACCATTATTGTTCCTGTCAAAAGACTGTTTCAATTTGAATTGAATTTACAACAAAGATTAAATATAAATAAGTTACCGTTTCAAACAATCAAGGAAGAATCAAGTATGCATACCACTGATCTGTCTTTATCTCCACAACCCTCCATTGTTACTAGCAATGACAGTGTGAGCTCTGTTGATTCTTTTGTAGCTAATCATTGTTATAGTGAAATGACTAACCTATCAAATAGTATCTCTTCATTGTTTGACAAAAATGATACTAATAATAATAATAATAATAACGACAACGATGGTGATGACTATGATTATGAATGTGATAATAACGATTGGAAAAAAGCAGATCAAAAACAATTCTTATCGAATATTCAAGAACTACCCATAACATCACAGTTGTATTTGATAGCTAAAAGATATAGAAAAAATATGCATAAAGAAATTGCAAAGTTGGATACCAATAAAAATTGTCTAACTCGGTCTGACTATCTTATTCGAAAACTGGACTCTATAGTAAATAATTCAATTGGAGGATCTCTAATGATTAATAATCTCAAAGACTACGAAATTTCAGATGATGTAGATTTGAAAGGTTTTGCAAGATTGAAAAGAGTTATAACTGGTGGCGAACCTATTTGTTATCTGTCTCCAAAACCAATGACTGATGTGTCAGCATACAAATCAAATAAACTAAATAATAGAAAGAAGGTTTCCAATAATAACGAGCCATGTGTAAATAAAAGAGGTACATCACAAATTATATTTGCATCGGATGTCAAAGTTCAAGACGGGAAGAAAGCATTGGGTAATTTAAGGATAGAGAGATCTTTTTCAATTAGTGACAAACCAATAATAAGTGTGACCTCCCCAGAAAGAGTCTCTATAAATGGAAATAATAATACACTTAGAAAAGTTTATAGTAATGATTCAGGTAAAAGTTCCCGATCGATTAAATCAGATAATGGTTTATATATGAAGAAAACTTCTCTTTCTAATTCAAAGAAGAAGAGTATTAGCATACCATCTAGTAGAAGAAATAGTGACTCGAGTGGAAAATCACAAAGTACATTGACATCCTTATCTTCTTTGTCCTATTCATCGTCTAGTTGGAAGAGAAATTTGATATCTAAAATTTTTGGATTTAAATAGAGTCATGTATACAGTGTGATTATGCATTTTTTTTTATGTTTTTTATTATTATACGTTAATTTCTATAATAATTTTACTATTTTTTAATGTGATAATAAAGCTTAGAAAATATATTTCAAATAAATTTGGAATCTTTTTGCTCAAGGGTCTGTAAAAATTATATATGTTTCCTCTTTTGAAAGTTGAAAAGTAATATTATATGGATTTTAAATATTCAGGTCTGATCTTCACATTTTAATTTTATTCCCTTCCCACTTCTTTCTTCGCTATTTTTCATATCCTTGCAAGAAATTGTAGATCATTAGATATATATATTTAAGTATACGATTAGTAGTGCTGTAAATAACAAGCATTTATATCAAAATCATATGTAACAATGTTGGTTGTTGAAAAAAATTGATAATTTGGGTTTTATGGTTTTGTATTCAAGAGATAGGAATGAATGGTTATAAACTTTTCGGTAGACCCATCCAACCACATATATTGGTTATTTCCACTCTACTGGGTTGTATTGGAGGTGTTTCTATACTAAAAATAAGATCAAAAAGTAATAAAAAAATAGGTTCAAATGAAATCTCATCTGGAACAGCAAATGATAAGGATTATATGGATATTGAACAACTTATTGATAATTTTTTAAAAGAACATGACGATAAGGAGGACAAAAAATAAAAATATAATTATATGAATATTAAATAGATTAATATATATATATGTGTATATGTATGTGCAAGTATTTTATTAGTGTGCACAAATGGTGAATATGATATTATGAAAATGTACATCAACAAAGCAGGATAATTCTGTTTTACACGCTCTGTAGAAGAATGATTTCTTTAATTCAAGTCTTTATATTTCTTTTTTTTGTAGTGAGGATTTCTTTCAAAATAAATCCAGCAATATCTGGGTCTTTGAAATATGACACATGAGATCTTATGGCTGCAATTGCATTGACTTCCAACATATCAGATGGCATCGCATAATCGACTCTCTTTAAGTGATTTAATTGAGATAATAACTTCCTAGCGTCATCTGGAATCTGATCTTTATTGTTTAATTCAATTTCCATCCCATTCCTTTCATTTCCCTTTTTAATAAGTTTGGTCTCTGTTGATGGAAATTTATCTAAAAATTCTCCACCAACTTGTAAAAATTTCGAAGTTATTCCATCAAATTCTGAAAAATGCGGCAAAATACAATGATTAATGTTACTTAAACTTGGATGAATTAGTGGTTCCATTCTGTAGGCAACTGGATCACAAATATGATATATATTGTACAAGTCTTCACATTTTGGTTGGTTGATATTGGCACCAGATGAAAATGTAATACCAAAGGGAGCAATTTTGGTTCTTTGAACCAGTTTTAATAAACCAACAGGGGATCCTATACAGAAAAATTTCTTGACATCGAAATTTAGAGGATACCTCTGCGGATCTTTTAATATATCAAACAAAATTACACTTCCAAGAGAATGTCCAATTAGATGTATTTCCTCAGGAAAATCTTTATTCATTATTTTGAATAATTTGTAGGTTTTGTTTAACTGTTTACATACTTCTTTTAATATAATCTCTCTGTAGTAAGGCTCTTCATATAAAACCACATCAATTGCAATATCACCTACAAGTTTTCTTAATGGTAGGATCCCATTTATTGTGATGTCAGATAATGTAGGGAAGTCTGAGTTTCTTTTGATCTCTTGTAACGGTTCCGTCTCAAATCCAATTGAATGGCGCCATGTAATTGGTAAAACTTGAACACTACAGTTTGTCTCCCAATCTGAATTCCCTTTTATTTTATTTAATTTCTTCAAATCAGAAGAAGCATCATATAATTGTTTCATATTTGTTCGTAAAAGATTAACAGTATGTGAAAAATTGACGTGTTCATATTTTTTCCCCAGAGTTTGACCTATTCCATGGACACATAATACTAGATGTCTTATCTTTCTATAATGTGAATTTTTTGATGACTTGTCTTGATCATCATATGCCGATTCAACGATATTTGATTCATTGGTGTTAAAGAGATTTATTTGGCTCCATTCACTAGTCCAAAAATTTGGTAATTGATTATAAAATCCCCAATCTAACCAAGGACTTGTTGTGTTTGATGAAATTCCTTGTTGACTTGTGGAGGGTATAGATTTACTCTCAGAGGGTTGACTGGTATTTGTATTATGATCTGCCAGGTGTTCTAATTTTTGGAGATTCGTATATTTAGTTATTTTTGTGCCAATGATTGGTAAATATTGTCCTATCCCAGATTTTAAAAATTTAATATGAACACTGCCACCATTTAAATCAGGTAATAAAAAGGCTTCTACATCACTGATAAATAATATATATCGTATTCCCTCATATTTGTTCGTTTTAAGTTTATAAATACAAGTATCACGGTCATCCTTATTGAATTTATTGGATAGCTTATCTATCTCAAAGGCCAAAGTTTCAGGGATTGGTATGTTACTGTTATTAAACCAAATACCTCTTCTTACTTCATATGAGGGACCATCCCAATATATTGGTTTCAATTCCATTTTATCAAAATTAACACAGAACAAGTTATCCTCACTAACTTTTACGACCTGATTGGATTTTTTGGCAGATGATACATATTTCCTATATGCTTGTCTTAATTTATTTGTATCATGTTCAGTGAATTGCTTGAATTCTTTAGGTTGGTTACTTTTTGATTGCTTTGATTGGAATGATTCGTTAACAGGAACATCAATTGCATAATACCAATTAATAGATAATGATCTTATTATATTTACTTGAAATCTTCTGGTAATATTTTTAAAAGATGTAAACAACATTGGCTACTATCCATTATTTCAATATTTTACATAAACCTGTTCAATTAATAAAAAACATTATAAGATAATGAATTCCGGTAAAATATATATTTTAAACAAAAGTTGCAGCTGTTTAATTTGGTTAGATTAGCTTATATCTGTGAGATGTACATTTTTTAAAAAAAGAAAAATGAAAGATCTTGTTTTTGCGTGGGATGATAGTATAGTGGTTATAGTAATAATAAAAAAAAATAAGAATGTATAGAGTATCTGAGATATGAATCAAAAGAAGGGTTACTTGAACCAATTGAACTGATCGAAAAAAGTAAAATGGTCATAAGAACTCAAGAGATATGCTTATTTTAAGTAAATTAATACAAAGTGTAAACAGTGGATATCAATTTACTAACATTTATTGAGAATCAGTCATTATGGTGGTGTAGTTACTCGTGGTTATATGGGTGTACTAGATCTTTTGTACAACCTGTAATTAATTACATGTTAAAGGTATCTTTTTTTTTATGTCTTAAACAGTTTACAGTAATAAGGAAAGCATAAGAAGCGAATACCTATAGATTATTCAGACATGTATGAATAGTTGACAGAGGAAATGCAAATATTCTCTTCAAACCACAACGCTCGTATCCACTAATAGATGTTTATGCAGGCAACGAAATGAATTAGTTGTAGGACTAGAGAAAAAAGAAAAGATCATCCTGTAAAATTTTGATTCTTTTTGAATAATAGTGATTGTTTGTTGTGATCTGAACGATTATTACATACAGGAAACAAAGTATATCTCATACCCATAAACATTAAAGAATAAAATCATTTGAAACGACTGCATAAGAAGAGATTCGTTTAGATGAAAAAATAAAGGCATTTAATTTTTTGTTTTTTTTTTTTTTTTTGAAAAACGTTTTTTATAATTAGAACGAACATACCGAAATAGTCCTTTTTTCCTATTTAGGTTATTTTCTTTTCTTCTATAATTGTTTAAAATTTGTTTTTATTTCCTGGAGAGGAAAAAGCAGAAACTATTCGAAAAAAAGAGTGAAAGAGTAAATAGATGTGTGTGTATTGTGTTAACTACTGCTATGACAATCTTTATTTAGTGTCGTTCAATTAGTGACACCAATTTAACTCTTGTTCTTTGTTTTGCTTTCCTAAAAGAATAAGCTGACTGCGGTTCAAATGTTTGACATAAAAGTAAATAACATAAAGGTAAATAACATAAAGGTAAATATGTGGTATTGGTATCCATATGTTCATTGTTAGATTGAAATTATTAAATATTTTGTTTTATACGATGCATAATACATAGAATAATAACACAAAAACTTTCATTTACTTTTTACTTTTATCTTAAGATGGATATGCCTAATTTTATATAAATTAGCTATAAAAGGTAGACTTGTTCTTTGGTTGCTTCTAAAATTTTTATTAGTATTTCAATTGACATTTCTCTTGTCGTTTTAAGAATGTTCTTGAAGGCTCCGTCAAAAAAGAGAAGTAAGTCGATAATTATCAATCAGTCAGATTAATAAAAATGAATGCTAAGTCTCTTTTATTTTTAGCTGCAATTGCTGCTTCAGCTAACGCTTACACAATTTCTCCTGCACAAGCTAAACAGTTAGATATCATTTTCAAAGATGTTACCACCAATTTAAACAGTTACATTGCTTTGGTATCCGATCCAAAATCTGGTATTACATTAGATAACTTGCCTGCAGGTTTGATGGATATTGGTGCTAATTTAGCTGGTAATCCAAGTTATGTACCAAATTATTCAGAAGTTGATATTAATGCTGTCTCAACATTTATTACTAAGCTTCCATGGTTCCTTAATAAAATTGAACCACAATTAGAGGCTGCTGGTGTTCCAATGGTTCCAGTTACATCTTCTTCTTCTTCTTTTTCCTCTGCTAGTTCCATTCATGCATCTAGCCCATTGACTTTAGTCAGTAGTACTTCTTCTTCTTCTTCCCCTGCTAGTTCTACTTACACATCTAGTACATTAAGTTCAGTTGCTGATGTCTCTTCTTCTTCTTCTTCTTCTTCTGCTAGTTCTACCTACACATCTAGTACATTAAGTTCAGTTGTTGATGTCTCTTCTTCTTCTTCTTCTTCTTCCTCTGTCAGTCCTGCTTATACATCTAGTACATTAGGTTCAATCACCAGTGCTTCCTCTTCATCAGTTGAATTTTCCTTAGTTTTATCTTCTTCCACTGGTATTGTAATTTCCTCTACTTCTACAAATTCTTCTTCTGTTATTTCAAGCACTATTAAACCAACATCTAGCATAATGGCTCCAACTTTTGAAAATACTAACACTTCTACTTTAGCTACTTCTTCCATAATCTCTACTAATAGCTTCCCAGCTAATTCTAGTATTTTATACCCAATTACAAGTGCTGCTAATGCATCCGTTGAAACTGCCTTTGTAACAGCAACTAATGTTTACTCTAACACTACCACTATTACAAGCTGCCCACCTGAAAGTTCTGCCACCATTGAAGTCACCAAAGAAGAAACCTCTACTATCACCTCTACTGTCTGTGATGAAATTTGTCAATCTAGAAAGGCTGCTGCTACTTTAACAAGCATTGCTAGTTCATTAAACAACGGTCACAGTTCCGAAGTCACATCCACTCTAAACAATAAGTCATCTACTCTTGCACAAGTTGTAAGCAGTCAACCAGTTTCTACAAAATCTAGTGCTACTATTCAACAACAATCTGAAAACGGTGCTGCTACCAACTTTGTTAAGATTGGTGCTGGTGTTTTAGCTGCTGCTGCTTTGTTGATCTGAGCAACACACTTTCAGTATGGATGTTTTCACGTTCATATATGTGTATTTGTATATTTTTATAGAAGAATAAATGTTTTGAACTTTGTTATTTAATATTTTCTCCTCCTTTTGCTTTTCATATTTTTGTTTTAAAAATATCTTCCTTAATGGTTTTATATCTTAGAGGTGTATTTATATTTATATTTAAAGGGGAATAGCTGTAGATTCTTGTTAAAAAAACAATTTGTACTATCATAAGTGAAAAGATCGCAAACAAAAAGTAGACTCTTAGTTTCTCAAAAGGATAAAGGGTGTGGATATTAATATGTGTAAAATGATGGATTCTTTTTATCTAGGTTTATTGTGCAAATTTTCTGGAAAAAATATTTTAATATTTTGTAAAAAAAAGCTTGGACGACTCTATTCAACTCTCAAATAAACAAACAAAACCCAAAATATTTTTACGGTTCCTCTGTATTAAAATATACATAATTCATATTCATTACTACCTATTCTAATAAAAAAACATCAACACAAAAGGACAAATCAGTAGTTAATATTCTCATGTCATTTTCCCTTTTTGTTCAAGTATATAACGGTTTCTTAATATTATTTCTGAGAATTTTTAAAATATATGTAAAAGTTGTATTATCGAACAAAACTCAGAATGTTGACTAACATAAAAGACTAGTATATATAAACTTTGTACTATATAGGTTATTTTTATTTACAATAATGAATTCGAGAAAAGATATTTGAACGTTTAGTCAAAACTTCTTGATATGGTTAGAGTGCCTGAAAAAAGGGACACAACATCCTTCATTGTAAACATATCTTACCAGACAAATAGCATTAGCGTGCTCAACTTAAAAGGTACTACATTAAACCAAAGGAAATTAGTAATTTTTTTTAGGCTAATATTTGTGTTTGAAATAACATAAAATTCAACATAGAAAAACTCCTTGGACAAACACTAGACATGATTTTCAGTTTTGTGTACTATTGATATATTAAAGAGTCTAGCAAATCAACTAATTATATTTATATATGGTAATTTCAAAATTACCTGTGATTGATTAATTTCATCACAAAACATCCCCTTTTCATCATATTAAATTAGGATTTTCTTGAATCTTAACTCATTTAATATAGTAAACAAATTCCTTACGAATTATAAAATTATTATGTAAAAGAAGCGTAATTATTTTAACTAGATCTCATTTATACACTGGAAAATTATATATAATCCAAGTTAATGTTTTCTAGGCATATTTAAAAAACAAACAAACAAACAGAATACATAACATAAATAATAATATCTTGAATAGAGTATGTTATGTTAACAATATTATTTAATAGTAACATTAAATTACGTTTCATTTTTTTTTAGTTGTAATCTTCAGTGTACATAAAAACAATATTCACACCAAACATTGTTAGATCCTAATAATGAAAATGGATATTTTCTTTGTATGCAGATTCAACTAATAAAAACTTAGCTTTTTATATAAGAATAAACACCTAAACCATAAATTTTGCAGACTTATTGAATATATAATTTCATTTTTATACAATAACTTCACCATATACACAGGGTTTCATAACCAAACAAAAAAAAAATTTGTACACCTGTAAATGCAGATATATATACTTTCATCTATTTGACCTTTAGTAAAAAAACTATTTGATAAATCAAAAATCATCATCAATACTAGAACTCTTTAGTTTTGATCGAGCACGAAGATTATAATGCCTCGACCTTCTTTCATGTTCTGGCAATTCTGTTAATGCAATCATGTCAGGTCTTGGTTTCTTCTCAGCTGGTCTTAATCTTTCTTTCCATGAAAGAACAATAGAGTCCTTATCTTCCTCTGATGAACCACGACTATTATATCTTCTTTTCCTTAAATTTCTTCTAGAAGCAAGTGTAATCATAGAAGAACTAGAATCCAGTTCTATGGATAAATTATCTGTAATTGCACCTTTTATAGGAGAACTGGATATGTTTGAAAGAGGACTCTCTTGAACTTCATAGTCTGTATCATCAATACTATCTAATTTCTTATCATCAATTAAAACATCTTCTACAATATCGTAATCTTCATCCTCCTCATCCCTATTATATTCAATTACTTCGTCAATTTCATTATCTGTCTGATTTTGTAAAATCACTTCAAGATCTTGTTTACTAGTTTCCATTATTTCAACTAAATTTTTAAGTTCATCCTTATCACAAAATTTTTCTAGATAATTTATCTTATATTCCTGTCTTTCAACAGTAGATGTAGCATTTTGTGAATTTCTACTTATATTATCTTTTGAAGATGATATTGAGACAATTTTAGACAAATGAGTTAAACTTTTCTGTTTAGGTTTATTTTTATTATAGCCATTTTTATCAATAGAATTACTTTCCGTGGGCAAATATGTTACATTGGGGTCAATATTCAAACCTTTAAATTTTGATAATGTTCTTTTATCTTGCAAATCATCAGGAAGTAGCCACTGATTCATTAATACTGCCATTTTTTGATTTGTATATGTCTTATGATGCTTAGTTCTAACATGTATAGCAATACCTTGAGGTGCTATAAACCCTTGTCTTCCACATATAGAACAGGTAAGTAAAACTAGGATTCCATCATGCCTCCTGAATACTGGGTTATTATTATATTCTTTAAGATATGTTTTATTGATTTGATTTTTTTCCCCACTTGTTCGTATTGAATCAAATATATCATGATTATTATTTTTACTACTGGTATTATTTTTATTATTATGATGCTGATCATTTTTATTTGAATTTTGTTGCCCACGTCTAGTTGATTTTGAAGTTAATATTGGGTTATCAATACAATCTTTCCAAAAAGAATCATTCAGTAAATCTCTTTGGCTTTTACTTCTAGTGTGGTAATAATGTTCTGGTGTAGATTGAAGTAAAGTACAAGAATAAGAATGAGAACGATTGCTCTTCGAAGTATCTAAAAATGTAATAGATGATTTAATTAAATCCTTTCTATTCTTAACTTCAATTTCTTTGACTTTTTCAATTTTACGTAAAAGTTGTTTATCCTCGTGCAACTTCTTCAACAGGACAGCTTGAGCATGGATTCTGTCTAATTCCCTTTTCAATGTATCCCTTTTCTTAAAACTTAACAAAATATGTAAATTTAATTTGTCTAGTAATTCATTTTTAACAGTTTCATATTTTAGACGTTCGATATTCTCGCTATCTCTAGGTGATAGTATTGAAGACCTATGTATATTATTAGTATTATCAATATGGCTAGTATCAATAGTAGTTGTAAAAGAGGAAGAAGAAGAAAAAGGAGTGGACAAATGATCAACAGAAGTAATATCTAATTTATCTTTCTTTGATTCAGTTGAATAAGGTGACATAGTAACATCTGTTAGATTAGTACAAGTTACTTCATTAGGAGACTTAGGTGTTACCACTTGATATGCTTGCGTAACAATTTTCTTGTCCTTGCTATCGTAAATGTTACTGCTATTGATCATAATTGTATTACTACTAGCAACAGTATTAGTTATACTAGCAAAGTTAGTAGATGCTTTATTAATAATATATTTATATCAAAGTATTAGGGGAAAATGAACTTCCAATAGTATAAAAACAAACAAACAAACAAACAGACAATTGACTAAAAATGAACCAACAAAAAATCACCTCGGTTTCTTCATAAAAACAGTTTACCTCTTTACCCATTTATTTATTAATTAATACATCTGATTTTTTTTGCTCTTTTTTTTTCTTTTTCTTCATCTACTCGTAGTTATTATTATAGGATTATGCCATAAAGAAAATTCAACGTTTGTTTAACCTTTGAGAAAAAAAATTTCTACTTTTTATTTTTTTTCTTTATTTTTTTTTCTTTGTCTCCAAAGTTAAACAAAACAATGCGAATAAAAACGAGATCCTCTGTTGTTTTCTATTGTTCAAAAAAAAAACACAATATAAACAAATTCACTATTTGATCACGCCGCACGGATTGCTGCGTATTAAGAAGACGCAGGTGAAAACGACGACGACCAGGAAGAGGAGGAAAGTGGTAGCAGCAGTGGTGACACTGGATATAGTATCTTTAAAGGTGAGTGAATATTGAAGTGCTTTTTGGGAATATGTTCATATGAATGATAAAACTCATTAAGACTAGAATCACATTCGGTTATCATCATATTAGCATCATCAGGATTACCATATTTATTAGAAGTTGTTAAAGGTGGAGGCAATATCCGTGGATAATTATCTATTTGAGATGAATTAAATATGTCCCAAAACATTGATTTATCAATATCATCTAAAGAAAACGTATCTAATGAGTTTTTGTTAATTGCATACCCACTTCTATTTCTGTACCTACTGCCATTTTGTATAGGTGTAGAAATAAATCTTGATGATTTATTGTTATTTTCTGTTTCAACTGTAGTCTCTTGTAGTATAGATAAACTAAAGTAATCTATCGACTTTTTACTAATATATTGGGGAATCTTTGTGACATACTTTTTTTCTAAATCTAGTAAATTACATTGTAAGCCCAATATATTTATATCCATATTTCTTTCCTCTTTCTCATTTCCTTCGTCTAATAAAGATATGGAATTTACTGATAATCTACCATCATCATCATCATCATCAATCAGCATACTTGAAGAAATATAATAGTCTTCATCGATGATCATTTGATCCTCATATCCAAAATTAACCACTTTACTATTACTAGTATCATATTTATCTTGGAAAGTAATAGGCTTTACTTTATTTTTTGCTAAAATTTTTATTGCCTTAGAATTTTTTTGTAGCAATTCTTTATTTGAAAATGATATATTGACATTTTTAAATTGTAATGGTTTACTTTTGGACTTAATACCCATTGTTTATTAAACTATAATCAAATGGTATGAACACTAATGCCAGTATTAATATCAATATATAATATATAATATAAAATTTTAAATCCAACACTAATACCTTCTACATATACCAAAACACACACACATATATATATACATACACATAGGTATATATGAACACGTAGTCAAAATGAAAAATTTTATTCAATCATGATACAAATACAGTTATATTCTCTTTTCTAACATCATGTAGTTTTTTTTCATTTTTTCATACAATTTTTGATTGTAACCACTTTACTAGAGAAACCCTTTATGGGCATTTAAAATAGAATTTCCAAAATTAAAAGAAAAAAATACAATAAAAAAAAAGAAACACACAGGTTCACAAAATCATTTTATCAATTCCTTTAAGTTATCACATTAAGCAATTATTTAGTAAGGAATAACCCAAGAAAAGCTACTAAAATATGTATAAAAAGACAAAGTTCTTTTTTATTTTCAAAAAAAAAATTACAAATTTTTGCATGCAAGACCCTATTCTAGACAATATTTTGATTATTATCAGATGTATTTACAAAAATCTATTGCCTTTTATTTTTTATTTTCTCTTCTTTTACAAGGACAAAGAGTGATAAACAGATTAGGATAATATTTTACAAAAAAAAAAAAAACAACAAAAAACTCAAGTAAATTATTGCATTGCAACCTACTAATCTTGATGTTACTCCCTTTATTAATTAACACATGTCCTAATAAAGTTTCTCTTTTGTATTTATCTGTCTTAAATCAACATCTTACATTTTATTTTTTTGTAAAATCATGGCATCCTTGATCTATTCAACAAATGCTGTTCCAACAAACATACCGTGTCATTATAAAAAAAAAGCATTTCCTGTGATCATTCGAGAAAACTTCTCAAATATCTTCGAGGAATACGAATGTTGATGCTTTAACCCTCTAGATGATATGGAACAGTCAAAGAAAAAAGAAAACTTTAATACATATTATTATGGAAAAATAATAGAACGAAAAATAAAAAAAAAATAAAGAAAATAAAGAAAAAAAATAAATTTGAAATAAGATCAAGTTCGAGATGAAATTACATCAAATATATGATCTAACTTTCTATATACATACACGTTATATTTCTCAAGCACCTAAATTCTATATTCATCGTCATTGCAATATACATTAACCAAATACAATTCACAAGACAAGAATTGTGGAAGTAGTACTCTGCTGAAAAAAAAATATTTTTTTGTTTAAAAAATGCCGGTTAATATTAGAAGGGCTACCATTGATGATATAATTTGTATGCAAAATGCTAATCTACATAACTTACCAGAAAATTATATGATGAAATATTATATGTACCATATTTTATCATGGCCTGAAATCTCTTTTGTAGCTACAACAACATCTAATGTATTTGATGAAGAAGATCTAAAGGATGATGATAATGATAATAATGAATTAATGGTAGATGACCTGATAACAGGAAATCAAATTAAACTGGATCCAACTTATGTCAGACCAGGAGAAAAATTGGTTGGTTATGTTTTAGCTAAAATGAACGATGATCCAGATCAACAAAATGAACCTCCCAATGGTCATATTACATCATTGAGTGTTATGAGAACATATAGAAGAATGGGTTTGGCTGAAAAATTGATGAGACAGGCGTTATTTGCATTAAGAGAAGTTCATGATGCTGAATATGTTTCTCTACACGTTAGACAATCAAATAGAGCCGCATTACACTTGTATAGAGATACTTTGGAATTTGAGGTGCTAAAGATTGAAAAAGGTTACTATCAAGACGGTGAAGATGCTTACGCTATGAAAAAAGTATTAGATTTAAAAGAATTGGCAGTCGTGAATTTCAATCATCGTAAGGGCAAGAGTAATGATCAAAATGAAGAACAATTAGAGGATGATTTAACTTCTGATTTACTTGAAAATCTTGTTCAACATGGCATCGATAATGTTGTTGTCTGAGTGTTTCCATAGGTTCAGATTTGTAACTACAGTTATAGATATCAAATTAAATAAATCAAACATAATGTCAAACAAGTATATAACTACACAATATGTGTGGTAATACATGTACAATACTCTTGAACCCAAGATTTTTGCAAAAGTATAACTCAGTCCAATGAAATTTCATCCAACACTGGACAGAACCAATAAAACATTTATTAGATGTCAGTACACCAACCTACACTTGTATTACACGACAACCACATACTTACCATTTAAGAACTTAAAATACACATACTCAAGAATATAAGCTAACAATACAAAATGTTGCTTTAAAAGGAAGTCACTTTCGTTTGAAACATAATCAGTCAAAAAAAAAATAGGTAGCTTGAATTTTTCCACATCGACATTCAACAAAAAGTTTGTCAATGCCTAGAGCCAAATGCACTCACAATCATCACTAACGAAGGAAAAAACTTCCTGGTCCTTTCTACCATAAAACGAAGTAACGAAGGAAAACTGCCTAAAATGCAGAAGGAGGTCGTCAGAAAGGTCGGAAGTACGTTGCGTTTGATATTCGTTCCCTTTATATAATGTCAAAATCTGGAAATTTAAAAAAAACTGTTTTGAAAATATCTTGCAAAAAAAAAATTAAAACAAAATAAAGCAGAATAGAACAAATATGTATTATCACTATCTACGCAATAGCCAGAAATATATTAGGGTTCACAACTATGCCAGACCCACCATATCCAGCATTCCTATATTGACAGACTTTATATATAAAGCCCCTAAAAAACACACATATTTGTCTATATATTTATATATATCTGTATGTAAGTATATACACATATGCATACTTGATTTTGTTAACAAACTATCATTTAAGGTATCTATTAGTCGTTGCACTCTTCGGATTCCATGTCCTTTTGGAAGACTACCTTATCTACTCTCACATCACCGTCTATATAAAGATAAATATATAATGTACAGATTGAATCCTGGATATCCAACAGGCAAAAACTAGGTGCATTAGAACCTGTTATGACACTATCCGGGACATCTATATCTTCTTCTTTTATTTCATCTAGTTTATCGTCTTCCACTTGCTTAATTTCATTGTTTGTAACTTCTTGTGTTGTATCAACTTGGTCAGGTATACCGCTATCAGCAGGCCAATCTGAGTTAAAAGCACCAGTACAACTTCCTGGATTTACAAAAAATTTACCATCTAAAGTATATGCTTCAACATTATGTGTACCACCCCACAACAAAATATCCACATTTAATTGTCTAGCTAATATTAATAACGAAACTGGATCATTTTTAGGGACCACTGTGTATCCACTGCAACAACCAATCTTGAAATTCCCAACTTTTATTATTGAGGTTAAAGGCAACTCCTTCAACCTGTTTTCATTTATTCCATTATTTTTATCATTATTACTATCGATATCATCACCTCTAGTATTTGCACTTCCAGGTTTAGGTATTTTAATTTTTGGACTATCAAATTCACCACAGACTATACTGATATTAGGAGAGACTTGAGCCAAAAATTCTAAAAATTCACTTGATCCAGTACTGTTACCTAATAATGCAATATGGGATATCTTATCAGGTATACTCAGTAGATTTTTGAATTTCAATGGTATATCCTACTTCAATTTTGTTAGTAACTTTTTCCCCCTCAATTATATCTAATAATAAGTTTATAAATTTGTAAAAACAATAACATTAACATACAATTGCTCTATCTGGAATATAAGCATCTGCAAGGGCTAATAATAACATATTTATTCTTTAAGCACTTTATGTGTTACTCTTAACTTCCCCTATATCATTCGTTATTTGGAATTTTTTGCCCTTTGAAGGATCAAAATAGTATCATAATAATTGTTACCCTTTTAAACTTTTTCTAAAATTTCATTAAAAGGATCCTTAGCTAAAACAGGCGAGGAAGAAACAAAATTAAAATAAATCAACACTCAGTCGAGATTTCTCGACTTGAAAAAAAGATTTAAATGATTGTAAAGAAAAGAAAAATATAACAAATAAGCTATTTACAACAACAGATCATTAACTATATTTTACATGTGTAACTATCATATTTACAGTAAATGTTACGGTGATATATACACTACGAGAATACAATGTGTGATACTCTTACTAATAAATAAAATGTCAAATAGGTAATTCTTTATATACACTTTTTCCCATTCATGTATGAAATTAATGGTTCAGGAATCCTAATTGTATTTGTATTTTGATCATAAAAGTTCTCAACAATTGCTACAATTACTCTGGGAACTGCCATTGCAGTACCATTCAAGGTATATATATACTCCAAAGAACCATCTTCCTTTCTGAATTTACTATTCAATCTTCTACTTTGAAAATCCCTACAGTTAGATGCACTGCTTACTTCACCAAATGATCCTCTGCCTGGCATCCATACTTCTATATCGTATTTCTTATATGCTGGATTACCTAAATCATTTGCTGGCATATTCAAAACTTTACCATAGAGACCTAATGATTGAATAATGTCTATCTGAAATTCCTTCAATGACTCTAATACCTGATCACCCTTGGCCGGATCACACCAACAAAATAATTCTACTTTACTAAATTCGTGTACTCTATACAAACCCTTTGTATCTTTACCTCTTGCGCCAGCTTCTGCTCTATATGATCTACTTAATCCAACATATTTTTGTACGTTTCCTTGGGGGAGATTCATAATCTTATTAAACCCCATGGCAGCCAATGTTATTTCTGCAGTAGCAACAAGACCCATCTCTTTGTCTTTACCTGTCTTATATATTTGTTCCTCGCCATTCATATCTCTAGGTCTGAATCCACAAGCTTCGATCATCCCTAATCTAGTTAAACTTGGAGGTAATACAAATATGAATCCTTTTTTTTGGGCTAGATCAACAGCATAATTTATCAGTGCCCTTTCCAACAAAGCAGCATCACCAATCAAATAATATGAAGATGTACCTGAAGTTACTGATGCTTGTTCTAAATCCAATAATCCCTTTTTTGTCATAATATCTACATGATTCAGAGAGTGATTGATATTGATTGGTTTATTAATCCATTGAACAATTTCCGGCTCATTTGGTGGTACTGAAGGATGCAGTAGATTCGGTAGTGACGTGTAAGTAGATTCCAAACGAGCATATAACTCTGATCTTTTTTTCTGTAGATCCTTAAACTTACTCTTTAACTCTTGAATTTGTGGTAAGAGAAATTTTAATTCATCCTTATTGGATTTGATTTTCTTTTCTAGCTGATTTCTTGTCTTTTGAACCTGATTAATTTGATTATCTATGCTATTCAAATCTCGATAACATTGGGGTAATTCATTCAAATCTTTAATTAATATTTCTGTGTTAACCAACTCCCTTTTTAAAACGGAATTTTTATATAAATCACTATTCTTTAACACATATTTTATATCAATTGCAGGTTTTCTAATAAAATGTCTTAGACAATTTGAAGTCCTTAAATATCTCTTAACAAATAACATACTCAAAAATCATTGCATATTTTTTTTTCATGTAGAACATTATAAACGTAATTAACGGTATATATTGTTCTAATCACTTATGCTTATCCACGTACATATTAATCAACTCTTTCGTATCAAATACTAATTTTTTGCAGATCCCTCAATATATTTTTTTGTTTTTTGTTTTTATTAGTTTTCTCCTTTAAAGGTGGAAAATTCAATGTGTCAACAAAGAATCAGTGGAGGAACATTGCGGGAATACATCATAACAAAACTAGATTATACCCAGTCAACTTAGTAAATATTACACTTAGACTCAAACATATCAGTTTAATGAAAACATAAAAACGAACTCAAGAGACAACAAAAAAATGAAACGATACTAACTATCCATACAGAATCACACAAAATTGTATAACTTTTTGGTGCATGTTCATTATTATATAGATGTTTATAGAAATCTTTGTTAAAAACAAAAAAAAAACACATTTTAATAACAGTAATATATAATATAGAATTGGTAAGAATTTGGAAACTAATTAAGATTATAATGCGACAGAAAAGTTTTCAATTTATATATATATATATAAAATAACAAATCAGGATACATATTCAATTAGAATCTTAACTTAGAGAAGAACCATTGGTTCTTACCAGCTCTGTGTCTTTCTTCGAAAGCCTTCTTGATAACTTTCTTAGCTTCTTCTCTTTGAGATGGTTGTTCGAAAGTTTCAGTGGAGACAACAGACTTGAAGGATTCAACGTCTAAGGTATATCTGGTTGGTAATAAGTGGTTGTAGTTGATGGCTTTGATGAATGGCTTGATCTTAGTTCTCTTGGCAACCTTCTTAGCACCCAACTTCTTGGTAACCTTTAATGGATATCTTTCGATACCAGCGACTAAAGCATGAGCGAATGGGTGGGCTTTAGAACCTTCATCATGTGGTTTGACGATAACGACCTTCTTACCGGCGTAACGACCTCTAACAACAACAGCTAATTAAAAAAAAATAAATTTTACAAATAGAAGTAAAATATGAGGGAGTACATCAAATACGGAATATATTGAAAATAAAAGAACGTAATTTCGGGATCATTAGATATTCCAGATTCAATTCATATACACATCTGTTAGTATTTATTATTTCAACAATTAAGCACGAGTTATTTGAGATTACTTATGGAATATAATTTTTACTTGAGATAGAAAAACTCTACGTAAGCACTTCAAAATGCATTAACAAATTGTTGATATTTGTATAATCTTAACTATTCTAGAGATCCAAATAACATTAATTACATATGAATATTATCGGAATACTCCTTTCTCCATATATAACCTTTTAAAATAACTTTTATATCCTATAACAGTTTTTTTTTAAATTAATTACTTTCCTCATATAACGTTTACAAAATCTACCTATCTAAATGCTTTTTAAATAATCTATTCATCTCTTATAATCTCCATTTCCCAGATCACTCTGCATTACTTTCTTTTTACTTATATTTAATGTATTTTAGATACATACCAACTTTACCAGCTTTTAAGAACTTAGCCATCTTTAATTCTTCGCGTATCTATTTCTGATGAATTCCAGCAAGGGCTGTTAGAAAGTTATTTGACTGAGAGCAATAGATGAGCTATACCTTTATAAACACTAGCCCCTCCTATACCAAACTTTTCATACGTTAGTTTGTTAAGTTTTAACAGAAATAGAGAAGTTAGAGCGAATTGATATACCAGAGTGCGCAGAATCGTCCCCTACTACTACAGTAAACGGCATAATTCTTTCGTGGATAGTCAGGTTCTCGCCGAATGACGGTGTCGACCAACCACCATTAACTAACAAGCCACACACACTGTATCCTAAGAAACAGAACTACTCCTTCCTCCCTGCCGACTAATCATGACACAGTGAGGAATCACACAACCCTTGCAAACCTGAAAGAGAAGGGAGAAAAGGGAGGAAACAGACAAACGAGGGTGACATGGGATACTCCCTAGAGAGATGAGGAAGTGGCTACTGAGGACTACTAGAAAGAGACGGCAAGAGGGGAGGAGGGGGAAGAGAGGAAGAGGGTAAGAGAGAAAAAGAAATAGAAAGACAAAGAGAGAAGAGGATCAAGAAGATAGAAGGAGGAGAGTTAGTAAGGGTTTAAGCAGGAATGTCTAAGCGAGGCTAGTTTGACGCGGGAAAGTCAAGTGAAAAGTTTACTATCGGTCCTGTTTTTTGGATCTTTACTAACCTGAAGCTAAATTTCAAAAATGGATATCACAAAAAAAAAAAACAAATAACGCACACTTCTTTTTCTATTTTAGATTTTCCGAAACTATGTTTGTCTACCAAAAGAAAATAAATCGAAAAAGACAATAAGTGCTCACTTGGATGTCCGGATGTTGTAAAACAGTCTTGAAAACTGATGATTTTTGGACTTTTGCAAATGTTGGACAAATTAAGATGAATGACGATATATAAAAATGACGAAATCCTTACCTTTTTTATTCTTTTTCTTTTGTCTTCTTTTGTTTTCTTGCTAGCTATTAAAAAAAAACAATATCTAGACCAAAAACAAAAAAGAAAGGCTTTGTTTCGAAAGAATAGAAGTAAAAAATAGCAATCAATTTATTTAATCCAATAAAATAAATCCGTTTCTTTTTTTTTTTTTGTTTTTTTGTTTACTTATCCCCTTAGTCTTTGTCTAATTATGTCAATTTGAAGATATGATAATAAACCCCACATGCCTTTTAAATCTTTCCGTCAATACAGCTTTAATTTGTCTCTGTCTTGCAAAAATTAGAAGCAAACAGGTGATGAAAATAAACACCTAAATAAAAGCGAGAAGCAACTAGGGTCAGCTGGAGAGGCTCTACACAGAAACGTAGTGAAAATTGAAAACCGGTAAAATGCTATCTAATCAAACTTTGTGTTTGAGCAATCTACCTATCAGAAGTGAATCTAGAACCTCTCAGTAAGTATATTTAGTATATTTACGGATCGATCTTTTCAAGAACTTGCACATAATCGATCTGCTGAATAAGTTCAAGGTTACAAGAAACTAGCTGCTTGTAAATAATAATAATATTTTTTGTTTTTTTTTGAAACAAACAAAAATAGAGGTGACTATATAAATAAATAAGGTCAATATTTGGGTTGGTATTAGTAAATCATTCAACCAACTGCGACAACAAATTCGGTCGTTAGAATTGTAATTTTTGAAAAGAAATATTTTACTCATAGCTAATAAGTCTTCCCATATCTACCCATCCTTTGTATCAGAACATAAATATAAAAAAAAATTCAATCGATAGACATATTTACCAGATGAATGACAAGGAAACAATCTATATAATAGGGGGTGGGATTATTGGCTGTACCACAGCATTCTACTTAACAAAACATAAAAAATTTGATCCGCAGAAACATCGAATTATCATAATTGAAAGTAACGACATCGCATGTGCAGCATCGGGTAAAGCCGGTGGTTTGTTGGCATCATGGGCATTTCCAACACAATTAAGCGAACTAAGTTTTAAATTGCATCAAAATTTGGTACAATTATATCAAGGTGATATAAATTGGGATTACAGACATGTAAATACTGTTAATTTGGATATTGATTTAAGCAATTATGACAATGAAAATAAGAATAAAAGTAAAAATGAAAATAAAAGTGAAAGTGGGACTAACACAAAGAATTCGATAAGTTTGCCCACAAATTTGAATTGGATTGATCCTAAATTTGTGACAAACTGGACTCAACTAAGCGATAAAGATTCTACTGCACAGGTCCACCCTTATAAGTTTACCAAATTTATGTTAAAAAAGGCCATGGAAACTCAATGTGTTGATATTGTTTATGGTAAAGTAGAAAAAATTAATATCTCTGATAAAACCAAAGAAACTAGGACTATACGATCATTAGATTATATACCAATAGCTAAAGATAAGAAATACGAAAAATATAAAGATTCATTGTTATCAAAGACCCTAAAGAAGACAATAATTCTATCCTCGCAAGACAAAGTCATTGTATGCATAGGTCCATGGACATCAACTCTATTACATAAATGTCCAATATTTGGATTAAGAGCCCACTCAATTACAGTAGATCCATTAGATTATAAGATAGAACCATATGCGCTTTTCAATGAAATCAAATTGAATACTGTAGACGTATTTACCCCCGAAATATACGCACGTAAGCATGATATATATATATGTGGTGAAGGAGACAATCAAATACAATTACCAGATCCAACGACTAATGTAGATGTGTCGCAAGCAGAATGTGATAAACTATATAAATATGCGTCAATTTTATCTCCAAATATTATAGGTAAAGGCCAAATACTGAAAAAACAAGCCTGTTACCTACCGGTTCTAAATGTAGCTACAAGTAGTGGACCTCTAATTGGTGAAACCGACATTAAAAGATTGTATATGGCCAGCGGACATTCCTGCTGGGGAATCAATAACAGTTGTGCAACAGGCAAAGTAATGTCAGAAATCATTTTTGATGGTAGAGCGATTAGTTGTAATGTAGATAAATTGGATCCGAAATTGTATTTTAGTGTCGATTAAGAATAGCGTATTGAATAGATTTATATAAATTTCTAATACAGTTACAAATAGAGCAAATTTTTATCTGATTTAAACGAACCACATCAATAACTGTTCTTTTTTTTTTTTATGTTGTAAAGTGTACATATACATACATATACATATGGCCTATAGCTCTCATTTAGGGATGATTACTGATCACCTTAGTCATATGAAACGGAGAACCAATTGTTTTAATATCAACATCTTCTCTTTTCTTTTCTTTTTTTTTCTCCCCACTATGGAAGTATATCATTATACAAAAAAATGGTTTAAATTGGCAAATTACAAGGGAAGAAAAAGCACAGGGTCCAATCGGCGTTGAAATGTGGTAAAATTCCGCAAAGGGAACAAAAATGAGTACACACCCTTTTATGGAATCGCCGTATTTTTGTATATGTCCGAATTTACAAATTTAAGGAAAATGACACACAAATAAGGTTGCTCTCATATATAAAATAATGAAACAGTAAAATAGCGAAGTAGTGGAGTAGTAAGATAGAGTACAAAAAGAGATTATCTTCTGCTATACCTCATACTCTCTCATTAATATCCTATTTAATTTGTTTCATAGACACAATTGACTAGTTAAGTAAAAAAGTAGTCAACCATTACCAAGTATAAAAACTAAAGCAGGAAAAAAGAATAAAAACAAAGACAAAAATGTTATCCAGACAATCCACTGGTATTTTAAAAAAGACATCTAACATTCGTGTTTTGAGTATGTTTACTAGAAACAAAGTTACATTACCAGGACTAGAATGGGATTTTGCTGATTTAGAGCCACATATCAGTGGGCAAATTAATGAAGTACACTACACAAAACATCATCAAACATATGTTAATGGGTTTAACACTGGTTTGGAACAAATGGCAGAATTACAAGAAAAATTAAAAAAGGACCCATCCCCAAGTATTGCACGTGAAATTATTGCGTTGCAACAAAATATCAAATTCCATGGTGGTGGTTACACTAACCATTGCTTATTTTGGAAAAATTTAACTCCAGAAAAGCATGGCGGTGGTCAGTTACCAGAGGGTAAATTGAAAGATGCCATTATAAACCAATATGGAAGTTTAGATTCTTTAATTAAATTAACTAATTCCAAATTAGCGGGTGTGCAAGGTTCTGGCTGGGCTTTCATTGTCAAGAACTTAGCTAACGGTGGAAAATTGGATGTTGTACAAACTTACAATCAGGACACTGTCACTGGCTCGTTAATTCCTTTAGTTGCTATTGATGCTTGGGAACATGCATACTATTTACAATATCAAAACCGTAAACTTGACTATTTCAATGCTATTTGGAATGTCATTAACTGGAAAGAAGCTGCGAAGAGATTTGAACAAGAAAAAATTATTATGTAAGAAACAAAAATTAGTTTCATATCAATTTATATAAACAATACAATACAACTTTTTATGTATTCAAATGAATTTATTACTATATCACAACTATCATTGCAATCATTCCCAGTCCTTAAGATCTGTGTCCTCCAAAGAAACGTATAATTCTTGTCTGTAAACATGTATAAAAAAAAGAAATTGTGTATGGCGCAGCTCCATTCGATTAATTTTACATATCTTTACACATGCTTTCACTTATTCGAAGATCAAATCTTAAAGTCTATTAGATTTTTTCTTACTTGAATCAGGCGTTAATATAATAGAGTTTATTTTTTCTTATTTTTTTTTAATTTTTTTTGTTATTTCTCTGTGAATCAAGACAAGTGTAGAAAACATTCATAGGAACTGAATTAGATTCGAAGGTTTAAGAATTGTGAAAATAGATGAGGAAAGGAACCATTAAAGCCACAGTTTCCCTTTTAGGCATATATATGGGAGACAAACATTACATTATTTCTTTCTTTTTCTATTTTTTTTTTTTTTTTCACCAATTCCCTCCCCTTCCCTCTATGATTCTCAAAGGTTTAATTTGAAAAAGAAAATTTTTTCGGTGATTCCCCTACTCTCGTATATATCAAAAAAAACAAAAAAATACAAATTCTTTAACATTACTCTTTTTACTATTTTGACCGAAATGTCCGATTTAAATATACGCTTTCTTTTTTTCTTACGTTTCTTTTTATCTTTTTCCCATTTTCCATTTTTTTTTAAATTCCGTGTATCTAGAATAGACATTCCGCAACAGTAAAGCTTATTATGAATGAGTACATAGTAAAGTATATATGTCATCATGAACAGAAAGAAAAAACCTCTGCGGGATCTTCTCTATATTTAAGAAAAACACTCCCATCTTGAAAGTATCCGTTATTGGCGCTAAGGATATTTTATTAATATTAAGCTTGAAAAAAAAAAAAGATAATATTAAACGATATAATTATACAAGTGTCAAAAAAACAAACAAACAAACAAACAATGAATTGATCTCCGTTTCCTGATATCTCCGTAATAAACGTGATGACAAATACAAAATAAAATTCTTCTACACAATATCGCTTCATTAGTATTACTGTTAGTATTTATAACTATTAAAATTAAATGGAAAGAGTCTGAACTTACAGGATCTATCAAATGTTCCAGGATCCAACAGTAGCTTTTTCTTTTCTGAAATTTTTCATCGATAGAAACGATCCGTAATCATATTACAATAACCTTAATTTTTCTTTTGATATTAAGATACCCAGTAAGACATAACCCTTGCAAAAAAGAATAATTGCATAATGATTTCAAACTAGATATGCTTTCACTACTTGAAAAAGAAAGCGTTCTCATGTAGTTTGTTTTTAATTCTCATAAAGATAGTAGTAAAAATAACAAACAGACATTTATTACCCTTATGGCAGTCGGCCACTAGAGAACACTTACAATGGGATCTCTAAGACTAGAGATAAGACAAGGCTGGTTAAAGATTCCATCATACTTGAATCAAGACCCTATATTTTTTTAGACTAATACTAATAGATCTAAATGCAGATAAATGTCATAGCCTCTTTCTCTTGTCAATTCCTGTATTCTCAGCCGATTTCCCTTCGAAATAAAAATCAAGCAGGAAAAGATAGATGAAAAAAAACAACAACCTTTTTTTCTTTTTTTTACATCTCGGTAAAATACCAATTTCACTTCGTTTAAAATTTAATCTACTTCTTTTTTTTTATTTTGTTTTGTTTAACAACAAGGAAAAATCTTATCTTTCTGGAGGTTTCGCTTGAATGCCGAAAAAAAAATAACAAGAAATTTTCGTTTCTTTCATTTTCTATTCTTTTTTTTTTTTTTTGGTTTTTATACGAAAATCGATTACCTTTCTTTGTTCTTTTTTTGTGTGTGTGTAAAAAAAAAAAAGATTGGCGAAATATATCGATAATTGAAATATTGCACGTGATATTATCGGTCATAGATTTATCTCCATCGATTCATTTCCCTTTTTCCTTCTATGATTAGATTAATATATATAACGTTGGTGATCGAGATTAGTAGTCGAAGGTATCCTTGCCTTGCCTCCAATTGAAATAGAACTTAAACCTTGCTTGCATTTTCCCTACTTACTATATATAAATCAAACATACATACACACATACAAACATCCATATTCAATTTATCTCACTCGACCTTATAGAGGTGTTTCCATTATAGACTGATTGATAGATTATATACTTCAACAGACAAACAAACTAATCAGTGGAATAAAAATCAAAAATTAAAAACAAAAACACCTCTTTTCTTCTCCTTTTTTCCCTCCCCTTCCCCCCAAATACAGAATATATAGATATGAATAAAGAAAGTGGTTCTATTGCCATTCAACTGGCATCTTATGGTAAATTAGCTTTAGATTCATTCTTAGGTTTATCTTTATTCCAACAAATATCCATCATAGTATTTATTCCTTTCATCCATTCTTTATTATGGCAATTTATCTATTCCATGAGAAATGACAGACCTCCTTTAGTACACTACTGGATTCCATGGGTCGGTTCTGCTATTCCATACGGTACTCAACCTTACAAGTTCTTTAAACGTTGTCAAGAAACTTATGGTGATATCTTCTCCTTTGTGTTATTAGGTAAAGTTATGACTGTCTACCTAGGCCCAAATGGTCATGAATTTGTTTTCAACGCTAAATTAGCTGACGTTTCAGCTGAGGCTGCTTATGCTCATTTGACTACTCCTGTCTTCGGTAAAGGTGTTATTTATGATGTTCCAAACCACAGATTAATGGATCAAAAGAAATTTGTTAAAGGTGCTCTAACCAAGGAAGCCTTCAGATCCTACGTTCCATTATTCGTCGAAGAAATTAACAAATATTTCAACGAATCTCCAAACTTCCACGGCTTAAAGGACAAGACTGGTACCATTGATGTCATGGTTACTCAACCGGAAATGACCATCTTCACTGCTTCCAGAACTTTATTAGGTAAGGAAATGAGGGATAAACTAAACACCGGTTTTGCTTCTCTATACACTGATTTAGACAGAGGCTTCACTCCAATCAATTTCGTTATACCTGGTTTGCCATTGCCTGTCAACAAGAGAAGAGATCATGCTCAAAAGACCATTAGTGACACTTACTTGTCCTTGATTAAGGAAAGACGTGCCAAGAACGATATTCAAGACAGAGATTTGATCGATAACTTAATGAAGAATTCTACTTACAAGGATGGTGTCAAGATGACTGACCAAGAAATCGCTAACTTGTTAATCGGTGTCTTAATGGGTGGTCAGCATACTTCTGCTGCTACTTCTGCTTGGATCTTATTACACTTGGCTGAAAGACCAGATGTTCAAGAAGAATTATACAAGGAACAAATGACTGTCTTGGACAACGGTAAGAGAGAATTAACTTACGATATCATAAACGAAGAAATGCCATTGTTGAACCAATGTATCAAGGAAGTTCTAAGATTACACCATCCATTACATTCTTTATTCCGTAAGGTTATGAGAGACTTACCTATTCCACAAACTCAGTACGTCGTTCCAAAGGGTCATTACGTTCTTGTTTCACCAGGTTACACCCACTTACATCCAAAGTTCTTCCCAAACCCAACTGAATTTAACTTGCACCGTTGGGATAACGACTCCCAATCCTCCTACAGTGTTGGTGAAAAGATTGACTACGGTTTTGGTTCTATCTCTAAGGGTGTTTCTTCTCCATACTTACCATTCGGTGGTGGTAGACACCGTTGTATCGGTGAACACTATGCCTACGCTCAATTGGGTACCATCATGTCTGTTTACATCAGAAAGTTTAAGTGGAGATTCCCGGATCCAAAACAAACTGTCCCAGTCCCAGATTTCACTTCTATGGTTACTCTACCAACTGGTCCAGCTAAGATTGTTTGGGAAAAGAGAGAACCTGTTCAAGCATGATTTATTAAAAGTGAACTCGATGACATTTTTGCTTTTTTTTTTTTTTGAACACCCATTTTTACGACTTCATCTATTCTGCTCTTTCCTCTTTCTTATTTTTTTCATTTGATATACCTATTTATTTACCGATATACTTATTTATTTATTTATTTATTGCTAGCTGATTTCCTTCCTTTAGTTTATCCTTGAGTGTTTATATATTTTTATATGTTTTATATAGTGGGAAGTGAAAAAGAAATAATTAGCCAATCTATAGTGTCCTCTTTCTTTTGTTTGTAAAAACTCTTTTTTTTTTTTCTTAATTTTTTTTTCTTTAATTTACACATCTCACAAGAGAATAGTTTATATTCCACACAAAATTATAACATAAATTAATAGCTCATTAAATACAGAAAGCTTTTATTTCTCATATATTTATTTATTGAGGATCATAAATTAGAACCAAAAAAAAAGTTATAAAAATTTAAATACTGTCTTGTCTCCTTCATTTGCATTTCATTCACCTTATTATAATCCATACCCTTCCCAAATGTATCACTTGCATCATTATTTGGAACAGTTTTCAACTTATTCATGTTCACATGCGAAGTATCGTTAGTATGAATATTAGGAGTGGCATACAATGTGGCTTCTTCAAATGGTTCATACATAGATTGCTGTTCTATATCCAACGGCTCCAAAAATATTGACGATACAGAAGAAATAGATGATACTGAAGATGTAGCAGTAATGGGGGCGAATGTATTTATTACTGAACTACTAACCAAAGAACCTTGTTGTTCCAGGTAATTGCTATCATTTATATTCATCGGAAGAGGTATAGTAACAGGATTGTTATTATTTCTGTTTGTAGCAGCGATACTAGAAAACATTGGATTATTCGGAGAAGTAATGAATAAATGAACTCCATTCACAGTTTGATTATTATTACCATTATTATTGATACAAGGCGAATCTAATTCATCAATATTAGAAATGTGACTGTGTGGACTAATACTATCTAGATTTGACTTTGGTGTATTACTAATGTTATCCTTAGTCGTAGCCTTGTCTATATCGCTATTTATCATCTGCTTATTCTTTCTTGGTTTATATTTCTTCTTTGGCTTTTTATGGCCCTCAAAGTTTTCAGAATTTAACACGAACTGATTCTCATCGTTCTTTGATAAAACATGGTTGTTCATTGAATCACCTGCTACAATAGCTATTGCTTCTAGAGCCTCTTTATTCTGGAAAACTTTTTGTTCAATAACACTCTCTGCAGTGGATACAAATCTTGAATGACCTGTAGAAGTCTTAATCATTTTTAATTTATGATGTGTTCTTTTCTTATTGTTAGACTTTTCCTTCAATTTAATCAAATATTCTTCAGGTAATTTCACACATTTTCCCGTCTCCAAGTGATTACTAATCCAATCATCAGCGTTGATGAAATGTTGGCCACAATGGGAACATTGGCCATCAGACTTATTCCTGTTATGTGCTTTGACACCATTAGGGAAAGTGAAATGTCTTGCTTTCAAATGAGTCTTATATGTATCACGTCTAGAGAACCCACCTGAGTTGTGACACCTTAATTCTGATGGTAGATTCTTGTCATAGAAAGGACAATGGTAAGCCTTTTCGATAGCATGTTTCTTAATGTGTCTAGTTAAATAACCTCTAATTCTAAATGTCGCATCGCAATAATGACATATAAACAAACCTGGTTCATCCCTTTCTGGTGTTGAAGTTTGATAATTGGAACTGGAATTAGAGTTAGGATTGACATTGCCATTGGTTTTAGTAATAAAGTTTAAGAAACTATTTATTGTACCTGATGAAATAGTAGATTGTGGTGTTAACTTGTGATCTAAAGCAGTTGGAGAATTATTACTTTGGGGCGAGATAGGTAGAGGTAGATTCGTGTTAGTGTGATTATTATTATTACTATTATTATTAGTAGCAGTGTTAGTATTAGTATTAATAATACTATTCTGGCTACTAATAACTGTTTGAAATGCTTGCTTATTTGATAGAGTAGAAGAGATCATTCCATTTGGTAATGCTTCTAATTGGATTGGGTTTTCCATTAAATGAATATTCATTGAACATGGAGTCACTGAAGTAAAATTAAAATTTTGAATATTTGATTTTTTAGGGAAAAGTTCACAAATTGGGGATTTATCAACTGTTTTTTTATTTTTACTATTGCTTAATGAAGTTTTCGTTATGAGAAAACTCATTGCATCAGTATCAGTATCTGACTTAGTACCGACACCATAAAAAGAGTCATCGCTTATTGGAACCCCCAAACGATTCATGCCAACCTTTTTAGACGGGGCCAGAATATCTGCTAATTGTTTTAAAAGATTCCATGTCTTTGTCCAATTGGATAGTTCTTTTTCAGTAGTATATTCGACTTTTCTATTACCAAATCTTTTAACAGAAGATAATCTTCTATTTTTGATGCTTATGGCAGTATGACTGGTATTATTCGATACTAGTGTGTGTTCATCATTGGGAAAAAAAGACAGTAAAGGCATGATTAGTATATTATTAAATTGTATATTAAAAGTACTGGAATGTTTATTTGCTGTCTATGTTGAATAGATCTTTACAAACTATAGCAATAGTTATATAAGGACAGGTAGAGTCGGAAATGTCGAACGTTTGTATTACTTCTTGATGTAATCGTTTATACTTAGATCGTTGAATATGGATTAGTTGTATACATCAGATCAAAAAAGAAAATGAAAATGAAAACATATGTAAAAGAAACAAAAAAGAGAAAAAAGATGCAATCAAACCAGTAATGATGATTTTAATAGAAAGTCCAAATAATTTGATGATTAAAATAAAGTTTAAGAAATAATGAAAAGTTGAGTAGTAGTCATTAGAGAGTAAATAATACAAAAAGTGTCAGGAGGGAAAATAAAAAAATATAAAAAAAAATTTGTCAGCTATTTGCTTTTTTTGTTCTTCTGTCTTTGTTTTTTTTTTCTTTTTTCTCTGGTGCCGAATGTCGAATGTCAAAAAAAAAACCAAAAAACTCACGATAAACAAAAAAAATTGCAGATAATTTCTCTTCTACCTACTATAAGATCCTTCAAACATTTGAAGCTGGGGGGGCTATAAGATAAAGGACTGCAAGGTATCGAGAGCTTATCTTTAACCAGTCCTTCTATTTTAGATTTTTTGTACCTTCCAGATGAGCCCTAATTGACAAAGCGTATGGTCTGACTTGCTAATCTTTAATTTAAAGAATTGATCATGTAAATAAATTATTCTAAATCATACTTTCCCAACTTTGAAATACATGTAAAAAACAATAACAACAAATAATTAATGGATATATACATAAAAGTATATATAAATTTCATTATTTCTATCTCTATAAACTAACTCAGATTTAAAAGTGAACAGTGGAGAGATGCTATAAATACTGTTAAAAATTAATATCTAGATATTTTTATTATTATTATTAACAAGAAACTTCAGTTTTGTTTACCCCCCGGATAATATAGAGCAAATAAGAATAAAATAATCACCTAACCGTAATGTATATAAATACACAGTCCTTGTCTACATCCACTAAAATAATATATATATATATATATATTCATATCCTGAAGATTCAAAGTGAATAACACGGATTGCCTAACGTTTACCACTTTTTCCTGATAACTCCGAGATATGGTGTGAATCAAGTTCTTTCGAAACATATAAATATATATAAGTTAAATTGCATGATGATAAATTATTTTGAGAGGTATTATGTCTTTACTATAAAGACAAGGACAATCTAGAGAATCTATAAACTATATCAATCATTAGGGATACATTATCCGATACATTAATAATAATAGAATATTAATAATAATCATTATTTCTGAATAATTATTTTCTCAGAAAATCCATTTCATATTCTTGAACTGTTATAGATCCTCCTGTTGGAAATGGTATATTATCAATATCAGGATCATCAATGAAAAAAGGATCTTTTGTCTTATTCACTGAATTCATATTATTAGTTCCTTTGTTATTTGTGTTATTATTATTATTATTGTTATTACCATTCATCATCTTCTTATTATTATTAATGTTATCGTACAATTCCTCACACGATTCAATATTTTCATTCCCAGCAAACGTATCTTCCGAGAGTACTGGAATATATTTATCCTTTTTCTCTTTTTCTTGGTATTTATAATAGTTATAGTAACAAACATCCAGCAGAACAATGATCATCCCAAATATGTTGTATATGCCACTGATTCTTTCTGATAATATCCATATACCTAACAAGATAGTTAATAATTCTTTAACGACACTAGCTATAGATACTGTCAACACTCTACTGATTTGTAATATTCTAAATTCACTCAATGTTAATACCACCACACAGATGCCAGGTATCAACATTAATATTATCCCATAAAAAATTGACGTAATTGTCGTTGGCCCTTCTGCATCTAAACCCTTTTTAAAAAGATTACAATCAAAAAATTTAGGAAATGGTCTTTCCACAATAAGTGATGCTACCAATAAAACCAAGAACATTATTGGAGCTACTTGGTATACAGTATAGATTGGGTGAGGTTTTTTAACTAAATCCTCATCATGTTTCTTTAATATAGTTTCATTGAAATCAGTTTTATTTTCAATTAGTTTGGATACTTTAGTATTATTATTACTATTATTTTCAAGATCTTCATCTATATCAAATTCATTTAATCTTATATTCAATTGACTATCATTTTTAATACTAGTTGTTGTCGTATGGATGCGTTTTCTCACTATTAATTGAGTATATACCCATCTTAAACCTGAAAGACAACTACTTCCCAATACAATAATTGCACCTATTATTAACGTTGTTTGATCAGTAACTTTATTATTTTCAGGGGTAGCAGGTGTATACACCATTAATACAACTCCAATAAACATAACTGTTACAATTAAACCCAGTTGAAAACTAAATTGCTCTAACTTGAAAAGACATCCAAACAATAATACAAACGCAATACTTGACGATTTTATAATTGTATAAACAGTTAAAGGAATATATTTAAATGATATATTACTCAGCACAACATCACCTGCGGTAGCTATAGCAGTTGGGACAATAAATTTCCAGTAAAATTCCCAATCTACCGTTTTCACTTTATCGTATTCATCACGTCCACGTATTAAAACATAGATAAAGGAGAATATCCATAGTGTTAATTGGTGGCCTGCAGTTAATAATATCGGGTACTCTATCCCAAGACCATTGTTAGAACTAAACATCCACTTATTATATACTGACAAAGTAATTGATGTAGAGTACCAGCCTAAAATGCAGAGCATAAAAACTTTGACATTCATGATTGTACCTAGTATTATTTTTCCCCCTCTAGTAAAATATGCCTATTATTTTGAAATCTCAACTATTTAAATGTTCCTTTTTATATGAACAAAACTTTTCAATACACTATGATAAAACAATCCATAAATATTTTTATAATGTATTAAAACTTTATAAGGTATTAATATGATGTATTGATATATGTGCAAAATGCTATTTTATTTATGTCTCGATTAGTTGTTTGAAATATATCCCGTATAAGTTCCTTTTCTCTTGTGATAATCAGAGTTAAAAAAAGATAACGAATTAAAGTTAATAACTCGATTTTGTAACAAATCAGAATTTTAAACTGTATCACTAATGGGAATTAAAATACTTAACTACACTATTTTCAAAGGTTGATGACTCCCATTTCTCTTTCCCTCTTTTCTTTCTACAACAAATACATACTGGTTTAAAATTCTTTTTTAGAAGAAATAATCCTTTAGGTGTTTACATGGAACTGTTCATGATTTCTGAATATTACATACAAACAGAGAGGTAAGGAAATAGAAAAACACAAACAAACATATTAGCAAATAAACTTGTTTATTGATTAATAAAGTTAAAATATAGTGTGCCAAGTTGAAAAATCTCTGTTCTATCTTTAGTATAACCTTTAAAATAATATTTTTTCCAATAAGTAGATTAATATTAATTACAGTTTATGGTTTATTTCATACTATCTTATAATGATATATAGTTTATATAATTAAAATTATGACCTTTTTTGAGGTTGTAAAGGTATAAATGACATCATATTTGGAATTATAGGTTTATCTGTGGAAGTATTCGTGATATTAAAACTGATATTATCATCATCTATTAATGACGTGCTCTTATCTCTTGGGTCGCTTGGCATAAGGATATTATTATATTTAGATACAACAGTTCCGGTATCAGACATTTCAAATTCACCAAAATCATCGTCACTATCATTACTACTATTTTGTAAATTAATACTATTGGTCTGAATATCTTCATCATTTTCTGATACTAGTTCTATATTATTTCTATCAGTGCACTTACTGTTACTTTTATCCACCCCACCAGTGGTAATATTCAAGTCGAAAACTATCTGTTTTTCCGTTTTCATACTAGATAATTCATTCGATCCTAAAGAAGAGTGAATATCTAAATCAAAATCGAGTTCTTCTTTTGGAGTTTCATTTACATCCATTGGCAGTGTTTCTGAAGTGTATCTTCTGTTTTCCACACTTGGAATTGTACAATTTATTGACTCGCTATTATAATCAGAATTTCTAACAATGTCCTTCAATTCATTATCTTTATCTGATTGTTTATTTTTATCATTACGCCTCTCCTTATTTTTGTGCTTTTGTTTAGCAGAACTATTCCATATCCACCGAAATGATTTACTTTTAGATTTAGCCTTTTTAGACTCATTTTTTGTAGTAGAGTCCTTTTTGACTCTAGGTAATGATGTAGCAACAAACTTTTCCAGTGGATCAACCTGGAAGTTGGATTTAAATTTTTCAGGTTTCTGGTCAGCAGCACTTTCTCCATTAAGAGATCCATTATCTAACTTCTGTGAGTCACTGATCTCCTGCTCTTCAGCCCTTCGTAGTATATAATGCCAACTTCTTGTGTGCTTTGTAAGCTCAACCAAATTTTCGTTTACTTCTCTAAGTAACGTTTCATTTATAGATTTACAGTTCTGAATATTTTGTAGGATGGTTGGTAATTGAATGTTTGATTGTATTTCCTCCATTTTATCTTTCTTTTCTTGGTTTCGCATAACTTCCTTCACAATATCTTGGCCGCTTTTGTTACTCCAAGTAAAAGTTATTGGTGACTCTACTTGTAAAGTTATATTGGAAGAGGATGTAGAAAACCTACTCTTTTTTTCTTCTTGTTCCCACAACTCTGAAACGGAAAAACATTCTTGCAACAACGACTTGTTAATGCTATACTCACTCTTATACGAGACTTTAATTGGGTCATGCAAATCGTCAAATTTTTGAAATAGAATATTTAAAGTTTTCCTACTTTCTGGAACTGTATTCAATATATCATATATTGATCTGTTATTCTCTTCCTTAACTTCTGATCTCTTTTCTAAACAATCCGATTTCTCTGCCGTTATATTTGAATTTACTTGATCCACACTAAATAATTCTTTGAAAATAATGTCAAGTTGTTCCTTTACATCATCCATATTGGCAACCATTCTTTGTTACTCATCTCATTTGATTTTAACAGAAAGTGCGTTAGATCACCTAGATTTATACAGATGTATGCTCAAAAAGAAACACAAACAGAAATGAAAAAAAAAATTGCTATTAGTGATTATCACTTAATGATCAAAAGATAGTTTTGCTATTCATTTATGGATACATTTTGCTTCTCTTTTGAAGACTATATTTACCTTTAGCTGCAGTAAAATCTGTGAGCGATATCTTCAAAAAGATATTTTTATAGAATATTTTTTTAAAAAAAGAAGGAAAGACAAAAATTTTGCATTCTAATTTAATCATCATATAAAGCTCTTGTCTTTTCTTTTACTTTTATATGTGAAGGCTGGACATATTAAGTCCCATTATATTATACCATTAACAAATTAGGACATAACAAGTGTATAAAGTTAATTATATTGCATAGCTGATAATAATAAGTTATAAAGAAAGATAGGGAACGGTAATTTCTATTTAAAGCAATGCTTGAAACAACCATTCCGCAATTTCAAGATTTCACGATAAAGATATATCTTTTCAAAGATGTCAAGAACAGTAAAGAAATACGGTCTAATGTTGCTGAATATTCGTTTGCATTTATAAATGGTAGAACTATTTGTTCTCTTGAACAGATAATGGCAGCTTTGTACAGAGTTTTAATCGAAAAACACTACAATAAGATTAGAACCAAAAGTCTAACATCAGAATGTTTACTATGTCTTGCACCTACTTCGAATATTGGGGAAGCCTTTAAAAGATTTGGGTTAAAGGACAATACTAGGGAAATAGTATGTGTCGAAATTATCAAGATAAACGATAACACTACAGATCATATTTCTATTGAATCAGTTGTTCAAGGGACAGAGATAAAAGTGACTGATGACCATTTAAAACAATTTTGTGATAAAGACTTGATAAAAGATATTTATAAGTTTGATCCTTCTTTCCAACCTAATTCAATGGCGGATCTAACAAGGGCAGTAGTTAATAGTATTCAATTAAGAGGCTTGTAATTTATCTAAATAAACCAATAAATATTAATGTATGTATGTACGCCACTTAGGGAAAAGCGATGATGGAATATGACCTTATACCTATATAAGAATACATAAATACGTATATATTACTGTTAAATATAACAATATTATCCTTGATGTTTGAATTGAGCAAAATGGCGAACCAATTCTAGTTCTGTTGATAGTGTATCATATCTATAATTGATTCTAATATCTGGAACATTTGTTTTTACAACATCGTTTCCTTTAATACCTTCTTTTTCATAATTCTTGCCGATCCAATGTTTCTTAATTTGGGCTTCCCATCCACTTTGTAAAACAGAGTTTCTTGCTAATTCACACATATCAACATTTGATAATTTATAGATCTGTGCTGCTACAGAGTACTCTTCTATTAAAGGTTCTCTAGTATAAGAAAATTGTAATGGATCATCAGTCGATAAAGAGACATTTAAACCTCTCTTGAAGTATCTTGGAAATGGGTTCTTATCATACGTTAAGAATAACGCATTATTCGATAATGGTGACATGGCAATACCAACTTGATCTAAATAGTATAAATATTGGACAAAAGGTACTTTTCTTAATAATATACCGTGTGATATACCTTGAGCTAATAAGTAAGCAGACACTAAATGTTCAGGATCACCAGCCTCCCCACAGTGTGGCCTTAAGACAAAAGTGTTAAATCCTCTCTTTGCTCTCCAATGATTTAAATAAGCCATACTTGAATATAAGTAATATATATAATATGAATATGGCGGGTTTTGTGCAGAATCCCATAGAGAAGGTTTAGGATATTTCTTATGGAAACGACGATCCACTTTAGATTCATCATCAACAGAGTCAAAACCAATCACTCTTTGTAAGAAAACATGTAATTTTGGATGCGATTGTGGATTTTTGGTAACTTCAAATAACGGTTGGAAAAGATTTTTGCAAACATCATTGAAGTTTGTTACTAGATTACTTTTCTTATAAACATCATATAATCTTGGGATTTGAATCAACCAACGGACATTGTGAGAGATAATCTTATTATCAATAACCCAAGCAGCTAATTTGTCCCATTCATCCATCGATCTACCATATATAGAGATTCTATATTCACAGTTTTGATATTTAGAATTTTCCAAATCATAAATTACTTGTTTGGTAATATCTGCCAAATATGAACCATTAATATAATTATTAGTCTTTAAAAAGATTTCTCTTAAACGCGATTCACCGATTGGATTATATTTCAAATTAAATTTATCAAACCTGTGAAAAGTATCCTTATGCGCATGCATATCCAAAGTATCAATAGATAAATCATATCCAGTTAGATTCAAGGAACGGAAAACCTCGTCCAAGGTCAATACTTTTCCATCTCTGAAGATAACTTTTTCGTCCTTATTATGTCTTAATTTATATTTAATAAATCTTAATAAATGTTTCTGATTCATACATGCAGAATGATGAACGTGGGTATCCACTTTTCTTACATTATAGAAATCTCTATGTGGATTTCTTTTGGAAACACTAGTTTCTTGATATTCATTTAACAAGTAGTATAAATTCCACCTGGCTTCTAAATATTGCAATCTTCTAAAGGCAAAAGACTTTGCAGGGCCGTCAGATGATATTGAAACCAACCTGTCTAGATCCAAATAATAATCACGTAAAGTTGGAATATGAGCAATAACATCATCTTCTGAACCACTTTTATGAACGATAAATGTATCATCATTATTAAGACAATAATCCCATTCAGTGTCTTCCCCTGGAATCTCAAAATGATCAAAATCGAAAACCCCACTATCTGGTAAATTTACTACAGGAACTACGGTCTTAGTTTCGGCATTATATGATGGTTTTGGTGGTGGTGGATAAATTCGCCATGACTCTTTATTTTTAGGATTTTGATGGTTATACTGGCAAGACAAAAACTGATACTTGTATCTAAGTTGCCTACAATCCTCTACTTTAGAATACAAATCAATTAATTCGGGGGATGGATCCTCTAAGAATTGTTGTTCTGCATCTTCAGCTAACATACCCATCTTATAACTAGGTTTTGTAGTCAAGTTGTTTAAAACAAACTTACTAGATGTAGAATCATTGCTATATTTTCTGACTTCTGGAACAGTATTCTGGGCACCTACTGATAATGCCCTTGATTTGAAGCTTCGGTCAGATGAGGTAGTAGATGTGTTAACATAAGGTTGTTTGAATAGACCATCACTAACAGTTGAGATATCATTAGCAATTTCTTTAGAGTTCTGATCCATTAGTTGTTGATTTTCATAATAGGAAAAATTTGCCTTGGATGAATCGATTCTTTCAGTTGAAATCGAATTTGAATTTGAATTTGATTTAGATAATTCAAGAGAATTAGTAATTTTATCTTCGTCTATATTAATATGTATATTATCATTTTCATTAGTCAAGACCATTTGAGAAGACTCGGTATTAGGCTGAAAATCATCATGAGACGGAGCTGTTTCCAAGGCCAAATCAGATAAACTTTGGTTAATATTATCAATGTTCATTGTTCGTTCGTTCGTTCTTCTTCCTCTTTTTTTTTTAACCCCTTTGTAACGTATAAAGGTATTGGTATCTCACTTATTTTTTTTCTTTTAAACTACAATCGGTACCACAACTTCCCAATTGGTTTTAATGAAATATAATATAAAGCATACAAAACGTAAGATTTAACAGAGAGTCATTTGTTATTCTAGTTGTTAAAGGGGGGGAGTATATATAAGCATTATTTCAGTCAATTAATAAAAGTTAGGACTACTTCGAATTTCCACTATAATAATATCGTTTTTCTGTTTTTTATTTTTTTATTTTTTTTTCTTTTCTTTTCTTTTTTTTGGATTTTATTCACTTGGTAGCGCATTAAATTACAGCCCAAACGACACACGCTATTTATTAGGGTTTGGAAAATTCACCATTTTTTGTTCACCCTTCTTTTCCTTTTTGAGACGTTTACGTTCACTTGTTTACCTGTTTTCCCAAATAAGAAATTTCCATAATATTTTATTTTTGTTGAAATTAAAGAGAGATGAAAGAAATGGTTTGAGAAAAGACTTTGGATGAGAGAATACTATAGTCATACGAGAACCACAACAAAGAATTATTCAGACATGGTAAAACGTAGTTCTTCAATTATATATAGGTTTTACTTGGTTAATTTAATCGTAAACATGATCTTTATTTCTTTTTTTTTCTTTGTGTACTTTTATGTTTCCATGAGCAAAAACATCTAAAGTCATCAAAATATTATCAAAGATAATAATAAAACTACCTTTATCTACAAATATCATATAGCAGGATGCCTTCAGATGATTATTTACAAGAAGGTTTTAATCCACAATCCCTGAAGATATCTGAGTTAAGAAGAATCTTGACAGAAAATATCGTGGCTTATCCCCCATCGTCAAAGAAGAAGGATCTATTGAAATTATATGATGAATTTATTGTACCGATGATACCTGAACTACGTGAAAAATATGGAATTTCCAAATCTAATAATGATAATGAAGGTAATAATGAAATAGTTGAACCAAAAATAGAGACTCAGGAAAAAAAGAGGAAATTAGAAGATGATTTCAGCAATACATTTCATTCCAGAACGTCGTCAATCTCCTCAGTATCATCTATTGAAGAAGATATTATTAAAGAACTAGGAAAGAATGCTGATATGCCCTCTACACGAAAGAGAAAGAAGCCTAAATATGACATTAAGGGAAAAAAAACAACGTCGATATTGCAAAAAGTAGCCAGTAAAAAAGTATTAGAACCTTTTAGTAAGAATATAATGCCCATTTCAAAATTTGATATAAATGATTCTTCCATTTCAGAAGAAGAGCAAGAGTCAGGAGAAAGTTTTCAGAGTGAAATAAAAAAAAGCCAATTGTATGAAAAACAATTAACTCAAAATACGAAAGAAAGGAAACCAACTTTTGATTTTTCATATAAAAGACAAAATTTTGGACAAAATTCAAATAATGTAAGAGTATCTGCAGAATTTGGTGAACAATTACAAAATATAGTCCTTGAAAATAATGATAAAAAGGAACCTGATATAACGAATTTTGATTCAACAGATAATTTACACAAGGCTGAAACATCTTTAGAAGTTATCAATGATCAATCCCAAGTATCAATTAAGGACGAAGATATTAAAGAAAAGAAAGAACCTTTAGATGAATCTATAGTGTCACAATCTCAATATTATAGTATTCCAGCAGCAAAGAATGGTATAAATGAAGTTACAGAACTTTCCGATGTAGGAATTGAAATACCAATAAGTTCTAATCATTTAATAAGAACACCAGATCTTCTAACATCACAAGATGTCATTACATCAGAGCAATTAACAAAAATGGTTGATAATAATATAAATGACGGAGATGAAGATCGTTTGCGACCTGAAGATGTCAATTGGTCAACAAATCCAACAGAAGAAGCTACTTCTACTGATATTATTGATCTTGAAGCTAGTAAGAAAGAAACTAAGGCTGATGTTATAGATCTTGAAGAGATTGAAGATGAAATAGAATCCAATGATCATATTGACAATGATTTGACTGAAAATAATCCTACAGATGATACTAACTTAAGCATTAATCGTTCGAACGTTTCAATTAAAATAAAAGCATCGTTTATTTTTAAACGATTTGTAAAATTTTCTTTTAAAAGTTTTTTATTTTTAACATTTGGATTGATACTATCTTTGCTAATATGGTTTTACCAAAATAATATATATACAGGATATTGTGGTCAAGAACAACATTTTCCTACTCTCAGAGAAACATATCCAGATTTTTTATATTTTGAGAAAATTGATTCTATATTAAACGATTATAAGCCGTCTTGTGTACCATGCCCTGAGAATGGTATTTGTTTTCCATATATGAATTTAAAGTGTAAACCTGAGTACAAGGTAGAAAGATCTCCTATAGATATTTTTGGACTATTTCCATTTAGAAATAGATGTGTGAGGGATGATAAGAAAAAAGAATTAATTAATGAGGTAGTATCTAAATCATTAGATTTTCTAAGATTAAGAAATGCACAAATGGCATGTGGTGAATCCAAAGATGACATGGAGAGTGGAATAGCTGAGGCTGATTTGTTTAATATCTTCCAAGAATCAAAAACTTCTTCACTTGAAGATGAAGAATTTCAAGATATTTGGGAACAAGTGGTTGAATTATTGAAAAAACAACCAGACATTATATACAGGCAAGTGAGTACAATTGATTTTTTTAATGATATAAAAAACAAAGAATTTTTTACTAACAAACTTTTACAGATACCAATCCATAAATATAGATCTTCCACAGACACCAAGGAGTCAATACGAAGACATGGAATTCAAGGGAAAAAAGGACATCTTTCAAAAGAGAACAGACCTTCTCAAAACAGATATTTTCGCTCAACATCCAAGAAGTACATAACCTTGAAATGCCATTTTGAATTGGAGATCATTAGAACATATCAAAGATTTAAATACTTCATATGGTTTGGGCTACTTTCTGTCTTGTTCTTGAAAGTTATCCAGATTAAATTACGAAATTATTTCTTGAGGAAATCAAAGATTAAACATCTGACAAATGTTGTTATTGAGAGATTGAAAAAGAATAAAATAGAGACCCCTAATGTTCCTTATCTAAGTTCTGTTCAACTAAGAGACATATTAATAAATGATGAAGCTAATATAAAACTTCGCAATTGTATTTGGAATGAGGTTACAAAAAATGTAGAGAGTAATAATGCGAATATCAAATCCAGTCTATTGGAAATTCATGGTGATATGATGCGTTGTTGGGAATGGATTGGCCCTATAGAAAATAAGGCGACGCAAAATAAATAAATCATACCAATAGTTATGTCTTAAAAGCAATTGAAGTACTTGTTATATTGTATAAAAGTAAAAGATAAATAATGACTGGATTTTCGATTATTTCAGACATATATATATATATTAGTTTAGGATTTCATAAATTTGTACTGTTTAGTTTTATCACTCTTTTAAAAATCATATATAAAATGATAAAGTAAGTTGTTGTAAAATTGAATATGATGCTAAATTTATTTTTAGGATTTAATATCACTAAATATCAAAAGAAAGTTTGATAACAAGTGGTAAATATGAACATTAGAAGATAAAAGATAAACGCCCTAAATATAAAGGTGTATTAACCTTTTTACATATGAGTAAAACCAGTCGATAAGAGAAAAAGTAATATTTTCAATATTGAGAGAATAACTCATTATTTAGTATGTTGAAAATAATTCAACTATTTTATCATATGTTTATAATAATTATGTATTATGGGTTGGACTTACGTAATTGTAATGGATTTACTTTAGGTCTTCCTACTTCTCTTCTACCAGGAGTTATTTGTTGATTATTTTGCACAGCTAAATATGAATTTGGGTGAACTACAGATGATGGTGGTGCAAATTGTTTATTGCTAGCCACAACAGTTTGTTGAGGTGTTCTTTTAGGCTCTTTAAAAGAATCTGTTGTTATTGGTTTATTATTTGTATCATTATCTGTTGAATTAATAGATGTTTTGTCCGATGATTCATTTTTGTTATACTGATCGGAACTGTCCTCACGCTGTCCAATACCTTTTCCTTTAGGGGCATACTGATTGTATATTTTTTCTTTGGATGTAGGTTTTTCTCTTAAGATATTAGCGGGAACATGTTTAGAGGTGGTTTGATCTAGTGTATGTTTAATCGACTGAGCTTGGTATTTGGGATTAAAAACTGTCTCATTAGATATCTGTTTATTTTGTAAAGAAACGGCTCCTTTACCCGTCACAAATGTTACAGGGTAGTTCAAATCTGTATTTAAGTTTTCTTTACCTTTATTAGTTTCACTATTAGTATTTGCAATGAGATGATTTTGATTGGATGTAATAGCAAAATCTTCATCTTGAAAATCATCACTAAACATTAATGAATCATCTAAAAGATCTTCTTGTTCTTGTTTGGTTATAGTGTTTTTAGTTGTTGTATTATATTTATTTTGAGCATTTTCATCAAAGGGATTTGAAGTTACATTAGAAGAAACTGATGTAACAGCAGATTTATTGTCATTGATAGTAGTATTAGTGGATGGTTCTCCAACTTTTAAAAATTGTCGACGTTTATTGGGAATATATTGATTACTGGTAGTAGCAACAGAAGTTGCAGTGGCGATATTGGTACTGCTGTTGCTGGAATTGTTGCTATTAGCACTTGTATTATCCATATCTATGGTGCCAGATCTAGAAACTTCACTTATTTCATCTGAAGGTCTGAATAAATTATTTTCATCAAAATCTGGAGGGTCAAATTTAACTTTATCAATTTTAGCCAGAAAATCTTTATCATATAAACAGTTCCCTAAAGCATTACCAAAGGAACGCAATGACCTTTTTAATGCATCAGTAACAGCAGATTTTTTAGCTCTTTCAAAAGCAGCTGCTTTACGACGTTCATTTTCAACAGTGCCATAACCAATATCTTCTCTGAATGTACCATTTGCTAATGTCACCTTTACAATAGCTGTGCAACCAATGCAAAATTTACCTTGTCTCTCATCTAAGAAATCTATAATAACTTGTTTAACTTCTGTTGACCAACCATCATAGCCAAATATTTGATTAGCTAAATTAATTGCCCTCCAACCTTCAATATAAGCCACCCTATTAGACCCAAAGCCAATTCTTTTAGAGATGTATTCGGGACCTAACTTTTTGTCCAATTTTGCCTGAATATCATTGAAGGAAGAATTACTAAAATCAGTCTTTTTTTCTTCTTTAATATTCATAATTGTTGTTATTGATGTTATTGTCGTGGTTTGCTCTTTATTTACTTACGTAATAAAAACTTCTTCACTTAGGAAAGACTATGGTTGCAATCTAGGTAGAAATAGTTTTGAATATGGACACTACCCTGTTGGAATATCTATTGACAACCATTTATTCGATGTGTTGGTAGAATGAGGTTTATCTTCATTCATTGCTCTTATTACAATAAATCAATAATATTACCTAAAGCGGATATATTATATCTACTATTAGAAGTATTTAGAGGTTATTAGGGTTAAAATATTAAATGTAAAACTTCAGAAGAAAAACCTATAATATATTATAGGGTTTATTAATAAAATATGATTTTACTCCTCAGTTTTTCTTGCATTATTTGTTTAGAATTGACAAAAGTGTGTGGGTGTTCCTGATCATCTTTTTCGTTCTATTCATTTCTTCACATAATGAAAATAACAAGCTGAAAAAAATAAAAAAAAATTGCAAGATCTTTTGAAGATTGTAATGAGTTATTCAACATACATGAGTAAAATGGAGTGAGAGCACTATACTGATAGATATTAAGATATTACAGATATCACAAAGGAAAAAAAAATAAAGGGAGTATATAGATATATTTAGTTAAACAAACCTCTCACAGTGCTCTACTGTTTTATTTTTTTCTTCTTTTGGGACGCATTCTATTTATTGTTTCAGTTTTGATCATATATATTAAACAGACAGTGGTTAATCTATTGAATATACAACGATCCATAAATTTTTGATTGGTTTCTTTAATTATTGAAAATGGGAGTTCATAAATTTCGATATAGTTATAATATAATATTTAGTGATGTTTGCAAGACCAGATTTAATCATTTAGTTACGAGATTGTTATTTATTATATCCGTTTTTGAAGGTATACTAATATCCATTTTATCCGAAAGGAAAAATAATCAACAATATGCATTTTCAATAGTTGAAAATATTTTATTTTTTATTGCAAAATCTATTGCATTATATTTTATCTCTATATTTATTGTTATTACTAGAAAAAATTATTTGCATGTTGATTCTTTAGGTTATTCAAGTTTTAGTACCCAATTGTTAGGTCAGATATTTCAATTTAAATTTCTTTTATATCATGTTTTGTTTACAATAGGAACACTTACTTTGGCTTTAGTAATGAGTGATTTAAATTTTATTGGTTCGAAGAATTTTACAAAGTTAGAACTGGTTTATTTTAAACAATTTGTATGGTTGCTTATTCCATTAATTTATAATTTGCAACACAATGTTTTTGATATGGATAAACTAATTTTTATATTTGATAGACAATTTCAATTACCACAATTGATTATATCGAACAATATATCCTTTATATTCTCAAGAACCTTTGTAATGAGTACCGTTATTATGATAACATCCCATTTCTTATCATTCATTACTTTAGGTAGTTGGTTGATTGGATTCGTATTATCTATTAAGTTGTTTGTTTTCACATTTATCATCTTATATCATTTTGAATTAATCAATTTATCATTTAATGCACATATGACAATGGGTTGCCTACATAAGGGTAAGCCAATATCTTCATTATCTTCAACACCAATGGAGACTTTAATTACTGGGTTACAATCTAAAAAACCATTCACAAAATTAACAGCATTTCAAGAATTGGCATATAGAGCAACCTCAAACGATATTAATTTAAGGTTACCAATATACAATAATGTCAACATTACTAATAATACCAACATTAACAACAAGCGCGATGGTTATAGTTACAATGGTAATAATTTTGATGATTTTTCATTGGGATTAAATGATGGTGCTAAATATAACGTTTGGTCAGTGATTTTAAATGAATGTTTTAAAGTAATTAATAACTCTAATACAAAAGTTGCCGATTATTTACTGGCTTTGGAACAAGTGAATATATTTAATCAAAGAACATCATTTGATCACAAGGATTATAGATTATCTGGGCATGGGGATAGCCGTGGCGATATCGATAAGTCTCGTTTAGAACGTATCAAGGAGGATACTGAAATATTATTTGGTAATGATCCAGTTAATGATCCTGGGAGAAATAGTAAAAATAATAATGGTAATAAAGATTTTGATATAAAGGACAGATATGAAAGTCAAAATAATAGAAGATCTCGGTATTCTAATAGACACAATAATTTCAAATTTACTAACTCCTATGATAAATATAATGAATCTATATTAACCCATGATACAAAGTTGACAAGAATTATCAAATTATTTTGGGTCAAACTGTCAAATTATTTTGTTACATTTTTTTTTCCAATAACCAAAAATAATGGTAGTGGGGAAAAATCTTCTGTATCATTGTCACTGTTTGAAGTATGGTATTTGTCAAAGGAAAGACGTGCAGACAAACTAATACCTATTCCAATATACCATGCGGAAAGTATTATATCTATTATGGGGTTCTTAATTAATGGTATCAATGAATCACCAAGAGGTAATGTTGTTGCATCTGTTGGGGACGTGTTAAAAATTTTGGAGAGATCTGTTGGAATTTTCGGGAAATATACAGATTGGAAACCAGACGGATTATCTAAGATTACAAATAATAATAGTAATACAAGTAAAAGTATAGAGAGGGAAAACATAAGTGTATTCAAAGAAGATACAGAGAGCACATTAGATGAGCAAAACATTAACGTCATCAGCATATTATACGAATTTTCTATTAGTGCCTTCTTAGAAATAGTGTTAAAGTATAATGTGTTACTGAATGATGTTGAACTAGATGAAGATGTTGTGAAGTTAAGTAAATGGGTATTGAGTATGTGTGAATCCACCCAATAGAAAAAAAATTGAAACAAACTATATTAAAACTACAAATGCACATAAACACACACACGTATATGTATATATTAAAAAGATAAACGATGTTATTGCGATATTGTAGTTGTACAAAGATACTAGAATGCTATTAAATAATAGTATTGTATAAATTTTCTCTATAGAAACATTAGTATTGATGATCTACTGAATGGCGATGATTGTCAGATGCAGAAACAAAGGAATCCCGGACACGGAAATTCGTTTGTACCTGTTTGTGTTTTTTTATTTTTATTTTTTTTTTAGTAAAGAGAAGGATGCCAGGGGTAATTGTGAGAAGAAATCTGTCAAAAGGAGAAAAGTAAAAGAAGGGATAGGGGAAGAGATGTTGGGAATGTGCAGTATGTGGATATTTGCTGTTTATGATCTACAAGAAAGGAGCGACTAAAAAAGCTCTTACCGTTTAATATATGTTAACACTAACATTGTCATAGAAGAATCTTAAGGGCCTTCACATATGCACATTAAATTTTGATCACTGATAATAAATAAAAATAAATAAATATGTCACAAATTCCATCTAGTTTTGACTTAACGAAGAAAGAATTAGAAGAGAAAACTTTCTGGGAAAGAATTAAGTTTCACTGTGCAGAGCAGCCATTAGTTCCAATAGGTGCGATTTTAACAAGTGCTGCTGTTGTTTTGGCTGCACAAAATATCAGAATTGGAAATCAGAGGAAAGCGCAGTACTATTTCCGTTGGCGTGTTGGCTTACAAGGTGCTACGTTAATTGCACTTGTTGCTGGGTCTTTTATTTATGGTAGCGCAACTATCAGTGAAAAGACAAAACAAGAACAATTAAGAGAAAAGGCAAAATTAAGAGAGAAACTATGGATTAAAGAGTTGGAAAGAAAAGATGAGGCTGTTAAAGAAAGAAAGAGAAGGGCTGAAGAGTCGAAAAAAAGGGCATTAGAGGACGAAGAATCGGCGAGATTATTAAAGAAAGAACTAAAAGATTTAGAAAATAAAATTAAAACCAAAGATGAATAAATCGAGGTAAGGGATTAAAATAAGAGTGCGAAGGAATTTTATAAATACAAAAAAAATAAAAATAAAAATAAAAAGAATGCTTAGTATTCCATATCAATTTAACGATAAGAGCTTTTTTTTTCTACTTTTCTTTTTTCTAATATTGATTACTTAACTTATATTTATATTTTTTGTCTGTTGTCTGATAATGTTTTAATTTGTATAAACTGTAATTAAGCTTTTTTTTAATGATAAGTATTCTATTTTTTTTTATTGTATTTAATTTTATTTATTTTCATTTTATTTTATGTGGATTGTTTGTATTTCTATTGGTTTAATTGTGTCATTTCTTCTTTAATTTTTTTTTGTTTTTGTGTCCTTTAAAAATTGACAAAGACAAAAAAATACGAAAAATTATAGAGAGATATAAAAACTTATCAATAGATGTTGAGTAAAAGCTTAAAAGCCAAATATAATTAAAGGAATACACATTATCCGTAGATCGCCACAGCATCTTTTTTTTTCTTTTTTTCATATTTTGGATACAGAGTCATATTCCAAGGTTAGTTACATATTACATACAAATAACTTAGAGTAAATCTTACTTAGAAAAATAAAAAACCAAATAGTATTTCTTTAGAGATGGATCATTCAACTGCAGAGGGAAGAGATATTACTTTAATGAAACCTGTTGTACAATGTTTGATATTTTCTAATAACAAGCAATTGTTGGATTCGGAGGTTATATTGAAATTACATCCAGATACTAAATTATGCAGATTACTGCAATATTTATATGAGAAGTATTTATCCCAGAATATCATTTCTTCAAATTTAAATCCGTTGACAATATATCAATTTTGCTTTAAGAGTGTTGATTCTACAAATATTTTACCTTTAGATATATCATTAGATAATATTCTAAATTATTATTACCGTAATGTAGAATTAGAAAATAGAGAACTTATATTGGATTTGGAAGTGAAAACAAACTCTGATAATACTGACGATAACAGTAACTCTGATATAACAAATCTTGATTATAATTTCAATACTGAGTTCAATTACATCAATTTAGATATTGAATTTAATCTATTGTCCACAAGTAATGATTATTGTACCAATCCAATTGTAGAATTAGATAGGCCTAAAATGTCCTTAGACATTAAAGGTGAAACATTGAGAAAAATGATTTTAAATGATCTAAGAGAATCAGAGAATTTGAAAAACACATTATGTTCTTTAAATGATAAGCATACAGTCAATGATATAATATATTATAAGATTAAAAGTGTTGGTTTGTTTGCAAACAACGACAATAATAATGATAATGAAGTTAATAGTGATAAATTTTTAAATTCTACTTTATTAGAAATCTTGGGTATTGATTTTATACCAAGCAAATTCTCAAAATTCACCTTAATGTTTTATATTAAACATAATTATAATATATCCTCAAATGAGACTTTGGTCAACTTTGTCTCAGATATACCATTGTTATGTCATAATAAAATGATAGTCAATGATGACACAAGTGTTATTGCAATTAAAAGCTATGTTATTCAAACATTTTTGATTCGTTTCAATATTGATATCCCTATTAGCGATATTCTTTTGTTTTATCATGGTAAAAAACTTGTTGACATTGATCTGGATGGTAATGAAACGACTATTAAACAATATGTCAATGCAACATCAAATCCATTTATACATATAAAGATTCCATCTATTGATTTAAAACAACTTTCTGATGGTATTGACTCGTTTTGGTATGAGGAGCGTCGAGATTCATCAACTAATCATGATTGTGATTCCAATTTTCAGACAAATGAAATAAGGAATGATATGTATGATAACCAAAGCAATAATAATGATATTTTACACGAAGAATTTTTACAGTTAGAGGATGATGAAGATGACGATGCAAGTTATGTTCCTTCAGAGTCTAGTTTAATTTCTGATTATGAGGAATACGATGTTGATTCCTTTAAAGATAATAATAAGGACTTAGCTGACGAACATTTGCAATATAGAACTGAATCTGGTCATGAAATTAAATTACTGAATGGCTTGTACAGGAAATGTATTATTGATGGTACAGAAGAAGCATTCATTGAAACAAGATATTTGGATAGATTTCAAGCAAAATTGAGATTTCCTAGTGATAGAACTGTTGATACATTTGAAATGGATGAGATTCCTTTGTCGTCTATGAACCAATATAAGTTACATTCTTCAATTGACAGAATTGAATTGGACGATTATATCATAAGTGAACTGGAATCAAAGTTAAATATGTGTATCGTTTCGGGAGAATCGATAAATTTCACCATAAATAATTCAAACAGTACACCATTATCTAGTATTCCGAATGGGAATAGAATCATTGGATGGTTAAAGAATTTGTTGCTATTTGTGTTCCTAATTTGTAAAACATTATATTATGTGTTAGTAACGAATCTTATGGTGTTTATATTATTGTTTGAACTTGTATTCTTTATCTCCAAGAAATGGATTATAGTGATTATAACTACAATTGTTTTAAGGACTATATTTTTCAATGAGATTGTTAGAGATTCATGGTTAGAATATTTTAGACTTGATAGGTATGATAAGACAACCTTACACAAGTTTCAACAATTTATCAAATCTACTCAGTTAAATGATGAATTTTATTCAAAGTTGTTGTCAAATAATGAACAGAATCAAAGTAATCATAATAATGATAATGCAAAATTAACACTACAAAAATTGATTAATTATGAAGAATTTAACTTATTAACAAATGAAATTTGGACAAAATATAATATTCTTGGAATTGAAGATAATATTTCGATAGATTTACTAAAAGGTTGTAATAATTGGAATGATTTAAAAGGTGCACTAAGAGATTTCGTTTTGTTGTATATCAAAGAATTAGCTCAAATTGACAATGATGAAAGTATTGTGGAAAATAAGAGACAATTTATCAAAGATATGAATGAATTGTTATATTTAGTTGAGAAAGAAATGAATGTAAAGGAAGAGGAGAACGTAAATGTCAATGAAGAATATAGAGGTAGCAGAAGAAGGTTGAGGTTCTTAATGAATAATTTAATTGAGAGATTAAGACATACCAATGGGGGGAGACAATTGTTAGAATATATTGTGCCAAATCCATTAAGAGACAATATATTTACTTGTATTTGCAAAAACATTGTGTTATTTGTGATTTTATTAATTCCTATGATCAATACTGTGGTGGACGAAATTATTGATGAAAGAAAACGTTTAATAGAAAGAGAACATGAGCAGAAAAGATTAAAACAAGAACATGAGCATGAACAAGAGCATGAACGTGTTGATTCAGAAATATATGATAATGCTGAAGCTACTGGAATAGAGATACATCATACTGAAGAAGATTAGTTATTAGTCTAAACACTTAAATCATTTTAGTAATGATCTATTAAGGTTTATTATCATTAATATATTACATATATCTATATAATATCATATAATATAATATACTTCATAAATAATTATATAATTTTGGGACTAACATTTTTTTTAATATTATTCAGTGGTTTTTAATTATGACTAGTCTAATTAACGTGTGTATTGAGAATACTTGAAGTAATATGTTCAAAGAAGTTTCATCTATCCTTTTGAATTTGTGCGGAAACTACAAATATCCAAGAAATTTCGCTCTTTTTCCGTATTTCTCCCTTTTTTTTTTCATTCTTTAATTTATTGTCATACTCCCGAATCCTTCCCCTTTTTTATTTTCTGTTCTCTTTAGTTTGTTTCATGAAATATTTTCCTTTTAAGGGAGAGTCATTGATGTTTTTGATTTGTGTTTGGGTCTGTCTGCTTAATTTTTCACTTTTGATAAAAGGTGTGGGAAAAGTATCCCAGCTCGTTTAGGATTTTTAAAAATATATTAATGTATGTGTGTGTTGTTTATTCATTGAAGATTTTGAAGGTACGGCGGAGCGAGGAATGAAAAGAAAGAAGATACTTATCGATATGATAATGATTTAAAAATAAAACTTATTAGATATTTTCGAAGATTTGATTATTTCAGGAAAATTTTAAAAATAGCCTTTTGCTTATTGATATAAATGTAAATAGGTTTTGTATTCTTTAAGTGTGAGGTTTAGATATACGATTCATTTGGTCATTTCAATCACTTACCTGCATTCAACATATTTCGAAGATGGTTGTGCATGTTAAAAGTAAAGCTCCAGATTTTAAAAAAATTGCTGTTGTAGATGGCATTTTTGAAGAAATTACATTATCACAATTCTTAGGTCAGTATGTCGTACTTGCATTCATACCTAATGCTTTCACATATGTTTGTCCAACAGAAATTATTGCATATTCTAAATCAATAAAACTATTTAAGGAATTAAATTGCCAGGTTTTGTTTGTATCTACAGATTCCCATTTCTGTCTTTCTGCTTGGACTGATGTACCTAAGGAATCTGGAGGGCTAGGAAAGATTAACGTTCCCTTGATATCAGATAGTAATCATAAAATGTCGCGTGAATATGGTGTATTATACGAAGAAGAAGGAAGTGCTTTGCGTGCATTATTCATTATTGACCCACGGGGTATAATCAAACATATTACAATAAATGATACTCCTGTTGGAAGAAATGTAGAAGAAACATTACGTATTATTCAAGCATTTCAATCAAATGAAAAAGATGGTAGACTATTGCCTTGTAATTGGCATCCCGGTGATGAATATATTATGCCTGACTTTGATCAATTCAAGAAGTCATTTAACTCATTAGAATTCGAAGAGGAGGAGGAATCAGAATATGAGAGTGAAATTCAATCATACAATTCTTAATGAGAATTCTACCTAGAATTTATGTTTATTGTTTTATATATCGATCCATTCTCTGTCAAAATTTATATAATCGCTAATGCTATTAATGTTGTTGATCTTTTTTTTTCATTGAACTAATCTTCAATTTAGATAAAAATTTAAAAAAGTAAATTTTGGTTTTGTATTTCAAAGTGTAATACAAATGTCTTCATTGGTTTTCAACTTTTTTAAAAAAAGCTGTGCAATAAATATATATATGTAAGTGTAGATTGACTAGTTTTTTTATAACTTTTTTTTGGGAGTGGTTTTGAAGTGCTTATATCTCTCGAAACTCTGTTTATTGTTATATGATACCATTTCCTAATCTGGTAAAAATATAGACATATAAGCAAAAATAATTAGGATTTTTTCGACTGAGTAATGTTCATTAGATTTAGTATTACATATAAAATACAAAATAGAATAAAATGAAAGATACACAAGAACTTGATCTTTTTTGAATGGTATATATATATGTGTTTCAATATCTATAAAGTTAATAAAAAGAAAAGAAAAAAAGACGAAAGGAAAACAAGAGATGGTTTCTGATATAGATGTTAGATAAGTGACTTAATAATCTGTAATTTGTGATTATTTTATAAAAAATTTTTTTATTTTAATATCCAAAATGTTACTTTGTCGACCATAATTAGCGTAGTAATCTATGAGTAGGATATTGTTATAAATTTTTCTATATATAATATTTCAAGTTAGGATTCCCCAAGTATCAAAAAAAAAAAAAAAAAAAGATATGACTATGTTTTTTTTATATACATTTTTGAAATCTAACTAGTATTAAAACTAAAAAAATCTTATAAAAATCATTGTAAGTTTCCTTAAAATTGTCAAATTTAGAACTCTTGTGCATTTGCATTATAATATAGAGACTGTTCGCTAACAAAGTTAGGTCTGTTAAAAAAAAAAAGAATTACAAAAGAATTTATATGTTTTTCTTTCTGTTTTTCTAACCGAAAAAAAAAGAAAATATGTGAATTTAAGATTCAAGAAATCTACTTTGAAAAATCTCTAATGCGAAAAAAAGCATATATCTACCCCTATTTGTAATTTAGAAGATGTCTATGATTTAAATGAATAATAATGGAATCGTCTTTCCAATTATATCAAACAATCATTTATATAGAATTATACAATTGTAAGCTTTAAATGTATCAAATGGCGAAGTTATTATTTATTTATTATAAAGAATAATAGTAATAATAAGAGTAGCTATAGCAATAACAATAATAACATGCCCACAAAAAAAATATCTTCTCCGATAAAGTTAATTGAAAAAGATGCAAACTCAGCAAAGGTATTTGCTGTAGATATTATATTGAATGCAGAAACAACTACTTCAAAACCATTGAGAAGAAAAAAAGATCTTTGTGATAGATCACCTTCTAGTATACTATCTAATGAAAATGGAATACATATAAATAAAACCACAGAGAATAATATGTCCAATAAGCCACCAATACCCATCGTTGATTCATTTGATGAAAGTTTCATTATCAAGACTTCCATTGGCTCGAATAAAAGAAATGAAATGCATTTCATTGACATAAATATTTATAAAGAATTATATGTAAGAGATGGTATTTCGATTTTTGAAATATTTCCATCTATAAAAAAATATAAACCAAATAGTTATTTGAATGCGTTTGCATGTTTACCGAACGATCAATCATATTATTATTGTCAAGTTGTAGAGAAGGGAGGGAAGTGTTGTGCTTATAAATATAAGAGTACAGAATTTAAAAGACCTTTTAGAAGGAGAAACGATGCACTTAATAAGCATTTTGCAAGACATCATTTAAAAGATGCAAAAGATGAAACCCTGCACTCCAACTTAAACGAATATCAAGCATCAAAGTTATTAGAAAAAAGTAGAGTATTGCAGAATTTAATACCGCTGAAAGAAAATCATAATTAATAACACAAGTCTTTTATATAGGGTAGAAATCAAAGAAAAATATCAAAAAAAGTAAAAAAGAATAGTTGGAATCAACTTATATTTTTTTTCTTTGTGTCTTTTATTGAAGGTATACTGCAATTATTTAAGATAAGAAACAATTTTATATTCTACATGACGTCAAAAATATGTACACATTACTTTTTTTATTACGAGGTATCTATATATACACTAGTCTCCTCTCTACTAAAGTTCTTTTACCTGTAATAATAAATCTATTATTATTAGTTCATGAAAAAAAAATATAGAAAATGAATGATATAAATTTGATAAGGGTATCTGATGGTATTATGAAAATAATTGTAATGACTTTTTTTCATGTATGTATATAGTTATGTTTGCTCTTTACATTGATTATCATCACATTTTAAAAGAAAGTGAAAAGAAAAGTTAGCAAACAAGTCTTATAAATTTAATTGAATTTTTTTCATTAAGAAACCGAGTAGGAGAACAAAAAAAAGTGTGTAATGAGTAAATCTAGATGAGATAGTGTTTCTTTATGAACCATTGAACCAGTTGGCATATGTGATAATGGTTCTATTCGATAATAACTTTACATTTATAAAATTTTTTTAACTAAAAAGGAAATATTTGAAATTAAGGGAAAGATTACATTATATTAATTTGTAGTTTAGTAATTTTTATCGATGTTGTTATTGTTTGTTTTTTTGGGATTTTTTTTGTCTTTTCTTTTTTTTTTTTTATTTTTTTGGTTTTCAAGCTGATCTGGACTCAAGTTTTTTTGAGATTACAGCTGACTAAGCTTAATCTTTTACGTAACCAGAAAATATTCAAAACTGGCTAACCTCGAGAAAATTATTTATCAATATTTTACTGTTGGGTTTGAAAAAAAAAAAGGTAAAAAAAAAGGAGAAAAATGTGGAAATTATTTCCTATATAGAAAATCTTATACAATAAAATAACTGTAGAAATGTTGTTTAAAAAATTTATTGAAGTTTTAAAACCCTTATTTTTTTTTGGAGAGTAGGATAATATAGAAAATACTTTATGTTTGAAAACCTATACTAATATAACATCAGAAATAAACAAATGGTTAATATAGATAATAAACTTTTTTAATAGTATTTATGTGTTTATAATACTTTTTGGATTGTATAAAAAAAAGAACATTTAAAAATGAACAGTCTAATATATGAGTAATTTATTTGAATATATAGCAATCTTTTCTAACTAAACAATAGTCCATTTTTCTTATTTATTTCCTAACCCCAAAGATAATAAATTTCTAGGACTTAATAAAAACCTTATTTTAGGAAAGCCCCAACTTCACACTTTTTTACTGAATTTTTAAATTTTCACAAATTTGCCAAAATGCTATTGTTTTAAAAATACGAGGCTCTTTCTATTACAAAATTTCTCAACACCTAATAAAAACTTAAAAAGATAAAAGAAAAAGAAAAGAATATACAAACGCTGACCGACAAAATTTCCTCTTGAATAGTTTCCATAGCAACGCAACGTAAAGAGGAGAATGTTAATTTTTGTGTAATCTTTGTCCTCTTTTTTTTTTATCTTTATTATTTGTTTTTCTTTTCCTTCTTTCCTGTTCTTTTTGATTCCTTCTGATATATCGGGGTTATTTTAGGGGGGATGGTATTAACATAATTGTGGGTTGTGCCCTTTCTCTGCTCTCGCTGGAAAATAATTTTATATAAAAAGGGAAAAAGTAAAACGAGTTTAGGACATTACCGGTTGATGCACTGCCATTTGCACTACCTCTATTTGTCTCTTGAACTCATACCCGCTCTTTCGTGAAGACCAAAAAAACCAGCAATAACGTAGTTGTTTATATTCCCTTGTTACGTCCAGTTATATCTGTCTATTTACATATATATAATAAGTAAAAATGGTCGCTCAAGTTCAAAAACCTGCTCCAGCTTTCAAGAAAACCGCTGTCGTTGATGGTGTTTTTGAAGAAGTTTCTTTAGAACAATACAAGGGTAAGTATGTTGTTTTAGCTTTCATTCCATTGGCTTTCACTTTTGTTTGTCCAACTGAAATCATTGCTTTCTCTGAAGCTGTTAAGAAATTCAAGGCTATTGGTGCTGAAGTTTTGTTTGCTTCTACTGATTCCGAATACAGTTTGTTAGCTTGGACCAATGTTGCTCGTTCCGAAGGTGGTTTAGGTCCAGTCGACATTCCATTAATTGCTGACACTAACCACTCTTTATCTAGAGACTACGGTGTCTTGATTGAAGACCAGGGTATTGCCTTAAGAGGTCTTTTTGTGATTGACGGTAATGGTATTGTCAGACACATTACAATCAATGATTTACCAGTTGGTAGAAACGTTGAAGAGGCTTTAAGAATTGTTGAAGGTTTCCAATGGGTCGACAAGAACGGTACTGTCTTGCCATGTAACTGGACTCCAGGTTCCGCTACTATCAAGCCAACTGTTGAAGAATCTAAGGAATACTTCAAGGAGGCTGCTGGAAAAAAATAGATTGTTTGTTAAATTTGTGCGGAGGATTATAATATAAGTATGTATACATCTTCTTTTTCCTTATTTTCGCCTTAATAATATTATTAAGGAATATATACAGTATATAAGTTGCATTTTCATTTAATTGAATAAATTTATTACATGGTTTTTAAGTTTTATTAGTTTCTATCTCTGCTTGACGAATGGCAATCTTGGAGAAGGATTTATTAAGGAGGGTTATTGTGTTAATTTTTGTGTTGCGTTTTAGAGCCACTTTATTGTTAATTTTTCAATATATGAAATTCGAAGCAATTTAAATCTTCATTTTCTGGATTGTTTGGTGGAAAAATTCAGTTTTGCTAAATAATGGCGGAATTTAATTTTTCGTAAATGCCGACCAGAATGGAGCAAATGTGGAACCGTGGATAATGATATTGGCAATGTACAATTTTTATTTACTTTTTCATTTTTTTTTTTTCAAATAAATACTGCCTTTAAAAAAAATAAGGAGGGAATAGGAAAAAAAACAAAACAAAAAGAGAAAATGGTTTTGTTTATTTTCGTGTACCATTTATTTACGCTCACTTTCGTGTCCGCGGCTCATGACTTCCTGAAACAGAAATATAAACATATTTATGTCAGAGATCTTGATTTCGTGGCATTTGAATTCTTTTTCCTAATTAGGAAGTGTAATGCCCCAAAGAATCCATACATTAGGGAAAATTGGTGAATAATTGTTGATTTTTCCGAGTTCAGTCTATTATTTGTCTTGAAGTTCAATTTATAACTAATTATTTCCTAAAACAGGCATGTAATTGGTATTATTAGGCTGTATATAGACACCGTGATTTTTTGGTAAACAAACAACACAGCAGCAAATCATTAATCAACATGTAAGAACTATACGTATATATATTTCATGTATATCTTTTATAAATAAATATATATATGTATATATATATATATATAATATAAACAGGTTCCGGCTACTCAAGTGTACAATTAGATGTAACGTCGTATTAGCAATATTCCCTCTTGATAGTTCTTCATATAATGTGTTCCCTTATATTTTTCTTTGAGCACAAGCGAAAAAGTTAGTCTTAAGATTGTTGATCTTTCAAATATAACTTCTACTGATATTCTTCATTCAAAACCTATGCTACCTTCAGTGACTTCTCTATTGCATGAAAATAGTTCACATAGGATACACCCGGAGTCCTCTTCTCCATTTCTTGGAACTGTGAAAACTAGCTTTTCTAGTGATAGACATGGTGTTATTAGATTGCCTCCTCTTTATCCATCTCGACCTCAATCTTTAGAAAGTGCTTTAAGACATACAGCTAGTTTATCTAATATTTTAAATTCAGAAAATGGATATACTCATATATCTATAAATAAAGAAAAAAAACTACTCTCGACTCCAATAACTCCTATGATAGAAAATAAAGTCAAAAAATTGAAATTTAAATCTAAAAGTACTGGTAACAGTAATAATAATTATAATGGTGATGATGATGGTGATAATAACGATGATAATGACGATGATAATAATGATGTTCACAATGAAATACATAATAATAAAAAATCACCTTTCAATGCTGTCAAAACAATACTGACACCTTCGAGTAGTGAAAAGAAACAAGCATTTGCATTTATTACTCATTCTCAGGATACCTTTGGTGTAAAAGAACCCAAAATAGATAACGTACCTTTAGCACGTCGTAAAAGACGTAGAACTTCTGCCCAAGAATTGCATATTTTACAAGATTCATTTAATAGATGTTCTACACCTTCAAAAGAGGAGAAAATTATGCTTGCACAAAAATGCAATATGTCAGAGAAAGCAGTGCGAATTTGGTTTCAAAATAAGAGACAATATTTGAAAAAACAAAAAATGAATCAGAAAGCTACTTCAAATTTAGCAATGGATATACCAAGTGAAGAAAGTAAACCTGTTCTGCAGATGCCTTCACCAAGGGGGATTTCTGTGGTACAATTAGAATTTCCAGTTGATGTGAAATTAGATGTTACACCTACAAAAAAATCGCTAAAAAAGTTTCCAATTAAAAAAGAAAATTCACCAATGATATTGAGTAACAATTTGAGACTGGGACAAAGTTTAACGTTCCATATTAGGAATGAAATGAAATGTCTAACCCCTGTGAAAAATGTGTCTAGTAATAAAGTTACTAAATTAATCAATAATTTCAATAGTAATCAAAATAAAAACAAATATATGCATGTTGGTGAAACAAAAACGTCACCATTTCAACAAAGTCCAAAAGCTAATCAACAATGTCATACATTTAATGTGACACCGAAGAAAAAAACTAGGAAGTTGCAGTTTAAGCCAGTAGATCTGAAGTTGCCGTTAAAAGAATTAAACATAAACATATTTAATCCTTAGATTCGGACCTTAATGGTATGTACGTTTTTAAAGTAACATACATCTGATGTTTTCTGTTCCTTGTAGTCTGACAATACTTTTAATATATTCTCTCTTAATATTCCAATTTGTGTATCTATATACGTTGGCAACCCTCAGCCGTACTATGAAAACTTTATAAATGTATACATTTAAGAAAATAAGTAAAAGAAACAAACGAATAGTCAATCAGAATAGTTTATATAGGATATTTAATAAATGTTACAAAATAATATATATAAATATGAAATTTTTGATAAACTCAATTTGAGTCAATTAATTTAACCTCTTCTTCTACCAGTGGTCTTGGTATGTTGACCTCTAACACGTAAACCCCAGAAATGTCTAATACCACGGTGAGATCTGATTTTCTTTAGTCTTTCTAGGTCATCTCTTAGTTTAGATTCGACATTATTAGCCAAAGAGTGGTAATCTTTACCATCAGCAATATCCTTTTGACGGTTCAAGAACCAGGCTGGGATTTTGTAGTGAGTTGGATTTTGCATAATTTGAACAATTCTTTCTAATTCTTCTTGGGTCAATTCACCAGCTCTCTTGGATAAATCAACATCAGCCTTCTTACAGACCAAGTTAGAGTAACGACGACCAACACCCTTAATGGTGGTTAAAGCATAAACAATCTTAATGTTACCATCAACGTTAGTGTTTAACAAACTATTTACAATTAAAAAGGAAGAAATTTTTTAAAAATATATATCACTCGTTAGTATTAAGATTATTGTATCGGTGTTGAAAAAAATGAACACAAGAATAGAGTATATACTTTTCATTAAGTAATATTATTTGCGAATGTAATATATCTAGCCTGAGATCGAAGTAATAACAGAGAAATGTTAAAAGTACCTTCATATCTATCTTATACTTAAAAAAATGATGCATAGTGATCTTTCTCTTATATAACAGCATCAGTAGAATTTTTTTTCATTTCTTTCTCTTTTTTTTTTAACTTATCTGTGAAAACTTATTGGAATTTACTAAAATCCCTAGTGAATTTAGACTTTTATACTATCCTGATTATTATATCCTTTTTTTTTCCCCACACTCTATTGTGCAATATATATTTACTCTAATGTCAGATTTTGTGTAGATTTATAGTCCGATCTTGACATACCGTAAAATGTGTTGGAAAGAACCTTGTTCTTGAACGACTAAAGACATTATACAGCACTTTTCTCCCGTATTGTTTCGACAGTTTCTTTAATGGAACAACAAACAGCTGAAAGTAGTCATATAGACCGTTTTTATAATAATATATTCTTTGCTCACTAGGACTTACAGTTTTGCGTTAAATTCTGAACTATTAACTATAATTTTCTACATTTTAAGCACTTATATCTGAAATGTCGCAAAAATATTTTCCTAATAAGGATATTGTAAATCTTTCTCAATTTTTTTCCAAAAAAAAAAAAAAAGAATAGAACGCTATATGTGGTGTAAGGATGGTGTGCTAAAGGTTCATTTCCCTGTGACTGCTTTTTTGTTTGTCTTTTTTTTTTATAAGAAAAGTGTTATTTAAATAAAAAAACACTTCTAATGAGATTGTTTCTATGTATATACAGGAAATCTATTTAGACTAGACAAAGATATCTTGGCTCAAATGGTTTCATGGTTACTCCTTCAAATGTAAATTTTCAGCTTGCTTAAGAGCCAAGGATTTTAGAGCACCTAGTTCTATGAATATACGTGAGGCCTTTAGAATGTCGTTGACCTCAATGCCTTCCCAGTGAACAATATCAATCTTGTCTTGATACGGTTCAGTGAACCTAAGTAAATTATTTCTTATATCATGAGTAATGAATAGTAGACGTTTGTCTTGATAGTTATGCTGGGCAATGAATTTTTTTATAATATGTGTGTGATATTTGAATGATTTATCTTCTTGCTTAATAATGTCCAAAATGCTTAAGTCAGTTGAGTTGGTTGGTTGCTCAGTAATGGTGTCTCCACCAATAACATTTAAATGTCCTTTTTTATATTGATATGATAATGCAGTATTCATGGCCAGTGAATATATCTTCTTAGGTAGTTCAGTTGAATAATCATTTGGTGCATTTCTTGCTAAAGCTCTACCACCTTTATGTCTAGTTGGTGAATTTGCGTCTCCGACTCTGGCATGACCTGTACCTTTCTGTGGTCTAAGTTTTCTTCTGGAATAACCATTGTCACTACGACCTGGTGGATTGGATGCACCGACACGTCTATTGTCATTCTCGTACACAACGGCTCTCCAAAGTATGTCACGTCTCAATGGAACACCCAATATAGAAGTTGATACAGGAATACATGTCGTAGGTTCCAATGATGGGAATGATTTCAGAGAAACAAGTGTATATTTAGGTGGTGTTTGAACATTTGGTAATGTGGGAGCAATGTTATCAGCTATTTTTACATCCCTTGGAATAGCTTTTAGTGAGATTTTATTTTGAATAAAGTTCAATATTTTTGTACGTTGCATCGTAATACATATATAAGGATACTTTCTTCTTTCTTTTTCGGGATATTCTACAAAGAATAATGCATGATTATTTCAAGAGCTGTGTTCTATATTTTTAATTGTTCGTAAATTATATCCATTTTTTTATTATAGTGTTTGTTTTTAGACTAGTCACTTGATTTCATTTTTCTATTTTTTACAGAAATCACCCTCTTTAGTAGTATATAACGAATTTTTATTGATAACAAAAAAAAAAATAAAAGTAAAAGCAAGCCGAAATCTGATGTTGTTGATTCCATCAGTACACCCCCTGAGGGAACTTGGAATGGATTTTTTTGTTTGTTTGTTTGTATTTTATGAATAGTCTCTATAGAAAAACATCATGGGAAAACCTAAAGCCTATGATTAATGAGATATGACATATCTTCAAAACCATACTGAATGCTGTCATAGAAACGGCCGTACAACAAAATATTTGCATAAAATCTCTTTTTTTTTCTTTTCTTTTTTTCTCACTGAATTCTTCTTCATCAGTATTAAGACTTATTTTTACATCCTTGAATAAAAATTAACTTTAATAAAATATTCTACATAATCTCTTATTGTATACGTATATTAATAATCTAAATTTTGTTGTTACAAACTTTGTGAACATAAGAGCTTTTGTAATGTTTGGTGTAATAATATTGGTAATTTTGTAGTGTTAATTGAGATATATTTATTAGTTATATTAGTTATAAAATTATTTTCATGAAGTGGATTCTTGATTTTCTAGTTGTAAATATTATGGCTTTCATATCTACCTTTAATAATATAAAGCTACTGTATGGATATTTTGCTAATTTAAAAAAAGAAATTTCGGAGGGGAGTTATTAACACTTTTTAACAATTTAAAGTATAAAATATTTTTACTTTAGAAGGTACTATAATATGTAAGGGTTATCTCAAGTAATATACTAAAATATGGATATTAATTATATAAGTAAATACTTACAAATCACATAATTGGTTGATTCTAACTACTAAATAGATTAGTATTGGATATTTGTCTTGTTATTCTTTTTATTAACCTATTAGATAGAATACGAATCTTAATGCTGATAATTACTTCTGGTACTATCTCTCAATAATCAAGGATCTCTTGAGTAAGCTTCTTAGGAATTTACTACTAATGTCCATTCGATAATCATATGTTTGTTCGGATAAACTCATGATTTTAGGTTTAGAGTTTCGGTTGTTCCAAGTCCTTCGCCTCGACATTAGGCGTCACCCGCAGACTTCGTATTTCAGGATTTCCAGTTAGGGCTCGTTACATAATATTTGATTGATTTAAGAAACATAATTTTTTTTTAATTATTTGTTAATTGATTCTAGATTGGAGAATTGTCTAGTCACAGTAGAATACCAGCAACGAGAATATATATTTATCTTCTCTTATTTACGTTGATTAATGAAAAGCTATTAATTATATTGTCTCAAAAAGTTTATAGTTTTCGGGTTTTTTTTTCTTAATTGATTAAATAGACATTATCTATTCTTTGAAGCTACACAAGTTTCTGTTTATTGGTGTGATTTTGTATAATGGTAAACTGGAATCTTGTATTTTAAAGTTATAATCCTAATTAACAAAAATTAGTATCAGTTGTCAATATTTCTGTGGAGATAAGAAGAATACTAAGAAAAAATAAGTCAATAACAATAAAGGAAAACAATTAATTCATTAAAGTTTCAATCTCTGCTATATATAAATTGTGATTTAAAGCTTTATAATGGTGATTTAAGAATATATATTTACTAAATAAGTTTTTTTTTATATTTATATCATTTTCCTGTCTATACATGATTGTTTATTTTTTTAAGTGATGAAGTTTTATGTTCTTGATAGTTCTTTTATAAGGTATTAGAAAAATTCCTACAGACACCCTAGGAAATTATGACTGATAGAGTTAGAATAACTCACACAAATTTGAGAAATAATTTCACATACCTGAGATAATGTCGAACATTGTCAATTACAGTGTAAAACTGATGTAGGACAGTATTTTCTTTTTGTGATGTTATTATACTTCTTCCTGCTCATTAGTTCAACATATATTTTCTTATTTCCTCATGGAAATATTGTAATATGAAATGGTCAGATTCTTTTGTATACTTTGGGGAAGCGCAAATAATATTAACAGTTATTCAAATAATAGAGCCAGTAATCAACCATAGGCAATAATATAATTACTAAAACGGTCTTATATATTGAGCGGTTTTTTATCGAGTTAATATATTTATTCGAGGTTACTTCTTGTTACTTGCTTGCTGTTCTATTTATGTTTATAAATTATTTACAAGAAAAGGTTATGGCAGAGGATCTTTTATCTTCAGAAAACGTTGTCCTTTTATATGTTTTCTAGAATTCGATTGATTATTCAGATTGATATATTAACGAGCTTAGTGATCCAAACCCTAAAATTTATTACACTAATTCAGGTACACTAGTGAATTAGTAACTGCATCCCAATTTCCTGGTTATGGTGATTGGGTGCACTACTGATAAACGGTACAATTATTATGGTTATTAGTAATACAGGTATGACTTATTAAAACAATAGGTAAATTCTAGATTGGTCAGAAGCTTATGTAATCTTACTGGAACTAATCTTTTTATTATACAGCATCTAATGTTGTAGCACGTGTATAGCTTATTAAAATAATAAATATTTCTAGATTCATTCAAAATCTTATGTAATCTTGTTGGTGGTGGCTCCTCTATTATGTGGCACGGGCAGTGGGATAGGCCTTGTTGGCGCAATCGGTAGCGCGTATGACTCTTAATCATAAGGTTAGGGGTTCGAGCCCCCTACAGGGCTTTCCTTTTTACTATTTGTAAACAGGTTTTATTATTAATAACGAAGTGTAGAAATATAGGAAATAGTATTATATATATACTGTCAAATAAGGGCTAGCAAAATATGATGATTCCCTTGGAGTTAGTTTAAATATTACAATAGCATGATATACATGTGGCTAAGGGTTTTTTTTTAATATGTATTGTGTATTATTTATCTTATTTAATTATTATTCTCAAAGTTCACAAAATATTTATTAGAATTGAAAATGGGGAGGAGAGGACTCTATAATAATTATCAAATAAAATTACAAGAATGGTGTTTTCATCAATTAGAAATCGTTAATTTTCAAGAATAAAGTATGATGCCTATTAATATTTAGGAATATCATGATTTATTATAATAGGGAAATAGATTATACTATAGCTTGTAATCTAAATTTAAAAATGTATTTTCTTTTGTATTGAGAGGTACATGTAGTCAATTCAGTGGATTTTAATTTATTATTACCAGCGGAACCAATCATAATATTCTTAATAACTTTTTCCTATGTTGGTCAAATTTCTTTGTTCTGTAAAGTTAATATTTTTAATTATACTTGTATAGAAACATTGTCTCTTATACACTCTTAAGTGATTGTAACTCTATCGATGTTTTACTTATTTTTAGCGTCAACACCATTACCACACTATACAATGAAAACATCCTTTTTGATGTTTGGTATTGCTAAAATCTGTACCTTTTAAATAAAGAAAAAAATAAACAATAATCATGGCGAAGTATACTAAATGCATTAATCCTAATTTTTAATTGTAGGCATAAATTTGAATATTTCAAAAAAAATAGATAAATGTGGTGATGCGCAAATAATAATAGTTACTAGAATGATTGACCAATATATAAAAAATTAAATATATTACTTGCTTGTTTGTCTATTATTGAGTTTAATCTTTCGTTATATTGCAATTTCAAAATTCACCACAATTTGTAAACTTATATTTTATAATTAGATCCTTTACCAACTGCAAAGATATATCAAAGAGAATGAATAGCAACACACAAATAAGTGAGTTTGAATTGCTTGATTTATATTTTAGCTCATTAGTGTTACAAACAAATTATCTATTTTTTTATGTGTTTATATAAATTATATTTCTTATGTGATAATAAGAGGTTATTTGGAGGAAGAAGGTAAGATATACCTGTCTGTGATAGTACAGTAATAAGTTTTTGCTACTTTATCAGAGAATATGTAAACATATTTATAATTTTATTTAAACATATTTTTCTATAATTAAATCAAAACCAGTAGGTTCCTTTAGGTTATCATTGGTAAATTTTCGTTTTAAAAGATAAACTTTGGTTTGATATTCGGTTAGTATATTAATTGTCTTATTCATATAGCTAGATTTTTTTATACTATCTTCATGTATTATTAATTCGAAATATTCAAATAAAAAGTATAGGCAAATTTCAACTTTTCGTAAGCTTATATACTGAGAGTTTTCCACTACTAGACCGACAGAAACCATAAGATACATTTCGACAACATTAATCCATTCATCAATAAAACCTGTAAAAGATATAATTCTATTTACCAAATCAAATGGCTCTGGACACAGATCTGCAGTTAATTTGTTAATAGTTTTTTCAATTACTAAGGGCATAAAGGCTAATTCCATCTGTAAATCATATATTTGAAAGAATGCTTTGAATTGGTCTAGATCTGTAAATTTTTGTAAAAAAACAGCTATATGACTTAAAATTTCTTCTGGTTTCATCTTCATAAGTGGCATGACGTGATTAGGTGGCAAAGCTAATAACAATTGAAAACAATGCGAAAGAATTTTTTTTCTTAATTTCATTGCTTCTTGTAATTGAAATTGCTTATTATATTTAAATCGATTAACATATCCTTTTACGAATTCATTTTCTTTATAGAAAATAGGTTTAACCCAATCTCTATCAATATTTGTATTATTGGTGGTTTCACAGTTTACAAAGATATATTCAATTAGCGTTAAGCTAAAATTTTCAACTTTATTAACAAAGGAGAAGAATTGAGATAAGGGACTTTGCATCAGTTGTTGAACAAAAAGTTGTTTTCTCATTTTGACTACCTCATTTTTTAAAAAATATTTTTGTCGAAGGTCATATAAATCTAATAAGATATTCATCAGAGGAATCCATATTTCCCTCGCATCAGTGTATAGTACCACATCACTACTCAAAGAGTTTGCTAAAGCCCACAAAAAAAAGTTAAGAACTTTATCACGTTTATTGAAAATCAAGTAAATAAATGGATTATTAAATACTTTGCCCTTTTTATCTAAAAAACTTACATAGGATTTATATGGATTTTTTAGAAATTCTTCCATAGCACTTAAATTATTGTCTTGGTTCAGGTGGAAAATGGATCTATTATGGCTTAATACTCTACTTCTACATGTAAGTAAATCTAGGGCCATAAAAAATTGACAACGCAACAATTCTAAATCATACTGACTATATAAATCGGTGTTAAAATCTTTTAAAATATGAATAAACATATTGAGAATTTTGGTCGCCCTTTTATTTAAATCTATTCTTGTTATATTGTATGGGTTGTTTTGGTTTAGCTGAGGTTCAAGGTAATGACTGGAAATAGAGACTAAAGTGAAAAGGACCATTATGACATCAAACGGTGGAATAGGTAATCCTTGAGATTTGTTAAGTGTATCCCCTTCAGAATCTATGTTATTCACAATAGTACTCTCATACAATTGAGATTCTAGAAAAAGTAATAGATTATCATAGGAATTTAATAAAACCATAGAATTTTGTACATCAAAATGTGATAATCGCTTTTTGGTTAATTTTACAAAATAATGGGGGAGCCCATCTATATTTTTACCTATGACATATTCAGTAGATTTATGGCATGATACCATGATTTTTTGCCTATTACTGTGAAAAATGATCGTTGACCCGTATTCCCTTTCACAGGTGAATTCTGTTGATTTAATTTTTACACTTTCACACTTCGCTCTTTTATTCAGTGAATATCACAAAAAACTGACAGAAAAGAAATAAAGAACATGTATATAGAAGTACCGGTAAGCTAACCTCTCCAACCGCTTAAGTCTACATTGTAGCCATGTAAATACATACTTTGTATTGAATCTATATCACATTACTCGCCTCTTGTCTTTTTTCTTCATTTTCATTTTTTTAGTCCGTTTTTTTGTTGTTGTTGTTGTTATTTTTTTTTCTTGCGATGAGCTTACAAAATTTCTCAAAAAAATAATTTTATAATTTTCCAATGATGTGAAGGAGAAATTGAAAGAGAGGAAAAGGTAATATGCATTCTTTATCAAACGCTGCACTTTCCATTTAGTTTAAAATCTATTCAAAGAAGGTCAATTTCTTAATCACTTATATTGGATTAAACACTATGGATTAATATAGATAGTAATAGTAGTTAGGAAAATATATAACAAGATATACAGATCCAATTCCAGGGAAAACTTTTGTATATAATATAACACTGGCATATACTGTTACTTTTATTCCAATTTTACCATATAATTTCTCTATCAAAGGAAAAAAAAAGAAAGAAAGAAAAAAGAAAAGAATTAAATAAAATAGAATAAAAGATGTCTATTGAATCTAATGCCTCTGAGTTAAAAGCTGCTTTAAAGCAATACCCAAATTTCCCATCTGAAGGTATTTTATTTGAAGATTTCCTACCAATTTTTTCACAACCACAGTTATTTCAAAAGCTTATCGATTCTTTTAAGACCCATTTAGAGACTACTTATGGTGTCGGTAAAGTCGATTACATTGTTGGTTTAGAATCTAGAGGTTTCCTTTTCGGTCCAGCCTTGGCGTTGGCTATGAATGTTGGTTTTGTTCCAGTTAGAAAAGTTGGTAAATTACCAGGTGACTGTGTGCAAGCTACTTATGAAAAGGAATACGGCAGTGATACTTTTGAAATGCAGAAGAATTCTGTTAAGGAGGGTTCTAATGTTGTGATAGTAGATGATATTATTGCAACTGGTGGTTCTGCCGAGGCTGCTGGTGAATTGGTTCAAAAAGTTGGTGCTACTGTTTTAGAGTATGATTTTGTTATGGAATTAGATTTCTTAAAGGGTAGAGACAAGTTATGTGCTCCTGTGTTCACTTTATTAAGTGGCCAAGAAGAAAAATTGCAAAATTAAGAGGGAGGGGTTAAGTTCGATTTAAGTTTTCTTGTTTTTTTCTTTTTTGTTGTTATTGCTGTTGTTGTTGTTGGTAAATTTAAATTTTATTCACAATATATGTATATTTATTTACAATGGTTTTTTTTATTACCGTATCATTAGATGATACTAATGATCTATAGATATAGATATAGATACTAGTTTGTATATGTATAAATACATGTATATGTTTTATTATTTATTGTTATTGTTATTATTTTCTTCTATTTCTTTTATTTTACAACCGGGGACTACACTCCAATCTATCATTTTTTCTTTCTTTTCGTGGTATAACCAATCATTAATCTTTTTAAAATGGTTATTACCGAAAAACCCTCTATTTGCACTTAAGGGTGATGGATGAACTGATTTCAATACCAATAGGTTGTTGAATGACCTCCAATCCCTTTTATTTTCTTTACTGACTTTCTTTAGCAGATTTTCCACCAAGTTTATTGCATTCTTACCCCAGAGTAAGAAGACCAACTTGCGTCCATTGTTTTCTCTGTCTTTGATCAACAGCTCCACGACCCTGGATGTAAAAACTTCCCAGCCATGGTTGGCATGGGAGTTTGCATTATGTGCCCGAACGGTCAACGATGTATTCAAAAGTAAAACACCCTGGGATGCCCAGCAGGACAAATCGCCTCTGCTGTTATCGATTTTGAAATCTGGATAGTTGTTTTTCAATTCTCTATAGATATTTTTCAGAGAAGGTGGTGCCGGTGTTGGTTCTTTGACACTGAAGGCCAGACCATGGGCTTGATTAAAATTGTGGTATGGGTCTTGTCCGATGATGACCACTTTGACTTTGTCGAAGGGGGTGAGCCTAGTCCATGAGTAGATGTCTCTTGGAGGCGGGAAGACGGTGTGAGAAGCCTGTTCATTCTGTAGGAAAGATTTCAGTTCAAGGAAATAGTTTTTTGTGAACTCACTTTGAAGTTTCATGAACCATGAATGATCCATTGTCAATAATTCTAGATTCAACAACGATAATTTTTGAGGATCCAAGTGTTGACGAAGGACATTCTTTTTTGGATCTTTGACCACCGTTTCATTATCTTGCGGTTGATTATCTTCCTTAATCTTGTCTGATGACAGGTGCGAGTCGTTTGGGGATGGTTTTCCCACTGATGTGGTTGAAGATATGGTAGCAGTGGAAGAAAGGGGAGAGCTGACAGGGGTTTTGACAATGTGAACGGTTTTCACCTTTTTGTTATTATCTTTACCAAAGAAATCTTCGATAGATATCTGCCTTTTTTTGGCAGGAGTATTCTTTGAAATTTTGCCAGTGGTCATTATGTTCTGTTTTGATATGTTTAATTTAGGACGATGGGATATGTAGATGTTTTGAAGCAACTGGATGTTTAACTTACAGAAGACAGAGAATTGTGAGTAGCATAACAATCTCATCAACAGTTGTCGTTGGTTTATAATGCAACGCGATGACACATTACATGAGATCATTGAACAAGACATAACATGACATGACAGAACAGGACAGGACAGGACAGGACAGGACAGGATAGAACACAAAGTATGGTAGATACATCTATACTCGAGGATAAGTGAAATCGATGGACTGTGACTTACCTTTGGGACAAGCTAGCCTATAGAATCAAACACTCTTTCCCTAAACTCCTCAAGCTTTCCAAATTTTCGAAACATCGAGTTTCTCAAGACGCGTGTCACACAAGAAACACGAAAGAAAAAAAAACACACACACAGAAAAACAGAAAACAGGAAAAAAAGGGATAAAATCTTCACATGGCACCCCTTTTCACACTTCCGTTCAGAATAATTTATTCCCGCTTTTTCCTTTGGGATGGGTTTTTTATTTTTTTCGTTTTTGTAATCTGACGGTTGTTTGGTGTTTGAGGAAGCGGCTTTGTGCGGCTTTGTAATAAAACCGTTATGCAGACAAATTTCCCAATTAATGTTTGCGGGGAAGGGCGGAGGGGAGAAAAGAAGAAAAGACAGAGGGAAAGTATAGAGGCTAATAATTTGTTCTTTCTTTTGCTAACTGTCGTTGCTGATCCCTCCTTATCAAAGTATAACCAACTCTTTAAAGATTGTGGTGTAGGTCAAATAGTAAGACAGTGTTGCTATGCTACAATATTACATTATAGTATACTAGATTGGCTATTCTCTCTCTCTCTCTTTCTCTCTCTACTATTCTGTTTCATTTGATCCTTTAAGGCTCGAGTTTGATTCTGAATTTAGGATTAATCTTTCCAAATATAGAATAGTAGCAATAGTAGTTATTGTTGGTAGTCTATTTGAAAACATAGGCACTATCAATTGAAAATAATACAGGAAACAAGAAAGAAAGAAAGAAATCAAATAGAATAATTAACCTTTTTTTGTTTTTTTTTTTTTTTGTTATTGCTTTTTTTTGTTTCTTGTTCTTTTGTTTTTTTGTCTTTTGTCTTTTTTTTTTTTTTACCTTTTAAATGTCACAGAATAATGGTAATAACAAGAACGATAATAAAGAATTAAGGTATAGAGGGTGGTTTTTTTGGAGGAATAAAAATGATGACATAATCATTTCAAATACTAATAATAATAGCAATCTTAATTTCAATCATAATCACAATAAAAACATAAATGACAATAATAATACTATTATTAATATAAATAATATCAATGGTAACAGTGTGAATATGGTAGAGAATCAAAATGACCCTTTCGATAAAAATACAAAAATTATACCTAACACTTTTATTCCGTACGATTCAGATCTAAACGTATCCCATATAAATCGTTTATCAAAAAATACTGGATCCACAATTGATGTCCCCATGAATCAACCTCCAAACATTGTGGTACCAGACTTTGAGTGTTTGCCATCCAAAACTCTATGGAGTTCAATCAAACAAATGTTTGGCAATAATTCCAACCTACAGAAACATATATACAGAACAACCTCAAATGAAACTCTGCTCAACCTATCCAATGGACACAAAAGACCAATTAAGATCTTGCTTGTTGGTGTTCACGGGTTTTTCCCTACCAAAATGCTAAGAACTTTCATTGGTGAACCAACTGGCACATCAGATAGGTTTATTAAGGAGGCAGAGAAAGTCGTGGTAGACTACTTCAACGAAAAGAAAAAATTCGATATACAGATAAATAAAATATCCCTGGAGAAAGAAGGCGAGATCTTTGAAAGAGTAGATTTCTTCTTCGAGGTTATAAAACGGTGGGCATACCAAATTAATGAATCTGATTTCATATATTTTGTGACCCATTCACAAGGTTGCCCCGTTACAATCATTTTGTTAGCTAAATTGTTCGACGCTGGTATACTTCGATTGAACAACACAAAACTCTTTAATGATATTGAAACTGGTCCAAACATAACACCAAATAAAAAAATTGTGTCTATCCTAGGTATGGCAGGCATCAATAACGGGCCCTTCTATGGCAGAGACCAGACACTCCTAGTTAAAGCGTACACTACAATAGCAAAAGATGCAATGATGGAATTGTTTGAATTTCAAAAACCCGATTCTATTCAATCCAAGAAATTGATACAAAGTCTAAAGACTTTAGTGACAAATAACGTCAAACTGACTTTCATTGCATCGATCAATGACCAATTGGTACCTCTATATTCCTCGTTTTGTATCTTTTTGAAACATCCAAATATCTTTAGAGCTACTTTCATTGATAGAGCTTCTTTGACTCCAAAATTTATTACAGGAATAGTTAATATAGCTGGAACTTTATTAAATTTGGGGTATGATGACCATAACATCATAAAAGAAATCAGTCCCTCGTTAGCTGGTACTCTCACAGGTGGTGGACATTCTACTATTTATAATGAGTACCAGGTATACCTCCTGGGATTGAAGTTTGCATTGGAGACTACTGACACTTATGAAGATGTGCCCGCTAAATATGTTCCTTATAAAGCTGATGATCTGAAAACAAACCCTTATAGACTACCCTGGACAATGAGAGGGCTTCTACATCAAGCAAGAAAGAATCTTGGTGATGAAAGTGTGCAGAGTCTTTACAAAGAATACCAAGATTGGAGGCCTAAGACCGCTGTGTTAAAGGATATTAAATATAGATTAAATGGACTCAAGTACCAACTGTAACATTCTGAGTTGTAACTGACCAATGAAAGAATGCTAGCATATATATATATATATATTATAAGTTTTTATAGATATAAATTAAATTTTGATTTTACTGTTTTCTCAAGTTTGATGAGTATAGAAATTAATTTACATGAAGATAAAGATATTACAATTATTTTTATTGTTGTTTTATTGAAATACAGAGGTGCAAGTCTAAATTTCTTGAAGTAGATTGTATCATCTGGTCTCATGTTTTTGCTTTCCCTTTATCAAACATACATGTATATGTCCATATATACATATATATACATATATTTCATGTTTAATAATTTAGTCTTATTTAACAACATCTAAAAAACGAAAAAAAAAAAAAAAAAAAAAGAATATGGAAAAGGAAAAGAAAACAGGTAAGGAAAATACATTTAAAACAGAAAAAAATAGATTAACAAAAATACATCTACATGCCCTATATCTGTTTTGGAAGCTTAAAGAGGGAATTAAAGACATTTGCAAAACTCAAGCCATTGTTCTCACTCTAACATAGATATCAATAAGTGTGACATATTTTAAAAATGCTACTTTTAAGATGTTTTATGTGTCTGAGTTTATTTTTTCTTAAAGTTAGTAATGCTATGATCGATGCAAGTCATCCAGCTTTGATAAAAAATGCTTTTAACATAATTGAAGTCACTGAAGATAATTATCCTATAATTAGTCAAGGTGTAGATGGTTACTATAATATATTGTTTCTTACGATGAGATCAAAGAATAGTAATAACTATAACTGTCAAATATGTGTTGATTTTGAACCTATTTATCGTAAAGTTGCGGCTGCTGTTAGAGATCAGGCACCTCACTCCAAAGTTTTATTTTTTATGGCCGATGTGAATGAAGTTCCAAGTCTGGTACATGATTTAAAATTGAAAAACGTTCCACATGTGGTATCTTACTCGCCACCAAATGCAAATAGTGATTTCTCATGGTCGAAGTCTCCATTTTATCATTATCAATTGAGTAATCAAAGTGTTAAAGATATTTTACATTTTGGTAACTTTGTTGGAAAAATGTTACAAATATATATTCAACTGGAAGAAGATTTTAATATGTTTGAATTCTTTGGATATTCCGCTTTCTTTATTGGAGTTTTCTTGTTCATTAAAAAAGTGGTTCTTCCGAATATTGATCATAAATGGAAAGTTGGACTATATATTTTGTCCCTTTTTATTATATTGAACAGTATATCAGGTTATAAATTTACACAAATAAATAATATTCCTTTATTAGCAAGAAATAATGAAGGTAAAATAATGTATTTTAGCGGAGGAAATTCATGGCAATTTGGTATTGAAATATTTTTTGTCTCCGGTATGTACATCATAATGGGTCTCTTTACACTTTTATTGATTTGGTTAAACACATGGTCTTTTGTTGATGATAGAATAAAGATTGTGCTTTCTAGTATCTTTGCATGCGGTGTATTTTATACATTCTCGTATTTCATTAGCTGTTATAAAATTAAGGAGCTATTTTACCCATTTTGAGAAGAGATTTCTCCCCAATTCTTCTTTTTGATTAAATAATGCATATTGGTTTTCAATGAAGATGCAAACATGTTTATTATTTTTTTTTGATTTACTTATTTATCTATTTTTTCAATAAAAGTTACATGAATTACATTATTAATATCTATAAGTATATAAGAGCAATATGTGTTACTGTGCATAAAGTATAATAAATAATTAGCATTGATTAATCTTTCGTTTGTACACTTTATTTTTGGCCTCTTTTTCTATTATATTGTTACCTAATTAGAATATATGAAATCAATGTGTTAAAAAAAAAAAAATCCATACAATAGAGGATTCAGAGACCTCTATAATTAAACGTAAAGTATTAGCAATATTGGTAATAGTAGTGGTGGTGGTAGCAATAGTATCGATGATCATGCCTCGGTCTCTTGATTGGTAATACCTTGCTCAATAATTTTATTAAGATGTTCTTCTTCCGAACTTTTACTTATGATAAAAAATGAGCCTAGGATTAAGGAGGCACCCACCAGATATACTCCTGACATAGTCTTGTGTCTAAATAGAAAATCACCTAACATTGCGACTGGTATTGTAATACTAAGCCCCACTGTGACTGTAAGAGGACTTGTCAAAAGCATTGCTTTGGCCCAACAAAAATCGCTAATAAATGTAATGAAACAGTTCGATAGAATGATCAAAATTATTCGAGGATCTGTAGGAATCTCGAATCTTTCCCAACCAAAATGATGTAATAATAATAATGAAGGCCATAACAGTAGTAAAGTAAACAAACCGACAAACCCAAAAAAAATTTTCATATTGATTCTGTTTTCATCTTTAACTTTCCTTTTCAATAAAGTACTATAGACACCATAAAAGAATGCACCTGTTAAGGCTAACATATTACCTATAAGAATATAAAATGTATCAGTTGATGAAGAATTTAGTCCATTTTCAGGACATATCATTCCTGTTTGAAAATTCCTGCATTTTTTAGGATTTGAATCGGACTTAGTGACTAACATTATTCCAAAGAACGACACAAAAGCACCTAATAATTTGAGCCTATTGATAGATTCTACATTGAATAAAGCACCAACAAAAAGGGTAAAAAATGATGATGTGGAAGATAAAATTGTTTGTGATGCGACTGAGGTGTATGCTAACGATGCATTTGTAGCGAAATTTGCTAAGAACCATAAGATGCAAAATTGAGCACTAAGTTTGATGGTTTCCGGTAAAGATAGACGATTTTCATCATGGAATATAACAGATCTTGTATTCACATTACTCAAGGCGGGATTATGATTTTCGGTATCTATAGTTGGATTGTCCAAGTGATTAGGTGGCATTGAATCATTACTTGTCTTTGGAGTTAAAAGAGGACTACAAGTGGTTAATGCATCATCACGTACTATTCTATAGATTGGATCCTCGCCACTAATATTCGTTATGCCTTCTTCCTCTAAGATCAGTTCTTCATGGATACGGAACTTCCCAGTATTTCTATAATTATGGATAATATTTTTGAACGTGGGTAATAAATAAAACATAAATGCAGCTGTATTTATATATGTGATAAAAAATGGTTTTCTATAATCATCATTTTCGAATATGATATTGATTAAAAAAGAGGATAAAACCCAAAGAAAGATGACTATTGCAAGCATAAAAAGTCCCAGACTCCATTGTTTATTAAAATTCGATATCATATTTATTGATAAGAATAAGTGAATCCAATATAGTGGATTGAAATCAAATATAAAAGGCTAGGATCTGATAAATAATGCAAATATTAGTTGAAAAGGATTTAGATTCTTTTTATTCTTTTTTAGTCCTTTTTAAAGTCTTTAAATATTTATTTTATCTATCTTTGGTATTATAGCATGAAATAAAGTGAAATAAATCAATACAAAGGTAAAACAAAAATAAGCAAGTGAAAAAATGAAAAAAAAAAAAAAAAAATAAAGCTAGAATTGAGATATGAATTTCTAGAGCTGTCACCACTAGTCACTAAAGGTCTATCTATATGTATACACGGATTTCTAGAGTAGATAGATAGATAGACAGACAAAGAATGGAATAACAAAAAAAAAGGAAGCAAAAAAGGAGAAGAAAAAAGCAATTGTCAAGCTGCAGTTAACGTAAAATTGATTTATAACGCAAAAGAGTAGATCATGGTAGAGTTTGAATCAAGCAAAAACAGTATATGAAAGCTATGATAGACATTTTCTTAACAACTTCATCCATTTCTTACAGGTTCAGTAGATTTATCAATTATATTTTTGCAAAAAAAGAAAAAAAAAAAAAGAAAAATGAAGGAAGAAAAAAAGATTCGAATTTTTGTGTATGTGTCCGTGGATTTGTGGATTTGTTATTTTTCAATAAACGAAGAAGTCTAAAAGAAATGAAGTTGTGGAGGTGAGGAGGAAAGGAAAAGATTTTTGCATTGAAATTGGAAATTATTCTATTAGGAACAATGAAAAAGAAAAAAGACACCAAAGGAAAAATTGAGGAACCTTTTTCGAAAAAATTTACAAGCCCTAAGTACGTTGTATTTTTTTTCCTTGGAAAAAGAAGATGTTTCAAGCCCTAGTTTCGGGTAATGTCCTCGACACCTGTCTTTTTTTTTTTTTTTGTTGTTGTTGTTGTTGTTGTCCTTTGTTCAAAGATTTGATTTCTTTTTTTATCTTTGAGTGTCAAATAACCAGTAGTAGTAATATATATATATATATATATATTTGTACGTTTGTACGTTTGTACGTTTGGAAGATCTACAGTCACGTTGGCCTATGCAGATTAGTTACCCCTTGTTTGTAACGTATGATTTACAGAGAAAAGGTTTATTTAGCTATAAAAGTGAAATTTGAAGCATCTATAGATAATTGAACTGTAATAATAGACCTATTTTGATCTACCATGAGTATGTTATTTAAATCATTTTATCATAATATCAATTGTTTCTTGTTGTTGTGAAACAGAAATTGATAGTGATCAAGGTTTATTTGTTTATTTGTTTTTTTCATTATCATTTACTAACTTTTAATAACTTCATTATTATTTGTTTTTATTCTTATTGTTATAATATTTCTATATTTTCTATTTCTTTTTTCTATTAAAAATAGGCTCGAAAAATGATTCTGCAAAAAAAATGTCGTTAGAAGAGTTTCTTGGTGATGATTCACTTGGGGACTCTGTTTGGAATGAAGATGACATTAATATAGATGCTATTAATAATACTATTAACATTGAAGTTCTTAAAAATAGCCATCCAAAAAGTAACATTACTAATAATAGTATCCGTGGTAGCCAACTTCAAATTCATCAAAATATAATTTCACCACGATATCCTGTAAATTCTACAGTACTTGCTTCTGCTTCTACTTCTGTCTCTTCTCCCACTTCTACTACTATTAATTCTACTTTTCTTTCCTCTTCCTCATTTAATCAAAATGACTATTATAAGAAACAAAATCCTCAATTAAGAAACGTCCCAGATCCCCATGCAAACAACCAACAACAATTCACAGCACAAGGACCCCCATATATGATCAAATTTTCTAATTTACCACCAAGATTTGCAGATTCTGATATAGAAGAATTATTTGAAGCTAAATATACCAAGTTTGTAAAATTTAAAATATTTTGGGAAATTAATAAAAATCCATCCTTATCCACTTTGAAATCTGGCTCCATCTTCGATCAAAATTTCAAACGTGATGCAAAAGTAGCATTCGTTGAAGTTTATTCGGCTCGTGATATAATGAAAATTTTGAAATATTGGTATCAACCTTTGAAAGAAATTTATAAAATTCACACAGAACCCGCTCAATATGAGGATTTTAAAGAGTACATGTCCAAAATCAAGCTGTTGACAGATCCAAGTGATGATCCATCAAAACCCTACTTGGTTCTAAAGAATAAAATAAATCCATTTGGGACAGCAAGACCTGTAGATACACAATCTAAAATACTTGATATAGAAGAAAAGATGGAAAGATTGCATGTAGAGGATACTGAAACCTTAAGAAGGTTATCTGAAGGTGAACCATTAGAATCTTTAAAACCAAAAATCACAATATTGAAAAAACCACAATTGAGTTATTCTGAGGTAGCACAACAATCATTATTAGATTCTGTTAAGAAAAATTCACCTCAAAATGCTGGTTCTGGGAAGGTTCCTGATTCCTCATCCAACTCTCTGGCGACTTCAAATCCTTCCAACAATGAAAGTAATAGTGAAAATGTGTCAGACAGCCATGATGTCAAGCAAGAAAATGAATTTAAAGAGAATTCTTCTGAATACAACAATAATGTGACCATGTCAGAAGCATATAAAAATTATGACCTGTCGGAAGATGGAACAAAAAATAAACTTGATGAAAATATTGAAGGAGAATCTTCAAAGATTTTTACTTTCAAGAATCAAGAAAGAGATATGTCTCCAAGTGGTAACAATTTACAAAATTACAATAAATCATATAGAGGTGGAAGAGGTAGTGGTTTGAGAGGTCGTGGTTGTCGTGGTGGAAACTTTTCAAGAGGATATAATAATAGGGGACGTGGAGGATACAATCAACGTTTTAATAATAATTCCGATAATAGTAGAAATACATCATATCGTAAACAAACCTTTGAAGAGAAAGATGATGGGCCATCGTTATTTGCTCCTGCAAGTGGATTTTTACAAACGACTACTAAAAATGATAGAGGTGGACATCATAGTAATAATCGTGGCCGTGGTGGGTACTATCGTAGTCATAGCAACTATTCTGGAAGCAATATTTAAAACAAAAATAAAAAACAAAATAAAAACTAATTTTTCGTGTAAAATAATTGACATTCTCATTTATCACTTCTCATTATTGAAAATTATTCTTTTCATGCAAAGGTTAAGTTACGTCTGTGACTAGAAAAAAAATTTAAAGGACTATAATTTTCTATTTTACTGTTGTCAATATTACTGCATAATTCTAATCATTGACAAAAATAAATAAGCAAAAAGAACCCTACTACTAGATCTTATCTGTATACTTATATAATAGGTGAGGTCTGCATGCTCTAGTATATATCTATATAGATATATATGTATCAAGTTTAAGTTTTTGGTTAAACACACTTAGTGATAAATATTATTTGGAAATTAAGTTGAACAAAGTTATAGGCATCTAATTTCTCCACAATTTTGCCATATAAGTTGTTCTGCACGTTATTGCAATGTTAACAGATAAAACAAAAAGAAATCTCTTTGTTTATATCCTTTTAACATATGTATAGGTATGTTTATGTATTACTAAAAGTTTTCCGTAGAATGTAATTGATTTTGTTGCGCACTAGCTAATTTTCGTTCTTGTCTTCCTTTCTTCATAACTAGTTTCAAGGCAGCTTTATCTAATGGATCTAATAACTCAAATGAACACAATAAACTCTCACTAACAGTCATCACTGCTCCCCAATTATCAAATTCACCACAATAATTAGGAGCAGAGAACACGGTGACAAGACTTCTATCATTAAAAAATTCATAACCATCTTCAACAACCATATGCGCCCTACAAACTAAATCAAATCCAAATTTATTTAAAAATTTATTAATTGCTACTTTATTATAACAATAACTGACACCACGTTCATTATCTTCCCATTCATTTGGAGAATCAGTTGGGTCAGACCATAGTAAATCATTAATTAATCCAAAATCTGGGACATCCGTGGGTCTACTAACATGCCTAATTTCATCCATTGAGTTTAATACTGGTGATAAACCACCGTGAACACAGAATATTTTGCCAGCCACAATAGCTGCTAAAGGTAAAGTATTGAATGTGTCAATGAAAATTTTCCAAATTTTTATACTACAACGACGTTTACATTCGTCATAAAACCCATAAACTCTTGTCACATTAGCACATTCATGGTTACCTCTTAATAAGAAAAAATTCTCTGGATACTTAATCTTATAACATAATAGTAATAAAATTGTCTCTAACGATTGTTTACCACGATCAACATAATCACCCAGAAATAAATAGTTTGAGGATGGTGGAAACCCACATTTTGTAAATAGCCTTAATAGATCACTAAATTGGCCATGAACGTCGCCAACAATTTTGACTGGTGGTGAAAGTTCCAACAATGATGGTTGAGATAGAAAAATATCTCTGGAAAAGTTACAAATTTGAGTAATTTCGGAGTTTTTTAAGCAAACGTTTTTAGTCTTCTTTGCTGCATAACCCGCATCTAATAATTTTTGAATTGTAGCATCAATATCAAGAGGCTTGATAATTTTTTTCTTTTTTGTGATGTTTGAATCACCATTATTGACATTACGATCATTGTATGTATTAGAAATATCATTTTGTGTATGAGGATCATTCAAAGTGTCGCTATTAATACTGTTAGTACCATTTGTATGTGGATAAACATCTTTGAAAGTACTTTCAGCGTAGTCGTGATTATCTGATATAAAATATTGCTGTTGATGTAGTGGAGAATGATCATGATTAGCCATAGTTGGAGTTCCACCAGATGATACATATTCTCTTGAATTGCTGTTATCAGTATTTTTATAGTTACTAATATTACCAAAATAATCCCCAGTTTCCAATTCACTTTTCTTATGATGTTCAAATATTCTTTTCAAACCAGGAGAATTTAATGGTGTACTATATGCTGTCGTTGTATTAGATCCATATGAGGTAACTTTACTTAGATGTGATGACATATATGGATCCAGTTTATTGTGATTAGAATTATTCGATCTTTCGGTAGCATCAGTAGTATTATTATCACTTACTATATAATTAGGTGAACCTGATTTGGAAGGCGAAAGAGCTTGAGTTTGATTATATGATAAACCATATTTTCTCTGGTTTGGATTTGAACCCTCAGAATTATGTTTGTCACGATGATGGTGATTATGAGAGTGATAAAGGGATGCGTCAGGTAGCATATTATTTAGAGTAGCTGTTTGACTTACTATATTTTCAGAAGAATGAAGAGAATGGGAGGATAAAGAATGTTGATTGTTTTTCAAAATTGAAGATTTAGGTTCTATTTGAACCATTGATGGCGGTAAGTCTATTGTCGTATTAAAACTTGAACGTCTATTCATAAGATCACTTCTATTTTTTGGTGATACTTTACTTCTATTGGTATTATGACTGCTATTCATACTATCTTGTGCAGGATCAGATGAATCGGAAATTTTAATATCAGGGATGTTATTAGTGTTGTGACTAACGATTGAGGGAAGTACTTCATGTGTTGAATGAGATTTATGGTGGAGTCGACGAATATTATTGCTTGGATTGACACTGTGAGTACTTTGCTGAGAAGTTTTATTTGAATAATCATTCGAATTATAATATGATTTATAATGACCTAGTATTGGTGGTTTTTCATTAGTTTTAAAACTTTTATCTTTAAGTTTGAGATTTTTTTTATTTTGATCCAAGTTTTGGTTATTTGTTATGGGATTGTTAGAATTAGACAGAGATGAACTTTTCCTAGGAGTGGAACTAATTGCAGTGGGTTTTGGAATATTCACTTTTGAAGAAATATTAGAGTGGCTTTTAGACTTATTGTTCGTTGATGTTATAACACTACCATCGTTGGAAGACGTGGATATTGATCCAGATTTAGAACTTGAATTACCCATTAGATTGTAATAAAAAAAGGCTTTGATTGACAAGTAAATTAATTGAAAAGGGTATATGTAGAAATAGATTATATTAAAATAAAATGAATATATGCAAAAAAGATGACAAATATGGTATTTTTAATATTGTATATGTGTGTACTTACCACAAAAGAAAGGGATAGGGAAAATATTGAACCACTTTAAGCAAATGAATATATAGACGTTGAAAAGGAAATGAGAGTGTAGTAGATGAAGATGGAAGGCGAAGATATAGACAATGATTACTGAAGAAACAATTATCTTGTCGTAATCAATTTATATTCGATTCCCCTGCTTGGTATATACATGCATGTAGGTATATGTATATGTATATGTATTGCTGTGTGTTTTTTACTATATTGTATTGAAACGAAGTTTGATCTAATCAAATAATTATTCTTTTGTCTTTTTTCCCTCGAGGAAAGAAAGTTGACAGTAAAAGTAAAATATAGAAAATCGTCCTTATAAAAGAAGGATCAAAGAGTGAAACATTCAGATTCGTGGTGATATAAATTAAAATGTACGAGTGAATATATATAATGGATATGTATACACTTGTCTATGTATTTAGGACATTTGACTTTGCCAAGATCAGGGAGAATTAACAAGTAATTGTAATAAGATCAAGATTCATAAGAAGATGGGGAAAGTGAATGCAGGAGGAAGGAAAACACGAAAAGAATACAAGAACACGGAAAATTGTAAACTTCTATTTTATTCATAGATTTATTATTGGCTTATTTTGGGTATTCGTATTAATATTATCTGATTCTAATTTTAGAAACAATTTTTGTAGCATGAGATTTTTTTTCTGTTTTCAATTGAAGAGGCTTTCTATTTCTCTTACTTTATGTTCTTCTCTTATATATCGGTCCTATCTATATATGTATGGTTATAGATTATTGTGGGAATAGTGTTGGAACATATTACACTTTGGATATGTAACCTATATGTAAGAAAAGAATTGAGAAGCTGTATGTATATATATGGCTTTGGAGGCAATATAGTGAAAAATAGGATAGTAAAGGGGATTAAAGGAAAGTACAATGATGTACAGATATATATGTGTGTGCATCTGGGAGTCTGTGCGTTTGTATATTTGTTTGTTAGCCGAATTCGAGAAGATGTGGAAATAAAATAGATAGTATTTCTTTTTAATATCCGTCTACTCGAATAATTCAGCTTATTTGTATTCCCATCGCAGTAGAATCTTTAAAACTTTTGTCCTCGTCTTCTATAAACACAGGAGTGATGCCATTATTATAGGAAGAAGAGGGATGATTGAATACTAGTTACTTACTTTTAGCTTGTTATTTAGTTTTATTCTTGTCTTATTTTATTATTTCAAACTAATACAATATGTCCTGCATACTATGTAGAAAAAAAATTTTTTCTGTTTAGTTAGTTGTGATTGGATAGGAAAGTCATTGAGGAGTCTTTTATTCAGATGGTATATATACAATGTTGATGTATCCTTTTATTTATTCAATTTTAAGTGTGTAAAAGTCATACTACTACGTATAGTAATAGCATCAGTATCAATATTTATTATTTTGTGTATTCAATATAGCTCAAATTTATCACATAAAAAAGAGGAATAATATAGAATAATAACATAGATCCATAATGGCATCTGCAAAAGAAGAAGAATACGTTCATAAAGTATATAATGAGATTGCTTCGCATTTTTCTCAAACAAGATATAAACCATGGCCAATTGTGACCAAATTCTTAAATGAGCAACCCATTGGTAGCATTGGGATAGATGTTGGTTGTGGGAACGGGAAATATTTAAATGTCAATCCTAATATCTTTATAATTGGTTCAGATAGATCAGATGGATTAATTAAATGTGCTCATGAAATTAATGGTCAATATAATGTTCTTGTAGCAGATGGGATGTGTTTACCTCATAGAGACAATACCTTTGATTTTGCAATCTCTATTGCCGTTGTTCATCATTGGTCGACAAGGGAAAGAAGAGTTCAAGCAATAAATCATATTTTAAATAAAGTTAAAAGTGGTAGTCAGATTTTAATTTATTGTTGGGCTTTAGAACAAAGCACTTCTAGAAGAGGTTATCATGAAGGAATGGAACAGGATATTCTTGTCCCTTGGGTTTTGCAAGAAAAGAATAAGAAGAAGAAAGATGCTAATGATTCGGATAAGAGTAAAAATAAGAAAGATCTTATTAAATCTGATTTATCTGGGATTCCACCAAAGGAAAGAGCATCGTATATGGCTAAATGGAAAAAAAAACAAGAAGATATCAGAAATGAACGAGAAAGAAAGGAAAAGGAATCCCAACAGATAAGACATGAAGAAAAAAATGAGATTATTAAGTATAGATATTATCACTTGTATCGTGAAGGTGAGTTGGAAGAAGATTGTATTAGTGCCGGTGCAAAAATCATTACTAGTGGTTATGAAAGGGATAATTGGTATGTTATCGCTAAAAAACCATAATATTTCTGCATACTAGATTGATAGATAGTTATAGTATATATATATGTAATTGTTAACATTTTATTTGAATATTCCCTCTTTATATTTTTTGTTATAGTTTACGATGGTTATTTCCAACTAATTTGATAGAATATTATATATAAACTAACAATTGTTATCTATTTTTAAAAAAAGTAGTCATATATGTATTATATAAGTTGTAAGAATTCAAGGGTTAATTGTGATGGATAATCCTCCAAAAACACTAAGTTATAAGAAGATATATTAAAAAATGTATATAATCAGAAACAACTTGAATAATTATAAAATACAAAAAAAGTAAGACATTAGTATATTTATGATTATTTGTTTTACTCATATTGGACATAATTTTTCAAAAAAACTAAATTTGGATATATATATGAATACATATCTTCTTTTCTTTATATTATAATTTTATAAAAAAGTGTGCGTGTAATTCAGTTTTTAATGTTTTATGATTAACACATTATTATTTTTTTTGTATACAATAAGGAATTAAACTATTCTAATTATTCTTAATATTTTTTAATGATTGAATTTATTGGACAACTATTATTGAGATGAAACTTAGAGATGAGCCAATAAATATTGTAATACATCAAATTTTCTAAATATTTTTACTAAATAAATGTGTATTGACCAATAAATGAACATAATCAAGGTATTATTCTCAAGTACATATATTATAGGCAGAAACTTTTGAAAGAAACTAAGGCAATTTTTTTTTTTAATTTTCTTTAACAGCTCTAAACAATGTTAAGACTGTGATTCTGTGTTAAAGATTTTCAGTAGAGTTTATTACTTAATAAGGCATAATATAAGGTTTGATTAGATAGGTATATGATGAAATTATTAGACTCTATATTCATTGATATTTTTCTGCCTACTATATAATATGTGAGTCTTTAATATGATTTCTAATTTACAAGTTTAAACCTTTTTTAAAAGTATTTTTAAGTTCTATGATTTTTATGTAAGAATTTAAATTTACTCTGTTGTGAATATTAGCTGAATGTATGTGAATTTTTCACATTAGAATTATAAATGAATTGACTGATATTATTTTTTGGTAGCATCATGTGTAAATAATGAAATGGATTTAAGTTAATTAATGTAAATTATATACTTTATAGAGTAAATACTATAAAAGTTTTTGAAGTACATAAAATGTGGTGATCTTTATATTAATAATATTGATTTGTATCCCTTCTTGATTTAAGAAAAAGTATAAAATGTAATATATGGCATAAGTAATACATAGTTAAGTAATATTATAATCTGATAGAAATATTATAATATGGTATTCACCCAGTTTATATATGTTTGGTATTTTATGAATATTCATTTATATATTAAACATTAGTTTTTACATATTTATACTTATATCTGATGTGTCAGTTTACTGCTAAAAACTTACTATTACAGTATTTATGATGGTTGCTTTCAAATAGCACTTGTCTTATGGTTTTTTTTTTTTGAAATTTTTTATGAGGCCAAATTTTGTGGTTTTGACAGTAAATTACTTTTACACTTGCAAAATAAATTTACAATATTTTCTAACAATCATTGACTATAATGCAGTTAAAACAGACGTAAGAAATAACTGTTAAGAGACAATTGAAATAATATATTAGGATATAGTTAGAAAGTTAATAAAACAAATTTTATAACTTTTCTCTAAATATATTACTTAATTATTTCTTTTATTTATACAAATTGTTGACGCAAGGCTTCGGAATCAACAATTCTAGCAGAGTTCATTTTTCCTCTGGATGAATAATATTATTATACATGTTTTTAGCGTCGGTGACCATATTATATGTTATTATTATATATTATTA
>JAMAJF010000019.1:288641-316458 GCA_023629195.1 Kazachstania sp. Y4206 | reverse complement strand
TCTCTGTATCTTCCAGATAAAATTGGTTTAATTGTTACATTTTTTATGTCTACATAATGTTAGCAAAAAAAATGATGATTCTTTGTAATGAGAAATTTTCTATGACATGGCAAGAAAATTCTACTGTTTTCATATCTGAGTACCTGTAGATAGATCTAGTATTGTTTATTTAAGACCATCTCTTGTATTTATTAATAAATACCTTCGAAAAGTAGGTTGATTTTGGTCCCTTTATATAAATAAAGATCCCAATAGTATGGGAAAATGATTTGACAGTTCATTGTAATATGTACTCTTAGTCTAACATCCTAGGTTAAGGCGTTATTTCAAGTTGCATACTAAAATGGGTATATTAATATTACGTACATTATATTCACAAATTAATTATATAAACCTTGTTTTTATTCTTAATATTAATTTATTTCCCAATTAGAACCTGACAGGCACAAAATAAGAATGATTATGCTTACAATTGCCTCTGTCACAAATTCTTAATAATCAGAGGTTTTTTGAATAAGTTTCTCGGTAATATGTAAATAGTGTTGAGCTGGTAATTTTTCAAATGCATTTAAAGCTTATGATTTAAGTTTTTGCTGTTTTGAGTTCCTAATTTCATCATTCAACGTTAACTATATAGTATATATGTGAGGATCTCTGAATATGGCTTTCTCATGCATAATTTTTGTTTTTTCAGAATTTAGATATTCTTTATAAAAAGTTACATGTGTTTCTTTAACAAAATGAATTTGCTTGAAGTTATAGAAAAGTTAAAATGGAAATTATTATAATTTGTATAGATAATTATATTAGGTGATTTCTGTTCAATATTTGATAGAAATAGGATTTTTTTAGAATAAAATATACAAACTAAACAAATATTTACAGATTTTACTCAATAATATCCTGGATAAGTATCAATTACATATGATTCAACTTCTATACGCCTATTTAGTTGGTTTTCAGCTGTCCATGGATGAAAATCCGTTCATTATATCAATATATTTATATATAATTAAGAATTTTCATATATCATATTTCTTAGTTCATTTACATTTTTTTTTATATATATTATTATTTCTATCTTGTGTATAAAGAGAAAGAACAAAGAACTTCACTTCAATTTTTAATATTATTAACTATAATTGGGAATGTGTCCAAGTTACCAAATACTTACAAATGCTAATTCTCAGCAAAAAAAAAAAAAAATAATATCGTAACTTCATTCTATTTTAAAATAATAACAGTAATAATAATTATACTAAAAAGAAAAGAAAAAGTTGGATAGGTTGCCTTAAATGCTATATCTACTAATAAAACTCGTTTCTATTTTCTACTATTTGATCTCTAGCATACTGGGATCCACCTTTAGTCTCCTTTGTCTCCTCTGTGTCTTCCTCTACATCACCGGGATCTTCTCTATCCTTAGGTACATGATTTAATTGTACACTTGGCGCATATTTAGTATGCTCTAAGTTTTTGAAGATTGACGTTAGAATATGATCCAAATATTCAGGACTATTAACATTAAACATGTTTGATGGTCTAACGTCTAGTTTATAATCCGGTCCATAATATTCATAATAATCGTTATATGGCAATTCAGAATCCAAAATGACATTATTTAGCAAACCTGTTTCAAAACACCATGTTCTTGCTACATTTCTCATTGTGTAACCACCACCGCCTACCACCATCATTGGAATATTGAAGGATTTAACAAAATTGACACAATTGGCATGTCCTTGCATCGATAAATTGAAACAACCTAGTCTGTCACCAGACAAAGAATCGCCACCACATTGCAGGACAACAGCGGAAGGTTGGTACCATTCCATAATTTTGCTTACTACAGGCTCGAACACTGATTTATAAGTTGCATCATCGATCCCATCTCTCAAAGGTACATTCACAGCATAATATTTCCCCGAACCTACACCTATATCTCTTAATTCACCTGTCCCAGGAAAAAATTCACCATACTTATGGAATGAACAGGTCATGACCCTATCTGTTGTGTAAAACGCCTCTTCTACACCGTCACCATGATGTACGTCGATGTCTATATAAAGGACTCTTGGATGGTACCTTAAGAGTTCTATGATACCAAGCACAATGTCATTTAGATAGCAGAACCCAGAAGCTTCAGATTTCTTAGCATGGTGCAAGCCACCGGCATAATTGATAGCGATATCACACTTGCCTCTATTTAGTCTAGCAGCACTCTCCATTGAGCCACCACCGGATATGCTGCAATATTCATATAAACCATCAAACACTGGACAATCATCACCAACATTAAACTTGACACTCTCCTTTTTAAACATTTCTAAATTATCAGGAGTGATACGAGACAAGAAATCTATGTATTCGTCCGTGTGAAACTGGCACATTTCTTGTTTTGTGGCGGGTTTGGCTCTATAGATCTCCATTTTCTTATATAAACCGTAGTTCATGATTAGAGAGTGAGCCATTCTTATTCTGTGTGGTTTCATTGGGTGGCCTGCCCCATATGCATAATTACCTACATCTGCATCATAAAAATATGCTACTCGTTTTTTTTCGTTTGGTTTCACAGTGATTGGATCAAATGGTTTAGCTTCATAGACCATGGTGATAAAATGTAATAGATTTGAGAATTATATAAAGAGGGAAAAGGAAAGGGAAACACCTTAATTTATGTATCTTTATATCTGACCTATGTTATAAAAAAGAAGAAGAAGGGAAGTGTTCTCTTTTATACAAACAGTTGTATGTATTTCTCTCTTTCTTTCTCTATATCTATCTGTTTCTCTCTTTCTTTCTCTATATCTATCTGTTTCTCTCTTTTTAATAAACCGACAGATGTTATGAAATAAAAAATTAAAAAAAAAAAAAAACCAAAAAACAAAAAACAAAAAGCAAATTCGGCCGTTGCAAGAAGCGGCGGAAAACAGGCGGGATTTCTCAACAGGTTTTACACCAACCCTAACAATTAGAGACAATCAAAACGAGGGTTGAAACAATAATTCTGTCTTTTTCCCCTTTTCCATCACTAAAAAGATTAGGGTTAAACAAAAATGAAACAAAATAGTGTGTGATGCTTTAATATAGAAGAAAATCTAAAGAACTATAAAGCATTACGACTCAATAAAAGACAGTTTGGAAAGAAACTCAGCAATTATAGCAGCACTAGTTAATTACAATGTTTATGATTAACGATCAGTACTAAAAAAAAACAAAATGGGGGGGAGGTTATTTTATTAGTCTCAGTGTTACAAAATGCTGCTATTTTTTTTATTTTTATTTTTATTTTTTTTTCTTTTTGAATTGTTTCTTTCGAAAAATATTCAAAGTTGACAGAAAGAAAGAAAGAAAAAACCCAAAAAGAAGAGATGCCCTCTGAAGAAAGAGGAAGTAAAGCACAACTATACAGACAAGAAACTACTATGAAAATTTGTCTGACAACTGTTTGTCTATCATTCTATGTGTACTGTGTTTACCTACCCTTAGTGTACTTTTTTCTGCACTCTTCTTTTGTCCAGTGATGGTTGTTCTATAAGCAATAAATAGAGTTATACAAGGAAAAGAATATCTTCCCCCCTCCCATTCAGTTTTTATATAAGATAGAAAAAAAAACAAGAAGAAAAAATATGTTAGTTGCATTAGATTCGAGTTCGGTTACTGTAGATGATCCAAATACATACAAATTGGTCTTGCCTGGTGATAAATTGGATTTAAATCCGGAAGTGCCTATTACTCTAGGTCCGGGTGTATACTGCGACCCTAACACTCAGGATATCATACCTGTAAATGCAGGGTTAGAAAACGTGCAATTGAATTCAAGAGGGAACAACCAACTAGTATATATAGACTATGATTCAAGGAGATACATCTGTGCAGTAGGGGACTTCGTCATTGGAACAATCGTTGGTGCATTCTCAGATTCTTATAAAGTGGCTCTGTCAAACTTCTCCCAAACAGTCTCACTCTCCTACATGTCTTTCCCCAATGCTACTAAGAAAAATAAACCCACTTTGAAGATTGGTGATCTAGTATATGCAAGAGTGCTAACAGCTGCAAAGGAACTAGAGGCAGAGATCGAGTGCATGGACTCTTCCACTGGTCAAGATTCAGGGTTCGGTCTCTTGGAAGACGGTGTCTGTGTAGATGTGCCTCTGTCCTTCTGCAGAAAACTTCTGTTCGATGATCAGTTCCCTCTGCTACGGATGCTATCCAAGTTTTGCAAATTCGAGGTTGCTGTTGGTGTCAATGGTAAAGTTTGGGTGAAATGTGATGACATAAAAAACACCTTGGCTTGTTATAGATCCATCTTACAATGTTCAAAGAGTTCAATCAATCAATATAATCCAATCATAAAAAATCAATTCAAAATACTATCAAATACAGTAGATGAATAAGAAATACACACACCTATTTTCACTTTCCCCCGACCTATCTATATACATTTATGTTTGTTTTATTATTCTTTGTATAGTAGTAAGCTAAATAATCTTTTCTATTTTATTGTACTTTTTATTTTTTTTTCTTTTTTTTCCACATAAGTTGCTCTATAAAGCAAAATGAAGAGTTTCACTGTTTCGATGAGCTCTAAAATATCTTCAAAAGATACAAATAAATTATATGGTTCATGTACGTTTACATATTTATACATGGCTGTTCTATTACTGAATAGAAAGAAATAATCTAATGCAATAAGAATAACAATAATACATTCATTAGAAGTATCAAATAAGTAAAAATAGAAAAGATTTGCTTTCATTCCCAGCTAGTATACCAACTATGAACCCACTAATTAACCCTTTATTGACTGCTGATAAACAGACAAGAAAGGAGAAATATTCAGCTTTAGCTGTCCAGAGTACAAACAACTCCTCAATTGTATCTAAAAGATCTGTTGAATCAATATATTACCCTAAATTTGACAATATCAATAGAAATAAATACACTGGCGAACTATTGGAATATCTCAAGTTTTTTGTCCCCAAGTTTGTTAATAGATCCCCATGTATTAACAGAGGTTATTGGTTACGGCTACACGCAATTAGATCAAGATTGGATTCTATTTTGTCTGACCAAGACTCAAAAGTAGTCATAATCAATCTAGGGTGTGGATTTGATCCTTTACCATTCCAATTACTAGATCCACAGAACAAATCAAGTAGTAAATATCAGGATAGATGTATATTTTTAGATATAGATTACTCAGATCTCTTGATGAAAAAGATTCAAATAATATCAAACAATGTTTTGTTATCTGGGATCGTTGGTACAAATATGGAATCTCCAGATAGTAACGACAACAACAACAACAACAACAACGACAACAATAACAATAATAGTCACAATAATAAGCTGGATCGATTTACTTCTTCTAATTACTTCATTAGACCTTGTGACTTGAATGATACCAAATCGTTCTGTAAGTTATTGCTGCAATCAAAAGATGATTTACCCTTTCTATATGACAATAATAACACCAAGATCTTCATTGCAGAAGTGTCTTTGGCTTACATGAAACCGGAATTATCAGACGAAATCATTAGAATAACATCGCAATTACCACAATCACACTTTATTATTTTGGAACAGTTGATCCCTAAAGGTCCTTATGAACCCTTTGCAAAACAAATGTTGAAGCATTTTACAAACCATGATTCTCCATTACTATCCGTAACCAAATATCCAACTTTACAATCTCAGATAGATAGGTTTAAAAAATTGGGTTATGTGAAGAGCAATGCCGGTGACATGTTTCAATTATGGCACAAGTTGCCTTCTGAGATAAAAGATACTATTGAAAGTGTTCAACCATTCGATGAGTTGGAAGAATTTCACTTATTCTGTCACCATTACATATTAGTTCACTCAACAAATGATCCAAATTTCACCTTTAGCGATCCTTATTTATTTGATAACAATGAACGTATACACAAAACACATAGTGATCAGAATAATGAAGAAATACCTCTATTCAATACACCTATAACTGATTACAGGCCAGCCTATAATATATCAATAAAAAATAGCATAATCAAGAGGACATTTGGAGCGTCTGCCTCTTTAGATAAGAACAGAATATTATATTTTGGTGGTTGTACACCATATAGAGTTAATGAACTATTATTAATAAACCTAAATAACAATGAAATCACCACTATCGAAAATTCAACAAAGGAGAATGTTCCCTTACCAAGAACTTGTCATACCTTTGTTAAATTACAGAATCAGTCAAATACGTTTCTTTTAATAGGAGGAAGAAATGCACCACATAAACCATACAAGGATGTTTGGTTGTATGATTTTGAAAATAATAAGTGGGAACAACGTCTGGATTTACCAGAACCAAGGTTTAGACATTGTAGCGTGGCTTTACCAACAGGAGAAGTGATTGTATTTGGTGGCCAAAAATTAAAGAATGCAGATCCGTCTCTGTTACTTTATAATCCTTTACCAAATGAATGGACTGTCCTGGACAATATAAGTAATCCAATACCAAACTTGATATCCTCATCAATGGATTTTAGAGAAGGTACGAACAAACTAGTGATTGCAGGTGGATATGATCCAAAGACGGATAATATATCCGATAATATATATATATATGATGTACAGTTAACCAACAAAGCCAACAAATGTAATCTGACCCAAGTTAAAGTAATCTCTCACCCTTTTTTCCAAAGATATGGATCTAAATTGAAATTTATTGACGACTCCAAGATTGTTCTTGTTGGAGGTACGTCTGCATCGAATTTGTTTGATGCTTCATCATACATCATAATGGTTAATATTGATACAGAAAAGGTTTATAGTATAAGCATTCCATCAAGGATGTGGCAAGAGACCCCCCTGATGTTTGTTGGCTTTGAACTTGTTTGGGAACAAGAGAGTCGAAAATTGACCATAATGGGCGGTGGGGCTACCTGTTACGGTTTTGGGACGGTGAGTAACAGTACTTTGATAATTCAACTGTGAACATGTTAATGTAGCATCAGTGTAGTCTTTTGTGGTGTAGATATCTGCATAGATCCCTCCTTTAAAACGTATCTTTTATTCCCCTTCCAGTTCCTCTTATCCTTTTTTTTTTTTTTTTCTATGTGTTGAGTCTTATGAATTCTATAATAATTAATCTTGTTATATTTTACTTTTATTTTATTTTTCTAGGTTGTTAATTTTTTTTTTTTTATGTTTATTTTCTCTTTTTAAGAAGAAGGTAATCACTAAAAATGACTCTTAAGAGTTATTTAATAGGGCTAAGAGTGGGACACACACCTTTGGAATGGAGTGAGACGTTGGGAAACTTTGGTTTGGAACAGGTTAGAGAACTTGCATGGATTAATTATGGTGAATTTCAACTTAAGTCAAGTGGGAGCCACTTTCCGTAAAAGAGATAAAGACCCTTTGAGTAATGGCCCAGAAAATGAAGTGGAAGAAGATGTTGATGCCTCTGAGTTTGAAGACGATGAAGTTGTACCTAAGAAGGTGAAAAATAGAAGACCCCGGGAAGATGCTTTTACACAGCAAAGACTGGCTTCTATCAACCCTGTGCTGACTCCAAGAACCGTGTTGCCTCTATATTTGATCGTGGCAGCCGTGTTTGTTATAGTCGGTGGTTGTCTGCTATCTGTTGCGTCGCATACAGATGAGCTAGTAATATATTACCAAGACTGTATTACTGCAGCACCTACTGATTCCTTTGGGGACATGCCGGAGAGTCATTACAAATATGATTTCCATAAGAATAAAACTTATAATGTAGCACCACAATGGAGATTTGTGGATGATAAGTCCGATGACTCCAGTGAACGTGGTACATGCGAAATAAGGTTCCATGTGCCGGAAGATATTAAGAAGACTGTCTATATTAATTATATTCTTGAAAATTTTTCACAAAACCACAGACGTTACGTGTTATCCTTCAGCGAGGATCAAATAGTTGGCAAAGCTGCTTCATATTCCAGTATCCATGACACGGCAGGTATTAATTGTAAACCTTTATCTCGTCACAGGAATGGGAAATTGTACTATCCGTGTGGACTGATAGCTAATGCGATGTTTAACGATACTTTCCCCATGCAGTTGACTAATGTGACGGATACCTCCAAGAACTATTCCTTGACAAACAAGGGCATTAATTGGTCTTCTGACAAGAAAAGGTTCAAGAAAACACGTTACAATTATACCCAGATTGCACCACCGCCATATTGGGAGAAGCGTTTTCCAAACGGGTATAATGAGACCAATATCCCTGACATCCACGAATGGGAGGAATTCCAAAACTGGATGAGACCATCAGCATTTGACAAATCAGCAAAGCTGATCCGTAAAAACAGCAATGATACGTTACCTGCGGGTGAATATCAAATCGATATTGGTTTACACTGGCCTGTCACTGAATTCAATGGTAAGAAAGGGATATACATTACACATGGATCAAGCATTGGTGGCAAGAATACGTTTTTGGGTATAGTTTATTTGATAGGTGGGTGTATATGTGTGGCAATGGCGTTGGTGCTATTAGCATCCTGGTTCATGAGTGGTAGAAAAGTGGCCGATCCAAACAGTCTTTCATGGAATCAACGTTAAATCCATTCTTTTTTGTTTACGTACATACATAAATACAAATACATATTGATATGTTATAATAAAAGAGAACTTGCAAGAATAACTCGCCCCTATTGTTGGCCCCATAACTTTGTATTTTGTGACACAGATAAATGGGCTATTCTAGTCTAGCACTCTTACACAAACAGGCCTGTATAGAGTTATAGACGGAATTCCAACTTTGTGATAGGGGAACCCATGTTAATTGTAGTCTCTGGGCATACTACCGCCAAATTAGAGGCTGTGTTGTTATTTGAATAGATGTTTTGATATGAATTGGGCAATTGGGGTGATGAGGCCATATTAATGCCATTATCATTATGGCTGTTGTTTGTTTTTTCTGTTTATTTCCTTTTTTGGTGTGGGAACTCAGAAAATTCCAGTAAACCCACACATCCAGGAGGTTACCCTCCGGCTCGCTATATGAGTCACTTAACGGTCATTTTTCCTGTTGTTCATTGTTGCTGTTCTATTGTTCTTGCGCGAAAAAAAGAAAAAAAAAAAAAAAAAAAAAAAAAACAAACACAGAAAACAATAAGCCGAGACTTCTTGTGTTGATATAAAAAGTGACTGTTAAGTGCAAGCAACTGCGACGGGCGTCGTTAGCCCCTTCCTTTAAGTCTCTTTCTTTTTTATTTTTTTTTCTTTTTCGTTTTGGTTCCTCTTGGCGTCGAGAAATGTTTTTACAAGTCATCGATCTGGATTAATCCCTATATAAGAAGAGAGCTCCCAAGTGTCAGCATCTCTATCGCATCTCGTTAAATAGTACTACTACATTATCTTTTTCCTCCTGTTGCATCATGTTCAAGAGATTTTTCTCCAAATCTGCCCTAATCAGAAACTCTGTTCCAAAGGATGTCCTTAAGGACGCCCAATTCCAAGTCACGACTTATGCTAGACCAAACGACTTATGTCTCACAAGAGGTCTGAACGCAAAATTGTACGACGACGTAGACGGTAAAGAGTTTATCGATTTCACCTCAGGTATAGCCGTCACTTCCTTGGGCCATTCCAACCCCCAAATCGCACAGATTCTCTATCAACAGGCCAACAAGTTGGTCCATTCCTCCAATCTATACTATTCTGCCGAGTGTTTGCAACTAAGCGAGAAGATTGTCGAGCTCACCAAGCAATTCGGGGGCCAGCATGACGCTTCAAAAGTGTTCTTATGTAATTCTGGTACCGAGGCCAACGAGGCAGCTTTGAAATTCGCCAAGAAACACGGTATCTCTAAAAACCCAAAGAAACAGGGCATTGTGGCATTCCAGAATTCTTTCCATGGCCGTACCATGGGTGCCTTGTCTGTCACATGGAACGCTAAATACAGAACACCATTTGGCGACCTAATACCAAACGTTTCCTTCTTAAGCTTAAATGATCAATTGACAAAGCTTCAGGACTTTATCAAAAATGGCAGGGACTCAATTGCCGGGCTTATCATTGAACCCGTTCAAGGTGAAGGTGGTGTCTTGCCTGTCCCCGTGGACACCTTGGTTGGCTTGAAGCAAATCTGCGCAGAGAATGACGTCATCGTGATCCATGACGAGATCCAATGCGGTATGGGCAGGTCTGGGAGATTATGGGCTCACAGCTATTTGCCAAAGGAGGCACATCCAGACATTTTCACAATCGCCAAAGCACTTGGCAATGGGTTCCCAATCGCCGCCACGGTGGTCAATGAAAAAGTTAACAGCAGTTTACAAGTCGGTGACCATGGCACCACTTACGGTGGTAATCCATTAGGTTGTGCAGTCAGCAAATATGTCCTTGATACTATTGCAAACCAATCTTTTCTGGAACAAACTAATCAAAAGAGTCAACTTTTCTTTGACCGTTTGGAAAAGATCAAAAATAGATTTCCAGAACATATCAAAGAAATTAGAGGTAAAGGTTTGATGATCGGTGCTGAGTTCAATGAGTCGCCAGCTGCTGTGGTCGTTAAGGCCAGAGAATTAGGTCTCTTGATCATCACTGCAGGTAAGACTACTGTTAGATTTGTTCCTGCTTTGACAATTGAAAATGAAAATATTGAAAAGGGTTTAGACATCTTTGAAAAGGCTGTTGAAGCTGTATACATCAAGAAATAAGGTAGAAAGAATAAAAAGAAAAAAAAGTTAAAAAAAAAAAAAAAAAAAAAAAAAAAAAAAAACAAAACATAGAAGTGTAGTGATTATCATTTAATTTAATGAGATAGAATGTATATGTTCTGATCCATTTTTATGTTTCAATATTTATATAGAAAAAATAAAAAATAAATAAATAAATAAATAAATAAATAAAACCTCCATTTTATGACGTATGGATTATTTGTGATTTCAAGTGGTTTTGTTTCCCGTGTACAGAAGAATAGTTATCTCTATGAATATTGTTGTAGTTTTATAAAATCTTGTTTCTAGACTACCTTCAATACCGTTTTCAAATATTTTCATTCAAAAAAAAAAAAACTATAAATAAAAAAATAAAAATAACAAATGAAATATGATACAAAATAAACGCAAACATCGTACAATACAATGTACTATTATATATACTTTTCTTTAGTTATATAAATTTTTAAATTAATATTAAACAAAAAAGAAAAAAAAAAAAAAGAACAATGTGAAAAGTAAATTAACAATATTTCTACTTTGTAATGATTGAAGATAATTTATGTGGATAATATATAAATATAAACGTAAAATTTGGGGAATATTTATCGGTTACAGTTGTTGCTTATTTTATTTTTTGTTTCGCCTATTGGAGGCCCAACAAACTAACTAATTATATTGTACCGATTCGAGTGCATAGATAGGAGGTAATATAAAAAAAAAAAAAAAAGAAAAAATTAATAACAATAACATATACTTCAAATGGTTGTTATACAGAACCACTTCTCTTAATATTCAATCTACAATACAATGGAAGGTTGAGCAAATCTATCATTTGCGCTAGAATGTGGGTAAAATTCAAGTAAACCATCGTCTTCGATCTTTAAGACTTGCTTGAATCTGGCACCGATCTTGGCTAATGGTTCCTTGTTGCTAGACTTGGTCCATAAGGCAAACTTGTTACCACCTTTTCTAATACTTAAGACGACACCGTTGATTTGGGAATCTTCCTCATCAATAGTTTCGCCAATGACAGCCAATAAAGTTCTTAACCATAATTCGTCAATTTCAGTGCCCTTGGCTTTGATTTGATAGGACCACTTACCACCTTTAGAGTTGGATTCATCTTCCCATTCTGGTCTAATGTCGTTGCGGAAAACATGGTAGTCAGACTTCAATGGTAATTCATGTGGTTCTGGAATGTTTTGGAAAATGGCCCAGAACTCTTCAACAGTTTGGAAAGTAGTCACTGGTCTTAAAAGATCAGACCAAGATTCAGACTTGTCCACAGCTGGCTTGGTGTACCATAAAGTCCATTTGGTATTCAAAGGATGTTTGACTTCGAATTCGGTGGCATCAGATAAGACTGTCTTTGGTTCTTCACCAACGGAAACGTTTTCTAATTTCTGAGCAACTTCTTCAACAGACATGGCGTTCTCTACTTCAGCTTCTGGCCTCTGGCAAAAAACAAAAAAAATGCTAAAAAAAAAGATTTACAAGAGTTTAATAGACATACCGACTAAAGTAGACATTCTACTAGTTATTACTAACAACAGCTAATATTAATCTAATCAAACTCATCAACCAATTCTATTTTCTGCATTATCTTTTCTTCTCTTGTTAAATTTTTTTTTTTTTTCCAAAGCTTTCAAGCAATAGTTTTATCACATGGTACGAAACAAAAGTGCGGGTCACAAAAGCCCTAAAAGGCTAAAATAATAGGAGTAAAGATAAAAATAAAAATAAAAATCTGAGGCAATGATAATTTGTGACATGTGTCAGGCGATTGAGAGGAAAGAATATTAATTTTATGTATATACCAAATCTCTATATATATCTGATTTTTATGCATTATTTTGATCTCATAGATTTAATTCAATGTTACAACCTGCTGGACATGTATCCATGTTCTCATCCAAAAACCATTCTTGGAAGCATTCAAAATGTCCTTCATGACCACACGATAATAGAGCGATAGATATTTTTTTCATAGGTTTTTCACAATACACACAAAGACTATTTGGTTTCTTACAATTGTCGCAGTACCAGTATCCGAATCTTGTCATTGGATCAATGTCAATACCTATTTTATCATCATTATCATTGTCATTGCTATTATCATCCATGGTAATCTCTCCCTTCTTTCTGATATTTTGGTTGTTTCTCTCTATCGTGAATCTTTCTTTTGAATATTCATTTATTAAAAGTTTATGGCATCTGTCACAGTATATTTGTATAGACGAAGAATGTCCAAAACTATCCCCCATTATATCATCCCAGGGACATGCCTTTAATAATGCAGCAGCTATTTCAAATGTTTCAAACCTGTGCAAAATAGTTACAAACTCTACTAAACTGTTTTTTACTACCTCTTCGGGCAGAATATCGTAAATGGTATGAAACAATAATAAAATGTTCATCCCAAGTAGAGTATTCCCAGATTCTATGGCTTGCTTGTATAATTGTTTAATTATTGTAGCTGTATCCCATGGTGGCATGCAAACATCTCCACCTTTTTCGTAACTGAACATATCCCTGTCATATAAACAATGCTCATCAGACGATGATTCTATACTACTATTTTCCAAGAACTTGTCTAATAACACCTGATTCTCCACTTCATATGCTGAATCCATATGGAATAAAATTTTACTCATAAATGGGTCATGCAAATAACTGGATGCAACACTGTGAAGTGAAGAAAGTTTACTCTGTGGACTACTATTAATCACTGAAGGTGAATAACGATTTGACATAGTTTCATCTACCAATCCAACTAAATGTCTTCTGTCATTCATGAATGTGTCTATAAATGATAATCTCCCTTGTCTTCTCTTTAATATAGGCATTCCCTTTCCATTGCAAATATCACCTGCACTTTGTGATATCAAAGATTTATCATTTTTTACGTCCGGATCATTAACTAAACTTTTCTCATCATTACTATTTATCTTTTGTGTTTTATTTGTTTCTTGAGATAGCATATTAGTGTCATTCTTACTGGCTTGAAGTTGCTTTTGTAAAGTAGATACAGGCTTTCTCTTCAGTTCTTTACTATCGTCATGAAGTGCTTGTGGTTGTTCCTCAACTAAAGAAAGAGAATCCCGTCCAACGCTGACTATCTTGGAACTATAGGGGCTATCATCTGAAAAGGGAGATTGGATATATCCACTATCAATAAGTGATTCCTTCGAGGAATTTTCACTTTGCTCCTCTATAATAATGTTATTTTCATCCAATACATCCATCTTTTTTAAATCCCAAAATAAAGTATCTCTTATGACAATCCACGCTTTAAAAGTTGATATATCTCCAATATCTGAATAAACATTAGCATTGTGATTAACTGCTGCTATTAATTTTAATAGTATTTGTATCTTTTCTTTTCTATTGATATGTGGTTTTTGTAATGCCTTTGACAACTTGCTAGTCTTTGTGTCCTTCTTCTTTGAATATGATTTTGTTGGAACATGAGAGACTAATTCAGAATCGTTACCACTGCTCATGATTGATTCATTTTTACTTCTTAAATGATCTGAAATATCAGTTCCTGTTTTCTTACTTTCAATCCCAAATTGACTATCAAATAGAGAAGAACGTCGTTCATCATTACTTTTATTTACCAATGCAGTCCATGTAGCGTTTTCTGTAAGTCCAAATTTCTTCATCAAATCCTCCTTTTCTCTTTCATCTTCTGTTTTAGTTGAATCACCGTCAGTGGAAAGCTCGTTTCCCATATTCTTCTTCTCATTTTCAAGTAACAAATTCAATTTTCTGACTAAGTATTTAAATGTTTCAACCGGCATTTCCTTAAAAATATTAGTTTTTGTTTCAACCAGTTCTTTTTGCATTCTAAACAATTGCTTTTGTCTCATTTCATTAAAAATGTAAGGTAAATCCAGTGTAATAACATATGGAGATTTTTCACTAATTTCTTGTTTTGAGGGGCCAGATTTCAAGGAAAAATTTGTATTGGAATTATATGATTTTGTAGGCAGTAAACTTTTAGAACTATAGCTTGCTTTTAATTTTGGTTGTATTTTATCACTAATCGTAGTTGAGTTATTTATTTCAAGTGTATTGATTATTCCAGAAGACGAGACTAAAGGCGATAGATTGGGCAACATTTCCTTTCTAGAAGGACGTTCCCACTTCAATGGCGATACAATTTTATGAACTTCTTGATTACTCTTATAAGATCCAACCTCTTGATCAATGTATGTAAATCCATAACCCTCAATATCCCTCCATGCAGTACATATTTTAGGAAGAGTTTCTAAAACTGTAGGTTCTTTAGACAAATCCCAACCATTTACATAATTGTTCCTGTCTATGTCAAACAAAATATTAGAGTCCCACCATACTAAGCCAACAGCAGAAGCTGATGTCTGTAGGATATGTTTAGGAATATACCTTCTAGCCAACGAATGAATGGATACTTGTGCCTCGTCACTCATGCAAGATATTGCTAACATTGAATTATAAACATTTTTATCATAATATGGACGGAACTTTAACTTTGTGATAGGGGAACCTATGTTAATTGTAGTCTCTGGATATACTACCGCTAAATTAGAGGCTGTGTTATTATTTAAATAGATATTTTGATATGAATTAGACAATTGAGGTGATGAGGTCATATTAATGCCATTATCATTGCTGTTGTTATTGTCATTAGGCTTTTTATCCCCAAGATACCAAAGAGAACATTTCCCATCTCTGCCACCAGATACGATATAATCTTGATAGGGATGCCAATTTATACAAAGACCTGGACCTGTATGAGCATTTATTTTCTTTTCAGGTTGTGAGGGCTGACGCAAATCAAACGTCAAGATAGCACCTGAATCATGAATCGAAGCAAATTTGTATCCACCATGACTTTTCATTTCTTGAGTCAACTTATCGTCATATGAGGCAAGATTGTACCCAGGCATCCATTTTGTATCTCTAATAGATCCAAATGTGGTGGTAATGTTGATGTCACAACCACTTGATCGTTTTTGGGCACTATTAGATCTTAGATCCCATATTTTAAGACAGCTGTCTTGCCCTCCACTTAAGATTAGATGTGGGCGAATCATGTTAAAATCAAATCCATTAATTGATCTAGTATGTTCAGCAAACGATTTTACTATAGCCGATTCGTAGCTTTGTCTCTTAGAGATATCATATACAGATATAATGGTGGAATTACTACATATGGCCACATAATTTGTATATTGTTGGAATCCTGTTTTAACATCTGCAATAGTACTAAATTTAATGGGTCTTGATCTTTTGGATTGCAAACTGTTACATTGAGAATTGTAAGAACTGATAATATCATGTGTACAAATAAGAGAACGATCTTGCGTGGAAAACTTATAATAGCCTAGATGTGATTTTCCAGCACATACAATCGCACACGCCTGTGGATCATGAACAGCATCTATACTAGCCAGTTCCTTCTTGACCTTGACTTTATATAGAAGACCAGAAAAACTACTAGCACTGGAACTTTTGTAACAATTGCTTTCAATAGGTTCCAAAGAGTTAGATCTCCATTTCTTAGTTTGTGAACTATCAAAAGCATTATCTTTTTGAATATTGTTACCTCCATTTAGATGAATAAGTCCTTCGTGTGAAAAATAGCTCCCTACCTGGGACGATCTCATCATCAATTTTGGTCTATTTTGGACACTAAAATAAAAGGATCCTGACCCAGGAGTCCCTACCAAACCAGCAGAGTTCGATGAAATTTTGTTGCTTGGGTAGTGGGAGAAATTATATTTGTTGCCTGTATCTGACCTATTCGAGGGTAACACACTCTTTGTACCATGTTTCGATATCGAGTCTGCAGCCATTTATAGTATAATCATATGCGTATATATCTGCTTATTTGAGTTAAGAAACAAAATGCAAAACAGCTGTACTCAAAAGTCGTCCAACTCTACTGTTTATATAACCAACATATAAACATGGTTTTTTTCTAATAACAGGCATCAATAGACATATACAACGGTAAATACATCTACACAGCAAGAGAAAGAGGAAGAGAGAATCATACAGATTTTCCATGATAATTCACTACTCTTCTTTCTTCCTCGCTATATTATCTCTGTTTTTTTAATGTAGAAAATTTTACAAAGTTCAGTTTAAAGTGGCTACTGAAAGACTGCAACAATCCTTAAGATATGATGAGGAATTGGAACTTGCAAAAGAAAAAGCAAATATCTATATGTCATGAAATAGAAGCTATAAATATCAGTATGGACAGATATCTCTGTAGTCAAATAAATATAGTATTATAGCTGTGATGAACGGTTCAAAACATATTGAGTTAGCCAACTTGAGTGTTTTAACGGCAAATAAATCTCTGGAAGACCTGTATGATCCATTAGAACAGGGTATAAATCAGGATACTGATCCTTTGATAAGCGGAAATAAAACAGTTAAAGATAATGATAATGACGCTGTTACCGGGAAGATACTTGTTAATTCTGAAGAAAATGAAATGGAAAATGAACAAGAGGAATTTGTAGAAGTATGGAGAAATGTACAGTGGAAGGGGAATCAAATTCAAGTGTATCCACTAGATTATCAACAATATAGTATAGTGAAATGGCAAGTCATAGCTTGTTTAATCATGTTTATAGTCTTTGGGTTCAATGATCAAAGTATGGGTGCCTTGATCCCCACGCTAATAGAAGAATATAACATATCGCAGGTTAAAGCGTCTAATATCTTTTTGATCCAGTTGATAGGTTACACGTCAGCATCGTTGTTAAATGAAAAGATCCATTCAAAGTTTGGTATGAGAGGAGGGATGCTTATTGCAGCTTCCATCTGTATTGTCTTCTTTGTTATTCTTTCATTAAGACCATCTAGTTTTATTATCTATGCATTTTCTGTGTTTCCGTTGGGTTTAGCCATTGGGATCTTAGATGCTTCGGGAAATGTTTTGATTGGTAATCTATTGGTCCATAAAAATGAAATTATGGGTATTATGCATGCTATCTACGGTGCAGCCGCAACATGTACACCTCCTATAGTAACCCACTTCGATAAATGGGGACATTGGTCCTTTTTTTTCCTTATCCCATTGGCTCTTTCCATCATTGGAATGATTATTATCATTCCATCTTTCAAATATGAGACTGCCCTAAAATATGATTACATATGTAATACTGAAGACAATCAATCTGAGAATATTGATCCTAACAGCAAAAATAAAAATAATGAAAAGGAATCATTCTTTCAATTATTTCAAATGCCTGCAATTTGTTTATATTCCATTTTCCTGTTTGCATATTTAGGTGCAGAGATTAACACAGGTGCATGGTTCTTTACATATTTACTACAGACAAAATCAGAAGACAGAATCAAGATGGCATATGTCTCTTCCTCATTTTGGATAGGTCTTACAAGTGGCAGGCTAGTGCTAGGGTTTGTTACAAAAAGAGTTTTTGTCAATGAATATAGAGGTGCACGTACATACTCATTATTGACTCTAATATTTTATACCTTGTTTGTGTTTGTTGGGTTGATCAACAGCACATCAAACTTATATTTTGGAGTCATGTTTATTATTATGTTTGCATGTGGGTTCTTTATTGGCCCGCTGTTCCCATCTGGGAGTATTGTAGCATTACAAGTGTTGCCTGCAAGATTGCATGTCAGTGGAATAGGTATTGCTGTGGCATTAGGTGGTTGTGGTGGTGCAGCACTGCCTTATCTATGTGGGATACTACTTCATATAATGGGAATCCAGTACTTCCCTTTCTTATCTACAATTTTAGTCGCATCCTTCGCTGTTGTATGGTTCCTTTATCCAAGATATATTAAAGATCATCCAGAATACTTGTAAACAACGGTAGCAAGAGTGTTATAACAATACTTATAATAACAGCTTACTAAGTTTATTCTCTTCTCCCCTTCTAGCTACCTCATTCAATCTCTCTACATACATTTTCTATAGAATATATTCAATCTTTATAAATGAAAAAAAAAAAAATTCAGATTTTGAAATAAAGTGAAATACTAAATTTTAATAGTGTAGTGAAGAACCATACCCTAAGAGATGCTTAATTTGTTATGAATTGTATTTACATGATCCTTAAATACTAACATGATTGTTTATATAAGGTTCTAACAACAAAGTGTTACAGCTAATGGATACTTTTACTGTTAATAATAATGCCAGTCAGGGACCAGATGGGTCATCTACTCTGAAAAAATACATTTCTCATAGAAGAACAGTGGATGTGACTTCACCATTCAATAGACTATATTACCTAAAGAGACATGGGTTATCTATACCGACTATCCAACCAGAGACATCATATACAGTGGATATCTTAGCACCTGAGCAATATAAAGGAAATGATCGGATCATTAATTTAACAACCAAATTCACTCATTTAAGTTCAAACAAAGTCAAGCATGTGATTCCTGCAATTCGTTGGACTCCCGAGGGTAGGAGACTGATAGTGGCTACATACAATGGGGAATTTAGTCTTTGGAGCGGAACTTCATTCAACTTCGAAAGTTTAATGCAGGCACATGATTCTGCAGTCACTGCTATGGAATATTCGCATGCTGGTGATTGGTTAGTTAGTGGTGACTCAGATGGTACCATAAAGATATGGCAGCCAAATTTTAATATGGTCAAAGAATTGGACTCTGCTCACACAGAATGTATACGTGACATATCTTTTAGTAACAATGATTCTAAATTTGTCACTTGTTCAGATGATAATATATTAAAGATATGGAATTTTAGTAACGGTAAAGAAGAGACTATTTTGAAAGGTCACCATTGGGATGTGAAGAGTTGTGATTGGCATCCACATATGGGACTGATTGTATCAGGATCGAAGGATAATCTGGTGAAACTGTGGGATCCAAGATCCGGGAACTGTGTCTCCACACTATTAAAATTCAAACATACAGTGTTAAAAGTACGGTTCCAGCCAACTAATGGTAATTTATTAGTAGGGATTTCCAAGGATAAATTTTGTAGAATTTTTGATATTCGATATAACATGAAGGAATTGATGACTGTCAGAGATGAAATAGATAATATGACCCTGCTATGGCATCCAATTAATGAATCTGTTTTTACTGTGGGGAGTTATGATGGATCTATCAAACACTTTGATATTTTACAAGATATGGAGAAACCATTACACGTTATTCCATATGCCCATGAAAAGTGTGTTACATCTTTATCTTATAATGCAGCAGGAAATATTCTGGCAAGTGCAAGTAAAGATAGAACTATTAGGTTTTGGACAAGAGCAAGGCCCGTAGACCCTAATGCCTATGACGACCCAACTTATAATAATCATAAAATTAATGGTTGGTATTTTGGTATCAATAATAATATTAACGCAGTAAGAGAAAAATCAGAGTTTGGGGCAGCTCCACCTGCATCAAATAGTGGTACACAAGACAGTGTCAGTTCATCTACATTACATAATGAAGTGCGGTCATCTAATGAAGAAAAGACTGTCAATGATTTACCAGGTTTGAGTCTATCTTCAGGTGCCGGTGTATTGCCTGGGTTAGGTTAAATATGCATGTATATATATATATATATATATAGAAGAAGAAAATCATACACCTATGAATAAATGCTAGCAAAATTACTATGTTTATTTTCTCTTAAGTGGATTTCTCTCATTTTATGTATGTAATATTAATATATAAAATTTAGGAATTCGATTTTTGTTTGTAGAATACAGATTAACTTATATTCTTTACTTTTTATACCCTTGAATTCTTCGCGCATTTTTAAAAAAGAACAGGCATATTGGTGTCATAAGTAACTTTGTCACATATCAAGCTTGTATATTTCTATAGCAAATTATCCACTGTGATTTGTGAATAATAGAATTAACGAAGCACTGGTTTTTAAATTGAATGATTATTGGTCTTTGAATATGATCTAACCAGTTGATTCAGTCCTTAACTAAAGAGAGGCAATTATTTTCAATAAAACAAGAGGGAGAAGAGGAAGAAGAAAAAGACATGCTTCAATTTAATCTCTTATAACATTACCCCAGAAAATTCTCTCTTTTTTATTATTTCTTTACAAAAAAAAATGTTTTTGGTTATAGATTATGTTAAGGTTAAGGATTCTTGAATTTGTTTCAATTTTTGTTTCACTTGTTCACATGTAGCTTCGATATTTTTGATTTCTTCCTTTTTATATTCTAGTTGCTCCTCTAAGAGCATAATTAACGATTCTCTTGATTGATGGGGTCTGTATTCATTTAATAAATGGTGTATATTAATTAGAATGGTCCTAATATGTTCTACTTTTGATTCGTACAACGGTGGATTTATACTTAGGATTCCAATAAGTTCTAAATAATTTAATAATAAAGACTTTAGTAATCGTCTTAATTCCTGTATCTTATATTGATAATTAGTGACTTCTCCATCTTTGGCACCTTTATATAATTGGGTAATCCCCATGGTCTCCAAATCAAGTAATTGATCTTTAATCTGCCAAACACTGCCAAAGGCTCTATAGTGTTGGGATTTGGGCATCTTTGGGGGGATTAAAAACTCCAATTCATTAGTAATCGGAGGCTCATCTTCGGTGGTTTCAACAGGTGTTGGTCTCTGTTTCATGTACTCTGGTAATCTTTTAACATTTTCATTGGTGAAAAACTTTATATAAGGTGGAGGAGGAGGGTATAAGGAACTTATTTTATTAGAATCGTTTGATGCCATCTTCAGGCCTGTTCTTGCAGTTAATGGTGTTCTCTTAGCTGTATTAAATGAGAAATAGAGTAAGGTGAAATAGGAAAGCCAAAATTAATATTATACCACACAATTGTATATATTGACAGGGATCATAACACCTGTTGGTTTTTTACTTAATGTCTTTTCTTTCTTCTCCTGCAGAATAAGCACTACCCCGGCTAATGCTTTGATAATTAAAGGTTTTTCTTTTAATTCTTCTATAAATATTTTTTTGTTTTTTTCTTTTTATTTTATTCTCGACTTCTTGGTTTAAATCCCCGAGATCTTAATATATCCGTCTTACGTCCGCAATGATACTTTTTCGTGTGAAACGATGAAACATTTCTTCTTTATATATCGTTTATCACGAATTTCAGTAATGACATCTTTTGTTTTCTTTTCTTCTTTTTTTTTTTTATTGACGTTCCGATTTTTTTCCCATAGAGATTGTGTTAAAAGAATTTGCTTTGATGGGTGTAATTCAATAGTGGATACATATCATGTGTACATGTAACAACAGGTAATGAACAGTTGACACATGTTCGGTTAGATAGCTAGAATTGCTGAAGTGAAAATGGTTTAAGATATTCTGTTGAAAGGTTACTTTCGATTTGGTATCACTTTAATTTTTTTTTTTTGCTTTTTCTTTTATACTATTTTTTTTATTTCTGGGGTTGGATTAGATAAGAAAGTGGAAGATACATAAAGGATACACATAAAAAACCTACTGTAAATAAGTTATCAAATATGAGTGATGGAGATAAGATGGATATTGACGTGGAGAATGTTCCACAGCAGTCAACTAAGACTCAATCTAAACAAGAAAAGAAAAAAAAATTTGAGATCAAAAAATGGACTGCTGTAGCATTCTGGTCCTGGGATATTGCAGTTGATAATTGTGCTATTTGTAGAAATCATATTATGGAGCCTTGTATTGAATGTCAACCGATGGCTATATCAGACACTGACACAGAGTGTGTGGCTGCATGGGGGACGTGTGGGCATGCGTTTCATCTACATTGTATAAGTAAATGGATAAAGACAAGAGAAGCTTGTCCATTAGATAACCAACGTTGGCAATTGGCAAAGTGTGGTAAATAGATCTATCTATTTATCTTGAACCTTCAAAAATCGGTTTAAAAAGAAACTTTGCAAATTTCTTCTTTTTTTTCTCTTATTTTTTTCTTTCTCTTCTGCATTATTGACATGGATAGTTTGATATATATATATATATATATATAAATTAGTTATGTACATTATTAACATTCTAAAACAAATTAAGATAATTATTGTCCACACATTTTATTTCAAAATCACTTAGAATTACTCTCTTGAAGATATATGTATATATGTGTATATCTATGTATGTATTACTTTGATTATATTTGTTTTCTGATTTCAAGTAATCTTCCCCATCCCTCAGAACCCTCCCAGGTATTTTTACCTTTACTCATCAAACTCTTAATCGTTGATCTAGCTTTGTACTTCCAGTCCTTACAAACAAGGCTTCCTGGTCCATATTTACCTTCAATCTCACCCAGTGATTCATATGCAGCAACTAAATCTTCACAAGCATCTACAGTTTCATTCCATATTTTTTCGTTAGTTTCAAGGTCTGGGTTATGTGAAACAGCTCTATACGCCTTTTCGTGACAATCCAATGAGGCCCATGGTCTCTTTCTCCAAAGCTCTACTCTAGCAACCAGTCTCCATGCTCTACCACTTGTTGTCACAACAGAGGGGATTGTAATACATACAAATTCGATACAGGATCTTTGGAAATAACTTAAATTGGATTCTTCAGGATCATAATTGCTAGAAACTAAAATTTCAACAAGTTTTTCCACAACTGGAAGATCAATGGACCCCTCACCGCTTTTATCTCTTTTAATTTGAACTAACTGTTTACATGCTAATAATACATCATTCCATTCATATAGTTTTGCTGTTACAATCATATAATTTTCCCAGATTCTCCAGTTTTTCTGAGAGTCGGAGGCTGATGCCCTCTTCAAACAGCTGAAGGCCTCTTTTAATTTACCTTCGTGTACATATGCAGCACTTAAATTCGACCATGACATTGCGTGGCTATTATCTAGTGCAACACATCGTGAAAACGCTTCGGCTGCCACTTCCATCCTTTCACATTCCAAGGCCACACAACCATAGAAATACCACGTATTGAAATTTAAAGAATATTGTCTTAAAGAATCGTTTAAATGCTTCAGCACAATGTCATAATCTCTCGTTAAACCAGAATCTTTTGGTGGATTGTAATAATATTTGGCTAAAGAATTTTTAGCATTGACATATCTACCAATGTCCCAACTCTTTTCCCAAAGCGTTGGGTCTTGTCTTAAATCACCAAGGATAGATAAAGCTCTGGCATCTCGACTATTACTCTTTATTCTATCATATAATATCCTTTCAGCTTCAGCTTCTTGTCCCACGGCAGCATAACATAATGCAGTCTCACAATACATGTGTAATCTTTCATAAATTTCCACTGCAGACTTCAATATACCCATAGACATATATTTTTCAGCTAACGAAGCATCTAATTCCCAACGTGGAATAAATGGTAATTGATGAATATATTTCAATCTTGGTAATGGAGAATTACTCTCTTTATCTTTAGCCTCAGGGATTAGCCTTGTTTGGATTTTAAGACCCAATTCTTCCACCAAAGATTGCATTTGCAGAAGACCCCTTTCCACTGTTTTAGCTTTATTTGTTTCCAAGATAGACCTTTCCCAAAGAGCACGAGAAAATATGGTCCAATTATTTGCACCTTCTTGATAAATAATTCTTGTTAATAATGAGGCCAACTCTTCTTCTACTAAAGCATTTCTAGCAGGAGTAGTCTTTTTTATTGTGTATAATCTCAACAATAATTGTAGTGTATCGTAATTGGACAAATGTGGTTGATTATTTGGATCCAACTCTCGTAGTTGAGTGGGTATATATTCTTGACGTAACGCGATAGGTAATAATTTATCATTTTCAATACCAGGGTTTTCATCCAATTTTTGTCTTTTAATGATTTGTTCGTCTAATGGTTCCGAACCGATCGAATCAAAATGTGGTTTCTCTAGCAATAGATCAGAATTTAATTCAAAACTTTCTGGCGCTATAGTTGACTGATCATTTGTGTCAAAATAGGAGTCTTCACTAGATTTAGCTAAGATAATTAAACCAGCATGAGCCACCTGCTGGAATTTAGTTCTCTTTGCACGAGCACCAGTTAAAACAAATTGGAAGTTAGTCAACTTTTGTGCTTTGGTTAAAGTTGGCAGACACAGATGTTCAGTGTTGATGGCCAAAGAGCATTTAATGTTCTCTAGATAGAATATTGTATAAAGTTGTTTTTTGAAGGATTCACTTACATTCTGAGGTAAACTTTTAGTAATTGCATGAACTAAATCGATTGAACTTAGGATTTTAGAAGCAACAGCTGGGTGGTTGCCTGAAGGTTCAGGGATGATAGAAAGGTGAGTCAACAAGGCTCTAGCTCTCCACCAATGTGCAATAGCTAACAGACTTGGGGTCTCTGTTGGGGATACATTAGGTAACGTGATCTCAGTATCGACATTGTTACCAAATAAAGTTGGCTCTTTTGTGATATGTTCCAATAACAGTAAGGCTAAAACCAAAAACTCTGGGTTATCTACTAGTCCATATGCAGGTTGGCCAAGCACAGTTAAACAATGAACCAGTTGGGTATTAACAGTTTTGGCATCGAATTGTTCATTGGTAACAAACAATTTGGATATAAAGGAATCATCCAAAGGAGCAGATGGCCCTGTATAATTGTTCTGTATAAAAGTTTGTAACAAAGCGATGGCAAAGAGTAAAGGTAAATCAAGACTGTGGTCATTGGAGGGGAAAATATCTACTAAATGGTTGTGTATAGTATCCGAGATTTGTTTTATATCATCGCCACATGAACTTAAATCTATTTTGGTGTCAGGAGAATTGATTTTGGTATCAACAATATGGTTTATCACTTTGTATGATTCACCGTTCAATATATATGAAATCAACTCAGCATTGTGAGGGGTTTCTCCAGTGTTACTAATATCATTTAGAATGTTGGGGTTAGAAGCCAATAAAAGATGACAATGCAATAGAATGTCCATCAGATTTGTTGTTATAGTCAATAGTTTTGGATAGGAGACTATTGATACAGAGTCGTTGTTGTTGTTGTTGTTTGATCTTCTTTTTTTTTAATTATTTAAGAAATTCCGTGGAAACTAGTTATAACGCTATTGGTTAAGAAGACAAAACTACAGACATACTTCCAGAAACCAACAAAATACAATCACCAATTCACTATCGTCTCTAATTCTTCACCATACTGTATGTCATCTCATCTTACCTCATCTCATTTCATCTCTAATTGAAAATTGAAATTGTAAATAAAAAAAAAAATTTTTTTTTCTTTGGGTGGAAAATCTCGAGAGACACGGGATGGAAAAGAGTAAGAAATCGACGCGTCGCATTTTGTAATGCAGAGCCAACTGCTTGAGATTGCAGACTTTATTCAATATCACAATGGTTGTCTACAGAATTCTGCATGAACATTTGGAAGAGGGGAAGGTGTTTCCATGTAGAAGCTAGAAAGCTGTGATTTATGATCTAAGATAGCCATCCAGGTGGATTCGACGGAAAAAGAAGCGTGAAGGAGAAGTAGAAGTAATAATAATTTAATAGGGAAAAAGAAAAGATAATATCCATTATGTCAACTTATCAACCATACACAGAATATTCCGTCGCCCATGGAGGTGGGTTTGAAACCAATCATGAATCAAGAACCAATAGTTCTGATTCCTCTACTACAAAAATGTCCACTTGTATCCCTGTGACCATTAAGCAAATTTTGGAGTCCACTCAGGAGATTCAAGATGGTCCCTTTGTTTCACATGGCCAAGAACTGGTATATGTCTCTTTTGTTGGTGTCATTAGAAATATCACGGACCATACATCTAACATTGTAGTCACCGTAGAGGACGGTACTGGTCAGCTGGAAGTTAGAAAATGGAGTGATAATGTAAATGATATCAATGCAGCTTCAGACAGTCTGGATTCTAACAACAATAACGGCAACAACCAAGGTAGTTCGCAGATTGCTCAACAGTACCAAATTGGTACATATGTAAAGGTACATGGTGCTTTAAAAGATTTTGGTGGGAAGAAAAATATTCAATACAGTGTGATCACTAACATAAATTCTTTCAATGAAGTATTGACACATCATCTAGAAGCAATCAAATGGCATGCTGTCGCCATTGGCAAATTGCCTAATCCAAGTAATCAAGATCCAAATAATAATGGTCAATCTTTGTTTGTTAAAGATGCAGACTCATCTCATAACATAAATAACATTAACGGCAATAATAATAATAGTACTGCTAATGCATCTAAGGCTATTTTAGATTTCTGTAGGAAGGAATGTGCAGGTAAAGATGCTAACCAATTTGCTGTTCCAATCCAATTGATGGTTCAAAGTTTGAATCTAGATGAAAGTGTGGTAAGAGAGTGTTGTACTACGCTAACAGAACAAGGGTTTATATATCCTACATTTGATGATGATAACTATTTTGCCTTATAAAGTATACGTGTGTGTATGTATGTGTTTTGTTGTGTACTTCTGTCTGTATATCCCTAAATCTTTTACATGTTTTATGAATGTGTCACAATTATTTTCTGTCTCTTTATAATTTCTGTAGCTAAATAAAAAAAAACTCAAAACAAAATAAAGTGAAATTTGTGACACTTTAGTTTCAACAAGTATCGACATATACATTCATACACATATATTAGTCTATAAGAAGGAATAAAATATACTAACAAGTTATGAAAACATTTTCCATTTCAATTATAGTCTTATACTTTAATATTTTTGTAAAGATTTTAGCTGAACTTTCTCCCTTGAATTCAATAGAAATTAGAGGTAAACATTTTGTTGATTCTCAAAGTAAAACCCGGTTCTTAATCAAAGGATTGGCATATCAACCTGGTGGTGCATCTGATGTTAACCAAGAGTTTGATCCATTATCTGATCCTGCAGTTTGTTCCAGAGACATACCTTTATTTCAAAAATTGGGAATTAATACACTTAGGGTCTATTCAGTGAACCCAGATTTGGACCATAATTATTGTATGAGTCTGCTGGCTATGGCAGGAATCTATTTGATTCTTGATGTCAATTCACCATTACCGAACCAACACCTTAACCGCTATGAACCATGGAAAAGTTATAACTTGGATTATTTAGAACATGTTTTCAAAGTAGTTAAACAATTTTCCAATTATTCAAATACTTTATCATTTTTTATTGGTAATGAAGTAATCAACGACTTTAAATCATCGCAAGTGTCTCCTAAATTCTT
>JAMAJF010000019.1:271634-288545 GCA_023629195.1 Kazachstania sp. Y4206 | reverse complement strand
TTTAAGACAGACCATTGGAGATGTCAAGCAGTTTATGGCATTACATTGTGCCAGACAGGTACCTATTGGTTATTCGGCAGCAGACGATTTGAAATATAGAATATCATTGTCTGATTATATATCTTGTTTTAATTCAAGTAAATCTGAACAAACAGTTGATTTTTATGGTGTTAATTCCTATCAATGGTGTGGATTACAAACTTTACAGAGTTCAGGGTATGATTTATTGATTGATGCGTACAAAGATTATCAAATACCGGTGATATTATCTGAATTTGGTTGTAATAAAGTGTTGCCAAGAAAATTCAACGAGATTGAAGGTATTTTCAGTAAAGAAATGCTAGAAGTGTTCTCTGGTGGTTTGGCATATGAATATTCGCAAGAGACAAATAATTATGGGCTTGTGGAAATATTAGAAGAAAATAATGGTATAAAATTATTATCTGATTTCCATGAGTTAAAGAAAAGTTATAACTCGACAATTATACCTGAATTCACTACAGATAAGTTGAACAATGATCCAAAATTAGGTAAAACTTGTCAAAGACATTATCCAAATTTAAATATTAATATAGATGTTAATGAGACATTATCTGAAAAATTAATTGAAAAGGGCGTTAATGTCGCAGTAGGGAAGTATGTCCAAATAAATCCAAAAGATAGGTTAAAGGAGGAAACATTCTCAATTATATATGACGTGGATGGCACTGTATGGAAGGAACAACCCTCTGACTTAAAAATTGTTAAAGATATATTCTCCACACAAACTAAAGAATCTAATGATAAAAGTAATGACAAGAGTAGCACTTCTAAAAAGATGAAAAGCTTATCATCCCGTATGATAGATTTGAATTTTATGGTCTTAAAAACTATTCTTTCATTACTGTTATTATTAATGTTTATTTTTTCTTTGTAATTAAATCATCGTGTGATAAATTCACACTTAGTTCATTTTCTGCTTTTGTTTTCTTTCTATAATTTGGTCAAGTAGGCATGCATCTATGATTCTTTTTCTCCTATATATATATAAGTATATTTACGAAACATCAAAAATATAATTATTCACAACAATATCTTATATATGTTGCAGTATATAAATTGGGTTACACATTCGTTTGTTCTTTCTATCAGTTATTGTTTTGGTGACTTCATTGATCCTCACGAAAAAGTTGCAAGATTAATTTATTCAAATTAACTTAATAGAAAATTTTAATCTAACAAATTTGACCCCCTCTCTCTTTTAAGACATATACAAACGATTCAAGCTGTAAAGAGAAACCGTAGGACATTAAACATTCATAGAGTTCTTGGTTGAAAATAATTACTTAAGGAGTGGTGCGTATTTGTATTACTATAGTGAAAATCAAACAAGAAACGATAATAATTTAAAATTTTGATAGCAAAAATTTTAGCTCCTTTCTTACTGGATCGCTAAGCTGAAATATAATTCGGAGTAAACAAACATATAGTTATACAAGATTGCTTTATAAATAATGGATTCGCATCAAAGTTCTAGTAGATTGTTCCGTATCCCATTTAAAGTCCCAAGTTTCCATGGTATTCGTACAATTGGTGTTTACCTATCAGGTTTGTTCTTTGCCCTTGGATTTTGGGTCTTTTTAGACTGTACCCTTTATTCAAAACATGCCAATGCCTCGGATGTTCACGTTACATTTATTGATTGGATACCTTTCCTATGTTCTACATTAGGGATGATTATAGTCAGTTCTATTGAGAAGTCGAGGTTACTAAATTTGGATGGTGGTAGTGGGTTTATAGGTGGTGCTGACATAGAGCAAACTACTGCATGGCAGGCACGTACTATCTTATTCTGTGGTTTTGCTCTATTAGCTGGTGGACTTTCTGGCTCTGTAGTAGTTTTAATTATTAAATTTTTGATTAAGGATTATACTACATATCCAACAGTGGGGATGGGGATTAATAATGTTTTAGGTAATTTGTTTATCTTGATAAGTTGCATTATTCTATGGATTGCACAGAATGTGGAAGATGAATATTCATATTCTTTAACTATTTGATAAGAGTGGCTAGGCGAGTATATACATTTCTATATGAGTAAAAAAGATTGTTAATGTTAAATTCTGATAATTTATATAAATTTAATTGGATAATAATAATGATTGTTATTATTATCAGACGATGATAATGCATAAATCTATATTTTAAGTAGTAGTAGAAAGATACAATAAACATTGTTATAATTCTTAATGATATAATTAGCAATTATTTATAAATATTATATAAAAAAAACGACATAAGAAACAAAAAAGGAACAAAGGGTTAAAGAACATGATAAAACATCAATAAGATCATAACATTAAAGGTTGGTGGAAGGAAGTATGGATATTTAATGAAATATCTGAATTGAGAAACATTTATTAAGATAAAACAAAAAGATAAAAAAGAAACAAAAGATACATTATATTATTTATATATTAATCCTTTGTTGTTATTGTTATAATGGTTATTCTGAATTTTCTTTTTTCACTTTTGATTTTATTAAATCAGCAAATTCACCTAAGATATGCAATTCGAAATCACTAAAATTGAATAGATCTGGTAGTTTAACGGGTTCGGAATGATCTCTTGGGAAGAAATAATCTTCCAACCTTAATTCATTGAAAAATGGATGTGCCATGATTCTTCTTGGTGATAATCTTAATTGCGGGTCGTATACAAGAACTTTTGTCAATAGATCTATACCTTCAGGACCTGAATGACCAAAATACTTTTCGAATCTTTCTCTTGAAGTACCTGTAAATAAAGGCTTCGAATACAACGGGCCGTCATAGCTTGGATTTGAAAAGAAAATGAATTTTTTGTCAGGAGGTCCTAACAATTTGGCGATTTCACGTAATTGTAATAAAGGTTCTTTACCTTGAAACACGGCCTGTCCCAACAACATTTCCCCCATGACACACCCGAGCCCCCATATGTCGACTTGAGTGGTATAATTTGTGCAGCCAAGGATCAATTCAGGAGCTCTATAGAATCTCGAACAGATGTAACTGATTGAAGGTTGATTTGGTTCCAATTTCTTTGCGGACCCAAAATCACAAAGTTTCAAGACACCAGTCTTTGGATCGACCAGTATATTGGATGGTTTAATATCTCTATGACACACGCCGAAGGAATGTAAATAGAGCATAGCTCTGGCAATCTGATATGTATACAATTTGATATGTTTCAGAGGCAACTCCATATTATTCTGTGCGTATCGACTAATTTCGATTTGTAATGTTGTTGGCAAACATTCCATGGCCAAATATTGGTATAATTTGTTATCTATATGAGAAACGTGTGTGAAGAAGTATTCCAATTTGACCACATTAGGATGGTTTGTGACTCTTAGAATGTCTAATTCTCTAGATTTATATTCTGTTTGTGCGGGAACTTTCTTAATGGCGAACGGGCCATACCAATTTTCCTTATTTGGAGTCATATAAGCTTGTACCACAGTGCCGAATGCACCACGGCCGATTTTTCTATACTCCTTGATGAGCATTCTTCTAACTGTGTTTGATCTGTTTGAAGTGACGTCATCTGCAATAAATTCGAAAGTATCATTTGGCAAGGAGCCATTGTTATAGGTATGGTGGTGGTTGTTATTAATATTGGAACTAGTATTCAGTGGGATTTCTAAATCGGAATAATCTTTAGTAACAGTACTGGTAGTATTGTCCATTTCAAACAATTGTAATCGAATAAGATAAAAGAAGAGGGAAGAAATTAAATAAATAAATAGACAAACAGACTTTGTTCAAATACGATAGGAGGAGACTTAAAGGTGGGATATATATAGTCAATAATTGATATATTCTAACACCAATAATAATAATAATAATAATAATAATAATAAATATGTTTATGTATATTTATATTTATATTATTATTAGATAGATATTGCAGGTTGAGTTTATGGACCCTTTATTCTATTTGTTTTCGGATAGTCTTTAAATAAACAGGGGAGACAGAGAGAAAGGAGGCTGGGGGAGGGAACACTGTATGGAAAAGAGGTCTAATTGTGAAAATGGAAAAGGGCAGTTATAGATTGGAAATGGGGGTTTAATTGAGGTTGAGACGTTAAGAACAGTAACTATGTTCTTAAAAGAAAGAAAAAAAAAAAAAAACAGACACTTGTTTCAAAACTACTAGATACAGATTGTCTTGAAATAAAACCAAATCCTTACGATCCCAAAAAAAAAAAAAAAAAAAAAAAAACAAAAAACAAATAAGAGTATGTTTTTAAAAATCATTTTGCACGGCAGAAAGAGCATCGTTTTGCACGAAGTTATTTTTTTTTCTGTGAACAAAAGAGTTATATGTAAAAGTAAGATAATATAATAAGATTTTAATATTTTCAATGGAATATATGATTATAGCTACATATAAAAGCTTATATATATAATATATCCATGTATATGTATAGGTGTATAAGTATATCATTTGAATTCAAAGATAATTGTTTATACAATGATCTTATAAGACATATTGAAAGAATATATAATATTATTGTTGTTTGTTTGTTTTTCAGTTGGAGAAAACAGAAAGAAAAAAAGAAAGAAAGAGAATCAAAGGATGCAGAGCCACGATGTCAGATTACGTATTATGCAGAGGATTCAATGAAGACTCTACCACTTTCGATGTTCTTCTTTAGTTTAGTTAGACATAATGGTAATAATTCATTAGTTTCATGAGCATTTAAATTGTCTAATAAGTTGTAGTTTACAGAATTAGTACCTCGCAAGTTGATAGACATTGGGATGGCGAAGAAGGCAGTATTTTCAATGCGGTTCAGTAATTTCTCTGCTCCCTGAGCGATTGGTCTCTCTTGGAAATCGCGTAGCGTGGCAAAATTGATTGAATCGATTTCATGAGCGTTGCCGAGTATTAAATTAACAAAGTCTTGAACACATTTAAATGCAGCATGGGCCATGGACAATGTGGCTGATCCCTTGCCGTTCTTAGCTTTGACAACCTCGTCACCGCCGTATTGGACTCTATAGATCAAGTGTTGTAGGACTTCATTTGGTAGGATTTGCGACCAGTTGTTTTGGGAGAACAGAGGAAGGATAGTTTCACCGGAGTGCCCACCAATGACGGGGACGAACGGCATATTTGAACTGATTTGACCAGTGGCTGTCTCGTATTCGCTCTTTAAGAACGTAGAGGCACGAATGATATCCAGTTTAGTGATTCCAAAGACTCTTCTTTCGATACCTGTGTCTGTTTTGCCATCTAGCAGTTGTTTGAACCTGTAATGCATGACCGGGACCAATGAGTTGACTGGATTTGAGATGATAAGCACAAAGACTTTGGAGAGGTCGCAGTGTTGGTAGATGGAGTCGGTTAGACCCTTGATGATGCCTGCATTGATGTTGAACAAGTCGTCTCTTGTCATACCCGGTTTTCTTGGCATCCCAGCAGGGATCACCACAATGTTAGCGCCTTGTAGACATCTGTCGATGGTGTGTCCTGCATACCAGGACATGTTTATTGGGGTATCTATGTGAGAGAGATCAGTGGCTACACCGTTGATGACTTCTTCGTTGATGTCATATAGAGACAAGTTTATACTCTTGTTTGTATGAGATGGCAACAAATAGTGGACCTGGGTCTTCAACAGTAAAGAAAGGGATTGACCGATACCGCCTGCGGCACCTAAGACACAAATTTTGATTTGTTCAGAAGGGTTGGAGTTGTCAGTAATTTGGTGCGGCATATTCTTGTTTTTCTTTTCTTTTCTTTTCTCTTCTTTCAGTAGAGTGAGTATATATATATATAGTGGGATATGTATACTTTTATATGAATCGAATAGTAATCAATCACTAGGGTCTGTTCCAGTTTTTGTTTCGATTTCTCTATTCTGGTTCACACTGTTTTTTTCTAATAAGGATATAGAAAGGGATAGGGAGCGAGAAAGAAAAGGATATAGGTTGTGGAAGGGGCAACGGGAATGACCCGGAAAGTTTATCATTTCTTTTAATAAATGGCTTTATATATATCAAAAAATGCTACTATTATATTACTTGTTTCTCGATCCATTCGAATATGTGAGAAGAAAAAGCAGAAGAGTGTTAAAAGAAAGGTTTGGTGCTTGTTCAATGAAGAAATCGAAAATGAGCCATCCCCCATGTGTTTTATTATCTCAGCGTGTATTATTTTGTTGATACTAATAGTAGTAATACTGTTCTCTTATTGTTTGCATGTTTGTTTTAATTCACAGTAGCGCTCGGACAAACGGAGCTCTCCTTCTTCTTTCTACAATTTTCCAAAAAAAAAAAAAAAAAGAAAAAAAAAAAAAATTAAACAAACGGCGAGCCGCCCGATGTGTCATCGTTTCTTTTTCTTTTTCTTTTTCTTTGTCTTTGTCTTCTTTCTTGATGCTTATTCCTATTGTATTTTACGGGTGTGTGTTTCTGGGAATTGCCATTGTGCACAAAAACAGAACAAGGGAATTGGAAGCAAATCAACGACTCGCCCCTATATTTATCCAATCTTCCCTCCCCTCCTCCGCCGGTTCAATGGAGGAGAAAGGCAAAAAAAGAAAAAAAATTCCTAATCCTAGAGGGTTCCCTTTGGTTGTGGCAACGACAGCAGCGATGGGATGGTTTTATTCGGAGGAACCCGAGATTTCTTCTTTTTTCTTCTTGTGTTTTTCCCTTTTTTCTTTTTTTTTTTTTTGCTTTTGGTTAGGTTTTGTTTTCTGCTCGGTTCGGCCCGACCCGAGAAAAGAGGAAAAAGAGAAAGAAGATAGAGGGGGAGGGTAATAGATACTGTTGTTGTTATCTTTTTTTTTTTACATGTGTGGATGTGTGGGTTTTTGTTTTTTTCAAAATCGATGAGATTGAAAAAGAAACCCTGCATTGCAAATGATTGACTATTGTAATTATCAGTTAAAGAGTGCCCTCACCAACTACTACGAATTGCTGTGCATGTATGAGATTGTCACTAGTATCGCTCTATGGGTTAACAACCAATAAATCAGTAAAAATATTAGTAACAGGTTGTCAAAACTGGTAGCCATTATCGTCTTCAGTTTAAATTTCTATGACTGATAAAAATATTGAAAATACGAAGAGTAACAAGACTGCCCGTCTTCAATGTAAGTTTTTCATCCAAAAGAAGAATAGACAGTGTGGCATGACTAGACGGGCTGATGAAGACTACTGTTCCGAGCATTTGATACTTAATAAAAGACTGGTTAACAAACTGGTCCATAACGGCCCTAATGACCATGCCACCGGTTTACAAAGAATACCCTGTCCACTGGATCCGAAACACACGATAAAGAAGTCTCAATTGAAAAAACATCTCACTAAATGCAATAAGTTTAAACTGAAACACTCAAATGATTTAAACACGTTTTATAAACTGGATTTCAACACCGCACAATCCACCCCGTCGTTGCCCAGACCATTTCTTTCTTCCGACACTTTGAATAAAACTGTGGACTTGTTGTACCAGTTCTTCAAATCGGGCGAAATCAATGAGTTATCAACCACTGTGAAGTTGAATAAGTTTATGACCGAGACAAGGGTAAACGCCCTTTCTAATCAGAAACATGCTATCCAACAAAGTTCTTTGATACAGAATCTCCTGGAATACAGGTACAAGGATAAACTTGAAACAGATATCAGCACAACTACACTAGAGAGAAACTTGAATGTATTGGAGTTTGGGTGTGGTAAAGCAGAGTTTTCAAGGTATTTCAATCAGGTGATCAGAGATACCTCCGCAGATGTCTCTAAATTGTCTCCATATTTCCCACGTTTCCGAATAAATAATTTCCTCTTCATCGATAGAGGATCAAATAGGTTGAAGTTTGATAGTAAAATCTTATCAGATTCCAATGGTTCAAACCTCCCCTTTATCAAAAGATTGAAAATCGATATTAAAGATTTGTATGTCGACGACATATTATCAAGGGACCCCTTTTCTTCAAATAAAAACATCCTCATCTCTAAACATCTATGTGGTGTCGCAACAGATCTGACTTTACGTTGTATCGCTAATAACCCACTGTTACTCAACTCATTGGATTCCATCTGCATTGCTATGTGTTGCAGACATATATGTGATCCAGATCAATACATCAATCCACGCTTCTGCACCGATCTTTTGAAAAAATTCGGAAGCACTTTAGCCTATCATGAATTCTTTCTAACCTTGACTAAATTATGTTCCTGGGCAACAAACGGAAAAAGATCCGGTGTTCAAGATTGTGATTTGGTGAAACTGACAGAAAATAGGTTTGTTACTGTTAAAGAGAGAGAGACAATCGGCTTGATGGCAAGAAGAGTTATTGATGAAGGTAGGTTACAATGGGTTAAACAAAAGTTCCCACATTCAAAGACAGATTTAATAAAATATGTATCTAAGGATATCTCTTTAGAAAATGTTGTATTACTTTTATCAAAATAATAACATATACATATGTATGTATGTATGTATGTGTGTGTGTGTGTGTGTGAGTTTGTAGGGTTGTAGGGTTGTAGAATTAGTGATCTTATTTTTTTTTTTTTGCTCTTCCAATGATCATTTAGTGAAATGTGTGAAATAACGATCTCTGAAGTTAGTTTGAGATCTCTTTATCCCATAATTTTCTGGCCCATTATATTTGTCGCCTCGATTGATATAAACTAATAATCTGCGTGACCATTTGTTGAATTGTTGGACACAGTTATATTTCAATTCCAGATTTTTGTGTAATGGTATGATTGTTTCCACATTCTCATCGTTGGCTGTTGGCATCCAAAAGGCCAAACGACCACCAATTGGCAATCTTTCACTGGCAAATTTCAATAAATCATCTAAAAGAAAATCTAAAGAATATGGTTTCTTAGTAGGTATATAATCCTTTCTTAAATATGCCTTTTCACCATCAATAACCACATTTTCTTTCCCCTCGAACCTTTCTGGATCCTTAGCACCTAAAACTTTAATACTTTCACGGATCCCATACGGCGGGTCGCACAGAATCGTATCAATTGGAAGATTCGATCTTAGTGAGTTATGCGTGAAATCCATAGTCATCACATCTAAGAAATGAGACTCAGTCTTATAATATCTGAAGTTATCGACCATATTATGTTCACTACCTTTACCTGTGCCCCTGATCATTCTACCGTCTATATCTGTCCCCAGTACAAAGGCGCCAAAATGAGCACCAGCCACTAAAAATGAGCCTGTGCCTGCAAACGGGTCGTACATGGTAGTTCCCAGTTTGACTTGTGCTATGTTACAACTTATTAGTGATAATTCACTTTCAAAACTGGTCGTTCCCTTGTACGGTCTTTTCTTTAAATCGTAAAGATCCATGCTGGAACGGTCACTTCTTTGTATCAACCGACCAAAATAGATTCCATCTGTTTGGTTACTTGAAGTTTGAGGATCAATCATGCTGTAGGTTTCAATGATGGTAAAGATCTCTTGCGGATCTTTTAGTTTTATCTCACCTTGGAAATCTAAATATTTGAATTGATTGATTGTGTCGATCTTTTCAGGCAAAGATTTTTTATGGTTCCCACCAAAACTCTCAAAATCAAATTTGAATGACTTAAATTTGTTCAAATCCCTTCTTTGTACAAAATTTGGTTCGTTTTGTATATTTTGATGTAAAGTTGGATAATTTTGGCCATACCCCCAATATTCATAGATAGCTTTACAAAGGATGCTTCTTTGTACTAGTTGTTTAGCTTGTTCTTCATTGTCTAAATCAAGGATAAGAAATGGGGAATGCTTATTATAAGAGTCTAAGTTGATCTTAATGTTGAATAAGTCTGCCAATGATTCCAGTTCCGCACGACGGAAATTTAAATGCATCTGGACCATATAAAGTAAATATTTAGTCATTTTTGTCTTCCTGGAAAAATCTAGTTGATACGTTGATCTGCTTTGTGTTATTGTTGATATTTGGGACCACCATATATGCATAAATATGTACTTATGTTGAGTGGTTTATTGTTTATAGAGTATGTATTTTTATCGATGACATTGAAATAAAATGATTTTTTTTTTTTTTAGGTTTTCCAGTAGATTCTTTCAAGGACATTTCGCAGATTTCTTTTTTTAATGTTTTTTTTTTTTGTTTTAATTCTTCTTTTTTTTTTCCATTTTTACATTTTCAAATCTATTGAGGGAAAGAAAAACAATACTAACAGCCATATTAACACGTGGGAGTATGAGGGGTAAAAGACGAAGGGAGAAGTGAAGCTAGAAGCAATTGATAAATGTTCATAAAACTTAAACAGATTGTATATACATGTATGGAAAGTAAAAAAAATAAGATAAAAAAGCAAAAAAGAATAGCCTAATGAAACCAGTAGGGAGTTTATGGCAGTAAATATGGCCCGTGTTAGGCATGTTATAAAATTTCTGGTACTATGTAATAGGAAATATATTATTCACTCCGAAAACGCAGATAAACAAGCCCTTGTTATTTTCTGTACTATGATAGATAGCATATATCGATGCTACCAATTGTGATAATCTTTTATAGCACTAATCTTTTGATAACTGGTGACTCGTAACAAAACTAATTATACTAAATAACTCAGATAGATTATAAGATATGAATAGGATTTGCCTTGTTATTATGTCCGAGTTTGCATTTTTCTTGGCGCTACCACGTGTTTATTATATTCCGTCATTTTTTATTCCGTCTACTTTTTTTTTTTTTTTTATTTTTTTTTTTTTTTTTTTTTTTTTTTTTTTTTTTTTTTTTTTTTTTCAGTTGTCTCTGCCCTTTTGGCGGTTAATAGCGGCAACTCGTGAAAAGAAAAAAAAGCTGAGAGAACGAGGTTGTCGCTGTAGTCTTTTTGGGAAAAAGTATAAAAGGCAACAGGTTTTTGTGCAAAGACGGAAAAAGGCGTCTAATTCGCACTTCGCTCTCGCCCTGGGCGTTCACTTGAAAAACTGACAAAAATATAGCAAACTAGATTCTAAATAAATAAATATATATTTTACTAACTAGTCTCTTCGCGTATTTCACTCAATTGATAAGAGAAGACACTTAATACACTGGACAGTTGTATATATTTATTCGGTTGTTGTCCTTTTTTTTTCTTAAAATTTTAGTGTTAATTCTTTTTTCTTTCATTTGGCTACCCTATTTTGTCATATTTATAATTATAAATTACAAGATCATCTATAAATATATAAATACGCATTTTGTTATTTACTGTTATTTTTTTTTTTTTAAAAAATCTTTTCGGTGCTCGTAATTAAGATTAGATAAGAGAAAAAAAAACACGCATAGATTAATTATTAGCTATTGTCGTTATTTATATATATATTTGACCTTTCCATATATTACTAATAACTCTTTTTTTTTATTTCTCGTTGTATTTCAAAGTTAACGAGTTATTATTTATCTGTATTACTTCTAGTATTTTAGAAAAAAAAAAACGAATTCTCTAGCATTTATCACTGTGTTTATTTTAGTTTAGTTTATTTTACATTATACAGATACATATTCATTCGCATATTTATTTATTAAATATAGATTTATAATAAGCAAGAAGCAAAACAACCATAAACAAGCAAACGGACGCTCTTATATGACTATAAAAATGAGTTCTGATGAAGAAGATTTTAATGATATTTATGGCGATGATGAGCCATCAGCCACTGTTGAAGAGAATAAAACTGTAGAAGCTGCTACTGAACCAGTTAAAGAAAATAATCAAGATAATTTAGCTGCTTCCGTTGATACTTCTTCAGAAAACGATAATAACAATAATAATGCCACTAAAGAGGTTAGTAACAGTAATAACAACGATAACAACGTATCTTCATTAGATCAATTAGCTGCATTGCAAGCTTTATCTTCTAACTTGAATCAAATTAATAATAATTCTGACAGTGCAAATAAGGACGTGTCAAGTAATTCCAATGATTCTACTGTAAATTCTGAAAATAAAACAGCTTTGCCTTGGGAACAACTACAACAAACTATGTCCCAATTTAACCCTCAACAACCACAACAACAAACAGCAGAAAACAACAATGAAGCACAAAAGCGTGTAAGGGCTGATATCTCTAAGGATAATTGTAAAATGTTCATTGGTGGGTTGAATTGGGAGACCACAGAAGAAGGTTTAAGAAATTATTTCAATAAGTATGGTCATGTTATAGATTTAAAGATCATGAAGGATCCAAACACGGGTAGATCGAGAGGTTTTGGGTTCTTAACTTTCGAATCTCCATCCTCCGTTGACGAAGTCGTTAAAACACAACATATTTTAGATGGTAAAGTTATTGATCCAAAGAGGTCAATTCCAAGAGAAGAACAAGATAAAACTGGTAAAATCTTTGTTGGTGGTATTGGTGCTGATGTAAGACCAAAGGAGTTTGAAGAATTTTTCGCAAAATATGGTACTATTATTGATGCACAACTGATGTTAGATAAAGATACAGGTAGATCAAGAGGTTTTGGGTTTGTCACATATGATTCTCCAGAAGCTGTAGATAGGGTCTGTGAAAATAAATACATTGAATTTAAAGGTAAACAAATTGAGATTAAAAGGGCCGAACCAAGACATCTACAAAAGGGTCAATACGGTGGTGCTAATCCTAACAATCGTAACTCTAACAACTACAATTCACATTCTATGAATATGGGCACAGGTGCCAATAGTGTAGCGATGAATACTGCTGCTGCCGCCGCCGCTGCGATGTATCAAAACCCAATGGTGGCTGGTTTCAATCCAATGATGCCTGGTTTTAATCCACAGGCTATGCAAGATTACTATCAAAAGATGCAAGAGTATTACCAACAGATGCAACAACAAACAGGTATTGATTATACACAAATGTACCAACAACAAATGCAACAGATGGCAATGATGATGCCAGGCTTCGTAATGCCAACTCAACAACCACAAACAGGATCACAATCACCACAAAGTTCATCCATGACTGTAGACAACAACGGCTCTAATTCTGTTGACGTTCAGACAATTGGCGAGAACAGTGATACAAAGAATAATAATGCCACAAATGATGGTAACGGAAATGTAAATAACAACAGTAGCAGTAGTAGTAGTAATAATATGGATAGGGATAATAAGAGTTTCAATGATTCTAAATCCAATACACCAGATGTAAATATTCCAAGAGGTCCAAAGGATCCTTCCTCTATTCCATCTCATGGTGGCTATCCACATCGTGAACGCGGAGACCGTGGGGACCGTAGGGGGCGTCGTATAGATCGTGGCGGTTACCGTGGTGGCTCTGGCAACAATTACCGTGGTGGTCGTAGTGGATATAACAGACGTAATAACAATGGATATCATCCATACAACAGATGAAAGATCAACTGGTACCATATAATAAGTACGGTTTATAAATACGGATACAAATAAACATTTACTTTTAATGCATTCTTTTAAATTAATTTAATAATTTTTTTTTTTATTTTTTACACCCTCAGTGACCATTGGAAAACTTTTTTATTTATAGAATGGTATAAGGAATGCCTCTCATAAGTAGACAAGTTTTCTAATAGATACTTTAACGTTTTTTTATACTTTTTACTATATTTTATTTTTCTTTTATAAGTATATAAATGTATGTATGTAGGATATATGTGAATAATTCTAATTAAGAATTAAAATCAATAAAAAACAATGATATGAATTAATGTTCTGCAGTTGTATGTGGATTAACCTATATATATTTGAAACATTAGCAGAGTGGTGGTGAAGAATTTGCACAAATCATACATCACTTCCGTGTGTGATACCTAACTCTACGATAGCATAACAATTTAATAACGATAAAAATAACCAAACGATAATCGCTATAATTGCAGTTATCCAATTATTAGCCATATTGACCGTTTCAACGTTCTTGGTTTCATCAGAATCCTCAGAGTTTGGTTCAATAGACTCTAAGTCTTGTTCTAAATCAGTATTATCTTTATTACTACTACTATTACTTACATCTGTTTCAACTTTTTTATCTATCCGTGTGATCTCCGTTGTCATTATCCTTTTGGAACATGTAAAATATATCAATGGAGCCACCAAAAATGGTAATACTATTGACAGTACCACCTGGGAAGCATTTAATGCTTTATTTAGCGCAGTTTTGCCCAAACATATAGAGATTACTAGGCAAGGTATTACAGAAATGCATCTAGACACCAATCTCCGTTGCCATGGTAATAATTTCCAATTAATATGTCCCTCACAGACGATTTGCCCCGCCATGGTACAGACAATTCCTGCAGATTGACCACTTAACAATAAAGCTAACATGAAAATTGTACCTGCTGCTGGTGCTAAATTACGTGATAACAAATCGTGAATACCATATAAATCAGCATCACTGGCATTTGGTGTATTGAATAGAGTGGCTCCAGATATGACTAAGATTGCACAATTGACAAAAAGTGCTACAGTGAATAATGTTAAAGTTAATTCAACCATAGAATACTTCATGCAATATTTAATTGAATCCATAGTTGGTCTATAATTGAAATATCTTTCCTCCATGACGATTTCCTTATTTTTAATATCTGTTTCATCATCTCTTAACACTGAATAGTTTTTATGATTGATGTCATATTCTAATAATCTTGGTTGAACTAGAGCTGAGCCCAAAAATAGAGAATGTGGCATCACGGTAGCCCCAAGGATAGAAATGGCATCATACATCCCATTATTTTGAAACATTTGTTTTGACGGTATAAACCCTCTAAATACATGAGCTACAGATGTGTTTTTTGGGATATATGCTAACTCAATGGCAAAACATATAAATACACCAAAAACCAAGACAGCCACGGCATATTCAAACATCTTAACCATCCTCATAGACGACGATCCGGGTCTGTAACCGATCATTACAGTTAATACATCAACACAGGTGATAGCAACACCTGCAGGAAGTGGGACTTTAATAAGAATATTTAGAGCAATGGCAGTACCAATAACTTCTGCTATATCCGTAGATATGATGGCAGCTTCAGCAAAAAAATATATTATCCAATTCATCCATTTAGGTAAATAAGCTCTGCAACATCTAGATAAGTCTTTTCCGGTGACAGAGCCTAATTTAATACAGAGACATTGTAAGAATATAGCGATAAAATTGGATAAAAGGACGATACAAAGCAAAGAGAATTCATGAGCAGCACCTGAACTTACTGCGGTAGAATAATTACCGGGATCAATATATGCAACAGAAACCATAATACCAGGGCCCACAAATTTTAAGTATTTAAATAAAATGGCCTTAGTATTGGACCATACTGTATTATTTGTCTCGTTTAAGAACACTGACTTTTCTGTAGAAGGAAGGGATGATACAGAATTACAGGTAGTGATAGGCACATCATCAGTGATTTTAATGTTTACCTTGTCAGTGGAACTATCTCCAATATCAAAAGGTTCAATGCTGGTTGAACCATGCTGTATAACATAATTTGGTTCCTTACTACGAGACGGATTAATAGTCATGCTTCAGGTAATAACAAAAAGAGCAAGACAATGAAGGAACAAAACTGGGTTACTTTGTCCCTCGGAAAATGTTATACTGCAGAGCCAGTTTATGATTCAAAGCTAGCTAAATATACAAGATAGTGTGAGAGTTCCGAATGCAATTTGTCTATATGTTTTTTATAAAAATTTTTCAACGACTTATAAACAGCAAAATTATGTCAACCTTGTTAAGACTTTCGAGAAATATGCGAGATTTTGTAAAATTCCGCCACATTTTTCTGCTGCTTTCAAGCAAAACAGAGTTAAAGCCGAAAGAATGTATAAGGTAAAATGAAGATATGTAAACTAACAAAGAGATGCGGAATAGCCATTGTATCCTTGTATTTTAAGTAAAAATTATAACACTTTTAGTAATGAAGGATATTGCATCCATTTATAGACTTTAATCTTAAATAGGAGTCATGTTCACATCTTTAATTAGCCTTCAGCAGCCGCAGATAAAGTGTGATTTGTGGATGTACACAGTTTAGGGATACTTTATAGATCCTTAACGTTGTTTTTTGTCAAAAGACTATCATATTAAAGAGATAGAAAACTTTAGGAGCAAGTACCAAGACTCTAATCTTTTTGGATTATAGTATTAAAGTGAAATAATGAGATTGTAAAGATTTGGTATTTTCGAACTTTCTATGCTTAGTATCTTATCATTTAATTTAGAACGCGATAAGAATATAACTTGACATATATACATGATTTTTACATGGAGGGGAAATGTAGAGTTGAAACAGATTGAGTATCACTTAGCAATTATAATTATTGCTTTAAACTAGTAGAATTAAACGTTCATTTTTGTTTGTATGTATTATTATGAATTACTTTTATAAATTTAATGTTTTATAACAATAAATTACAATTCAGAGTTCTCTGGCCTAATTTCATCTCTTATATCGAAAGTATACGGACGAATAATATCAATTGGCTAAAATACAAACATTATAAATTGCATTCTATATAAAATTAAATAATAATTTAATGTATTATTATTCGTCTTGCATAGTATTAACTATTGCCTTCAACAAGTAATAGTAATATGATTAAACCTGATATTGCCCACAACCATCAAAAGACTTCTTGAACAAGATCTGATATAATTATCACTTTTTAGAAATCCTCCAATTAGGCTTATTACGCTGAATTTATGGCCAAACTAAAGAAAAAGGCTAATACTTAACTGTAACTTGTTGGGACTAATACAGTAGTTACAATACTTCATTATCATGTGTCTAATCTCGGTATTATGAATATGATTATATACATATATTAAAATAGTCCGATGTGGCATTTCAGTTGTAGTGTATCATAATTATCTACTATTTTTTCACTATATCACACTCAAGATTGCTGTTTTAGTAGTTCAATGCAATAAACAGTTCTTCCCCCT
>JAMAJF010000019.1:222566-260402 GCA_023629195.1 Kazachstania sp. Y4206 | reverse complement strand
AGCCTCATAGTAACAGCAATAATACTGATTCCATTGTCCTGGATAAACCTCTGGGGCGCAATACTGGCGTTCAAGTCAACAGTATTCCAGCTTCAATGACTCATAGTGAAAAAAGAATAAGAAAAATTAGGTATCGAGCAAACGAATCTCTGAAAGAATTAAAACCAATCCATCAGTTTAAATTTATTAGGTCCCCCCATTCGGTGAAGGAAATATGGCAGGAGTATGCCGAGGGTGTCAAAGGGCAGCCATCGGTGAAAGAAATGGACTCACGTTATCATTCTGCCTGGAGAAAAGACCCTGCTGTTAGTAAAAGGTATTCTAGACGTAGAGTCCTATGTAAAGCTATAGAAAATGGATTAACTAGAGGCTATGATCTAGAGACCGTTATTGAACTTTTAGAAAATCATAGAATAATGGATCAAGGAAGAGGTACAAAACAGCCACTGGGATGGCTTTGTCAACCATCAAACATTCCAGAAACTTTCAAATAAATTGTCTTATTATTTTAATTTTTTACTACTATATTCAAGTAAGATTCGTGATTATATCCGTTTAGTAACTTAATATGGTTTATAATGATTGTGTATAGAATGTTCTGTACGGGACAATATGTATGTATATAAATATAAGAATATGAACGCGTTCTGCCACGTATACTTTATGATAATATATATATATATATATTCTCTGATTTTATATTATGGGTTGACAGATATTGGTATCATAAAAAATTTAAGCTCCTTTTATAAGCTTTTCCTATCTTCAGAATATTTACTTATTGAGTTTTTTTTTCCGACTTTTTTCCATGAATGTGAAAAGTTTAAGAAGATTTACAAACCATATAATTCAATTAGACATAATGATATAAGCACTAGGGTCAGGTAATAAGGTACATATTAGGAATGAAAGAAGAATCAACTCTTTGAAAAATATCATAATATCAGTACAAATAAAATTGTTGATTTTAATAAAAAAGAAGTAATTTGAAAAATATATAAACATATATGTCCAAGACATCTCATATAGAAACAAACTCAATAGTAAATAATCCCATTTTAATTGAAGAAGGAGAACTAAAAGAAAAAGAAGAGATAGAGAGGGAGAAGGAGAAAGATAATAATGAGGGTAAGGGGAATAATAGCTTTCTTGATCAAGATAATTTTATTCTCATAGAGGACGATAACGAGGAAGGGTTTGATGACTATGACGGGCACTTTGATAACCCTACAGAAACAGAATCTAAGGAATCTAGTGAGATACCAAATTTATCATTACCCAAGCATAATTCATTAGAAGAAAATGATGATTTTATTGCATTTTCTGATAGTTCATTGTCTAGCGATAGCGATGAATTGCAGCATTCAAAATTAGAAAATAGACCAGAAGAGCCTCAACTAGAAAAGGACAAGATTGAAATAGCTATCACTTCATCAGATTATCCATGGACGATTAATCATGATCATTCTAAGGAGACAGAAATTGCCGATTGGTTAACATTGGAAATACACGATTTTGTTAAATATATTTCACCAAGCAAAGAAGAGATTAAAGCTAGAAACGTCACTATAAGTAAATTACGTCAAGCTGTCAAATCTCTTTGGCCTGATGCAGATTTACATGTTTTTGGATCATATGCCACCGATCTTTATTTACCTGGTTCAGATATCGATTGTGTAGTCAACAGTGAAGGTGGTGATAAACAGACTAGAACATGCCTTTATAAATTGGCCCAACATCTTAAAAATGAGCACATAGCTACCGAGATTGAAGTAATAGTAAAGACTAGAGTTCCCATTATTAAATTTGTGGAACCAGAGACTCAAATTCATATCGATGTGTCCTTTGAGAGAATCAATGGTCTTGAGGCTGCTAAATTAATTAGAGAATGGTTAGAAGAGACACCAGGATTGCGAGAATTGGTTCTTATCATTAAACAGTTTTTACATTCAAGAAGATTGAATAACGTCCATACCGGTGGGTTAGGTGGGTTTTCTATCATTTGTCTAGTGTATTCATTTTTACATCTACACCCACGTATCTTTACAGGTGAAATCGATCCTTTAGAGAACCTAGGAGTATTATTAATAGATTTCTTCGAATTATATGGTAAAAATTTTGGTTACGACGATGTTGCTATTAGTTTACTGGGTGGGAAGCCAGCCTATTTTTCCAAATTAGATTGGAAAGAATTACATCCAATTAGAAATTCGTTTTCTTTAGCTATTCAGGATCCAGGTGATAAGACTAACAACATCAGTCGTGGTTCATTTAATATTCGAGACATTAAGAAGGCCTTCGCTGGTGCATTTGACTTATTAACAAACAGATGTTTTGAATTAGATTCCATACCATTTAGCAAAAGGAAGGGACAGAGCATTTTAGGAAATGTTATAAAATATAAAGGAAAGCAAAGAGATTTTAAAGATGAGAGAAATTTGGTTCTTAATAAAGCCATCGTGGAGAATGAAAACTATCATCAAAAGAAGAGAAGTCGGATTGTGCATGATATGGGAGACAATGAATTAAATAGTTATGAAACTGAATCAAAAGAAAGCTCACCAGATCCTCCACTGAAAAAAAGAAAGAAAGATAAGTCAAATTCAGATAAAAAGAAAGACAAAAAGAAATTGAAGGTGGAGAAAATAAAAAAGAAAAAGAATAAAGTCAAGGATGCTAAAGAAACTGAACTTACAACCTTTATTGCTGCAAAAGATGAAGACGAAGATGATTACAATCCACTATATGTTTAATACAAGTGAATACAGCATTGAAAAAAGAAAAAGAATAAAGGTAAATTAATGATATTTTGATAATGAATATACATATCTAAATTATAATATTTATATATATATACATACACATATACACATAATATAATGTAACAGTAGCCTAATTATTTAAGGTTAACTTTCCTATATTTTTTTTTATCACTTTGGTATTTTTTGTCCCTTAGTCTTTTCTCATGACTTCGCTTTTTGATTCTAGCCCATTTTAGTTTAGTTTCTGGATCAGTATCTTTTGAGAAATAGCAACAACTTTTAATTTCGGTGATCAATTTGTCGACAACTATATTTTTATTTTGAAGTCTGGATCTGGTCTCATCACATTGAACCACTACAGAATCAGAGTTTGGGCAATAATATCTAAATTTTTTGTGTAACTTGTCAGGATTACAACCGAAAAGTTGTGATCGAATTTCCTCAGGAATCAGGCTACATTGAGAAGCATTATATAAAGTAAGAGTGCACTTAGTGTTTAATTTATTTACATTTTGTCCACCTGGTCCGCTAGACCTGTCATATCTGAAGGTGAATATATTTTGGGGTAGAGTGTCTGTATTTAAATTTTTTAGCCATTCCTTGGCGGTCTCTACTGAATAGAATCTGAGTCTCAAACTTAGTTTGATCATCGTTAGTAACTTAGGTCAATACTAGTAAAATATAAAAAAAAAAAATGAAAGAGAATTTTCTTTTTTCTTCGATAGAATAAAATGAGATACACAGAAGATAGTATCCATGTGAATTAGGAACTCAAGCTAGTATATTATTAAAGAGATGAAGATAGAGCTTGGACAACCTCTTTAATCTCGATGCCATCGGGACACTTATTGTCTTTTTGAGAGTTTTTTCATGAACCCCATACAATTGTTTCCCTTTATAAAGTGCTTACATTTTTTGTTCGATGGCCGGAGAAATTTTGCAGACCTATTTTCTCGAACACCTCGTATAGTAAATAAACGTAGTAAAAGAACGACACAAGTGGAAGTGGAATTGGAAAATAAACAAAGCAAGCAGACAGAGAAGGAAGAGATCAACAGAAAAAAATTATTAATACAGGCTTTGAAAAAAAAAAGAAAAGAAAATAGAAGAGAAGGGAAGAGAAGCTAAGACATATTATTATAAACAATTTCAGTGGCCCTTATTCAAATTGTCTTTTTGCGTTAGTGCGCCTGTATATGGGGAAGAGCGTATATTCAACTATAGAGAGGTGTGATATTCGGAAGAAGGGCATTTGTTAATAATGGGACACAATGACTTTTTATCTAATGCTGTGCCAGTGAAAGTGAATACATTAAATTTTATTCCACCAAAACAAAGGGAGTTAAAGAAATCACCATCGATGCCCAGTTTTTATAAATTTGAAAATTATACAAAGCATCGCTCTGCATCCATTAATCGAAGTTCAATCCAATTACATGACACGAATACTCCATCAAGAATTCCTGAACCATTGCAAGACCCACCTTTGGATACAGTGTCAGTTGAGGATAGCTTTGTTGATTTATATATAGATAGAAATGAGGAAAGTCCTGTAAGGTCTGTTTTTAATAGGGTAAGTTCTTTTCAATCAACTACTTTGAAAAGAAGATCTGATATTACTGATCCCCAACGTTTTGACAGATATGGGTTTAAGAAAAGGACACAATTTATAACTGAGGAAGAATATGATCGTTGGTGGTCTGAATATTCTCAATATTGTATTAGAAGGAAAAATAAATGGAGAAATTTCTTGTTGAAAAGCGGTCTTTCCTTAAAAAATGATCTACCAGAGAAATTCCCCCCACAGAGTGAAAAATTGAAAAGATATGTAAGGAAGGGTATACCAGCAGAGTGGAGAGGTAATGCATGGTGGTATTTTGCCAGAGGTGACGAAATGTTAAACAAAAATAAAGGTTTGTATTCAAAATTGTTAAAGAAAGTGGAGAACAATAAAAATAATAAAAATATAATTCAAGATTTAGATGTTATTGAAAGGGATCTAAACAGAACTTTCCCAGACAATATTCATTTCCATAGAGAGTCATTCCAAAAAGAGGAACCATTTATGATACAAGCTTTACGACGAGTTTTACTTGCATTTTCAATATATGATACAGAGATTGGCTATTGTCAGTCGATGAATTTTCTAGCTGCATTATTATTATTGTTTTTAAGTGAGGAGAAAGCATTTTGGATGCTTGTTATAATTACTAAAAAATATTTACCTGGTGTGCATTCAGTGAATTTAGAAGGAGTTAATGTGGATCAAGGGGTGTTGATTCTATGTATCAAGGAATATTTACCCGAATTATGGTCAAAGATGGAGGCATCAATGCTAAACACTACTGGACAAAAAAGCATCAGTCAATTTGAAATCTTGAATAAGTTGCCACCAATGACTTTATCTACAGCAAGCTGGTTCATGAGTTGTTTTGTTGGAGTGGTGCCTATTGAAACAACACTTCGGATCTGGGATTGTTTATTTTATGAGAAATCACATTTTTTGTTTAAAGTTTCCTTAGCCATATTAAAATTAAGTGAAGAAGAGTTATTAGAAAGGAAACTATCTCTATCACAGAGCATTTTAGCTACATTTAGTAACGAATCATTGGAACACATTAACAGTCATGGGAGTGGTGGCAGTGCTAATCATCGATCCAGACCAAGAGTAGAAGATATGACTCAGGATGATTATGATATGCTATTTTTTCAAGTGATTCAAACATTTCCAAAGAAATTATTGAATCCAAATGATATATTTGAAAAGGTCATATTTAAGAAGAAAATGACATTAAATAGATTGGATCAAGAGGAAATTGACAAAGTCAGAAAATATGTGTCATCACAGAGGGATAAGTGGGCTAGGTTTAACAAGGTGTTAAACAAGGACAGCAGCAATAATAGTAATAATGATCCTGGTAATAAGATGCTGTATAAAAATTTAGATGATACATCATCGATACAGGAAGGAACTGACAATATAAGTTTGAGCAATGAAGAAGTTATGGATACACTTCTCTCAGAAGTATCAGGTTTTAAAAGAATTAGTCTCTCTGGGGTAAATTGGAATAATAGCATAAAGATAAGAGTAAAAAACATTAGACAGAAAAAATAAACAAGTATTATACTATTACTTTATATACATATGTGTGTATATATGTATATATGGATTTATGGATAGATAATTTAATACGATTGTGATAGAAGAAATTACTCCTGAGTTAAATCCCATCCTCTTTTCAATCTTTCGTATACACTAGTTGCTTCTTGTTTAGTTGAGTAAGTATCAATTAATACTTGTTCAATGACATCCCAAGGAACGGCAGTTTTTTGTTGAGTGGAGCTAGGTAACATTTGATCAATTGAGAGGTCCTCTGGATCTTGCTCTTCCTTCTTAACTGGGATCAAAGGCTTAGATATCATGACGTTAACAATGGCATTGTCTTGTTCTTTAACAGGTAAATCCACCAAAAGCGTGGAATCATGTAATACTTTCCCCTTAATCAGTAATTTCAATTGATTTAATTGTTTAATAGTAGATTCATGTTGTTGGATAAACTCTTTCATCTGAAGAACGGTCTGATTCACATTGAAATCATGTTCAATTGAGAATTTTGGTTGTCTTACACTTTTCAAAGTTAGTTTAACTGTGGCTGGTTGGTTACCGTCTGAAATATTGTCGGTTGCTGTATTATTAACATGCCTTTTCTGAGGATTATACTTATATTTCAATGGTGGTAATGCAGCACCTAAAGCCTTGACATCTTTTAAAGGTCTTTGGTAAGAGGAAGAAAGTTGAGGGGGGTTGATGGTGGCTAGAACCAAAAATTTATTAACAAAATCACAATCAGACATTGTTAAACGTATACCTGTATAATTAGTTGGTTGTTTAGAAGAGTATCAACACTTTATCTGTTGGATTATTTACCTGTGTGTGTGTATGTGTTTTCTCCTTTGTAACATTAAGAAGAGGATTTATTCCTTATTTTTTTTTTATTTATGTTTTATGGAAAAAAAAAAAAAAATAGAAAAAGAAAAAGAAAGGAAGAAAGAAACTGATGATCTGCGGGACTTTTCTTTGTAAAGTGAAGTTACACAAAAGTTGTAGAAACTGGTAAACGTTTGTAAAGGTGTTCTTCTTCTTTTTTTTTTCTCTTTCTTTTGTTTTTTGGAATCACTTGTGTATGGCATTGGAAGAGACTCTTTTTTAGGATAGTGAACGGCGAGCAGGAGTGTTTAATGGGGGAACATTCAGCAGACGATAACATAACATCTGAGACGCCTGGAACTACGAGCTCAATAATAAAGACGGTTTCGAACGGATGTGACCTAGAATTGAATGGAAAAAATAAATGGAATATCCAATTACCTCCAATAGTTTCTAATCAACAAAACGAAAAAAATATAAACCATACACTGTTTGGTAATAGTGGGCAAGATGAATGTATGAAAAATCAAAATAATAATAGCATGAGTAATAATCATAATAATATTCTATTCTTTAATTATCATGAGTTTCAGGAGACATATTACTTTGAAGTAGGTTCTTTAGAAGAAGGACCAAAGGAACATGACGCGGGACATTCCATAGTGATTAGTCACTTCCCTAACATATATGTGTCGCCAGACTCAACAGAATGGAGGACAACAAGAATAGTAAGAATACCTCGTTCGTATGACCAACGACTAACGTGTCCATGCTTCAGTGAATATTTACCTGGCCATGAACCAGCAGCTATTGTTGTAAGCGATAAAAATGCTAGGGATAAGTTTATATGTCAGGGGAAGAGTCCTCGAGATGGACAATGGTATGGATACGGTTCGATATCGCCGTTGTCTATATATTTCACACAGGATAGATTTCAAGAGATAATCAAAAAGATCAATAGCTTAATTGAAGAAGACTTCCAATTAGGCGGATGGATCAATATATTTGATCTAGTGATGGAGTATTTCACTTTTGGGTTATTTAATTTTTCTAAGATCATCAATTGCCAGCTTCGGAACCAAGGGACAAAAGTGGACCAATATATTACAGAATTGAATAACACAGATGAGTTCATACGACATGGGATCCAGATCATTCCATTGGCACGGTCAGCATATTTGTCTTTGGATTTTCAGATACCTTCCCCAACACCTACCTAAGAGAAGGAAGGAAAGAAAAAAGAAAAAAGAAAAAAGAAAAAAGAAAAAAGAAAAAATAATAAAAAGAGAAATTTTGTGAAGCTTGAAGTGTTTAATCATCTCTCCGACTTCAACTCTGCGACATCCACAATAGCAGATGTTTTATCTGAGTGTATAGATGTATTTGATGTAAATAACGATAAAGCAATTTCTTATACAAACAACGGCCACGAATTGTGAGGGAACTTTTTCGTGACGGAATGGCGGGAAATGTGCGGAATTTGTGTTTCTTTTTTTTTTGGTTTGTTTTTTCTTGTTTTCTGTTCAATCAAGGAATTTCCTCTTTGGGAAATCCACGAAAATTTTGTAAAGATGAAGGATCACTATTTCAGGGTGTGTGGGTGTTTAATATACACGAAAAGAAGATTTGGTTTTTTTTTTTTTTTTTTTTTTTTTTTGAGGAACGTAAAACAACAAAAAAAAAAAAGAAACAAAACATAGCAAATCTATCATTTCGTAACTTTGGCAATTCGTGCTGAATAAAACAGAGACGTAAAGTGAAGTAAAAAGAAGAAAAAACAAAACGAAATCGAGAAATTAAGAAGTCTATTTCTTCGAGAAAATAAGAACCTCGAAGTTCTCTTGTTTAAAGAGGTAATAAAGATCACGAAAAGACCAGAATTTGGTGCAATATCCATGAAGCCAATATCAAAGCCATAAGACAACTATCCTTGAACTATATTTCATTCTTCATATCTATATTCATGCTCATATATATAGATGACTACATGTCAACTTGAACATGAAGTCATTGATCTATACCCAGCTCTTGCTTTCTGACTGGCCTATAAATACGACATTAGTGTGTCTATGTTTCATGAGAATCCCCCAATCAAAAACCAAACACCATAGACAATACAAATAGTTCTGACAGTAAAAATCATTAACACCCAACATGAAGTATTATAGTAAGTCTTTAGACATTTTGATGAAATCACCAGTCACGGATGAAATGATCCAATATTTGACAAAAGTGACATTAAAAGTCTTACCAAATAACAAGTACAACAATACCGCCTCACAACACCACTATCCATCTCCACCAAGTAGTCCCAATGAACTTAAAGCTTTCCAACAACAACAAAGGTTACCATCTCTAAGAACCTTCATCACTCGCTTAGTTAGATACACTAACGTTTACACACAGACACTATTGACTACAGCCTGCTACTTAAATAAATTAAAACGCATCTTGCCTCGTGATGCAAAGGGTTTGCCATCCACGGTTCATAGACTATTTTTGGCTTGTTTGATACTGAGTGCCAAATTCCACAATGATTCTTCACCACTAAATAAGCACTGGGCAAAATACACTGATGGTTTATTTTCATGTGATGATATCAATTTAATGGAAAGACAATTGCTAAATCTATTGAACTGGGATTTGCGTGTCACTGAAGATGATTTGATTCTTGATTTGCAATTTTTATTGGAACCCATTAGAGAACATATCATGAAAACAGAGATTCAAATCAAAAAGAGAATGCAAAGACAAGCATTACAACAACAACATAAAGTATACCAAGCTACTCGTGTTCCTATAAGTACAACACCTGTATATTACAACAATGTCTCTATATATAGTAGTAATAACAAGCTACATGAAAGGGATTGTTCAATAGCATCTAATATGAGTTCTGCGACATTAGTAAGTAGCAGTAGGTCTAGCAGCAGGTGCGGGTCGGAAATTAATTTGAATAAAAGGATAATAACGCCAATTCCATGCAAACAAGTTCCAGATAATAATATGACATATTCTACTAGCACATCATACATACAGTACCTATAAGGTCTCTTAATAAGAAAAATATTTAACGGCTTAATGATAAATTTCTATAATTTTTTTAAGGATACCCAATATATATATACATGCGAATATTTTTTTTTTTACTTTTTATTTTTTTTTTTTATAAAGCCATCTATAAAAGATATTAACCCACTAGTATATATTCCAATGATCATATATTGTGACATTACCTATGTATTGATTTATTTTGTTAGAACCCTTGCAGTAAGATTTGAAAATCCTAACAAAAAAACAAAATATGTAATACTAACCCTAATGGAAATAGTGTATTTTTTTATTTTTCCTGGAAAAATAGACAGTGTTGTAAAACAATAGTTTTATTTCGAGAGTGCAAAGTTTTTCCGAAACTGCTCCCTATAAATTTTCTGTTTCACTGTTTTCTTTATTGTCTCCTCTTTTTTTTCCATTTATCCAAATTTAGCAGCAGTTTATAAGACCGATAGAATATCTAAAAAGGGAAATAACTTCCTTTTACAGAATAAATTGGGCATTGTTGAAGAGTATCGATATTGTTTTTTATTGTTTTTTTGTTTTGTTTTGTTTTTGTTTTTTGATTACACAATTGAGCAAAAGAAATTAGTAGAATCTTTAGGAACAGGAACAATAGATGCTGTCCAAATTTGGGAGATATCTATTTTCTCTTATATGAGTGTATTTCCTTTTTGAGGGCATGTCTTCTATTCAATGAAACACCAAGGAGTGTCTTTGCAAACATTTCAAATCTCTTATGAATCTTTTTTTTTTCTTTTTCTTTTTTTTTTCACTAATAAGGCATCTATATTCATTCTTTGAACTTCTATGCATAGCTGTTGCTTGTATTTTCTACCTATCTATCTTCCTCTTTCTCCCATGATGATGGTATTTGTTAGTTTTTGTTTATTTTCTCACAACTATCATCGATAAATCCCTAAAAAAAATATTTTTGTTAATGAGAGATATTTCTCTTTTGACTCTCCAAATTATAGATAAATAAATATACATGCATATATATATATATAGGGTTACTTGACATTTCTGTAATTGCTTTCTCAAAAGTTGCCTTTATTTTTTCTTAGGGATGTTAACTTGTTCTCTTTCTTGCTTATAGATATATTTCTTTTTACTTTTGAATTCATTTATTGACTTTATGTTAGTTGATATTCGCAAGTCTACAATTATAATATCGAAAAGAAACAAAAAAAAAAACAACATCATATAATATTATATAATATAATAAGAAAAAATGTCTGAAGAACAAAAGCAAGACACTCCAGTTGCCCCAGCTGAAGAAACTGCTGCTACTCCTGTTGAAGAAATTGTTCCTGTTGAGGAAGCTACCCCAGGTGTTGAGGAACCAAAACAGAAGGAAGAAGAAGCTGCTGAACCTCCAGTTGTTGAAAATAAGGAAGAAGAAACCACTCAAACCCCAACTGTCGACAAGAAAGAGGAAGAAACTGCTCAATCTCCAGTTACTGAAAAGAAGGAAGAGGAAAAGAAAAATAAGGTTAAAACCTTTTTTAAGAAAATCTTTTCTGTATTTAACGTTTAATTTTTGAAGTAGTATTTCTTACCTCCTCTATCAATAATAGAAAAATTACATAATATGCATTTATACATCTTTTTAAATCATTCACATCTCTAGTAATAATTAATAATTAATATACTGCCTTATGTAAAAAAATAACATTTTATTGTTTATTATAATTTTTTTTAGATCTTTCTATTCTTTTATTTATTTTATTTATTTGAATAGTCTTTTTTTGATTTTTTTTTCCTTTCTATATTTATAATCTTTGTTTATTTAAATATTTGAATTTCTTTCTATAAAAAAATATAATTTACATATATTTACACAGAAAAAAAAAGGATCATTCACTTTTTTTCTATTATCGTTAGAGCGTATATATCTTCATAGTTAGTCTTCATTTATTATATAATATCTGTTCAAGTCATTAATTGTTAGTATCATTTTGAATTTAAGCCATATAAAAAGCATATCTATGTTCCGATAATATACGTTTTGTATCTTTAGCCTTTAAAACCCTACCAAAATAAAAACACCATTTTTAAATGCTGAATTTTTCAATCTGATTCTTGTGAAGAAAAATCTTCTTTACACTGGGCCTTGATCAGGCACAGTTCCAGAAAGCTGACAATTCTAGTACTATCATACCTTGCAGTCCTACAGAAAATTCATTATATGAGGATAGTAAAAACATGAGCGGTACGAGAATCGAACCCGTGTCTCCACCTTGGAAGGGTGGAATGATAACCACTACACTAACCGCCCAACTGCAACTGCTACTACAGCCTGTTATGATTTGAACTTAGGACCGATTCTTTTAATAGGACTATTGGACGAATAGTTAGAGCAATAACAAATATATAAGAACGTTATATATATAAGGAAATTAAAGGATTATTGCTTACTCTTTTTTTCTTATACAATATGTTATATACAATTATAAATCAGATAAAAACACAAATTTAGATCTTAAGATGATAGTCCTTTATATATGAATCATGAGTTGATAATTTCTTATTTGAGTTCTGTAATAGTTGCCACCGTAAAACACATCTCTCGTTAATTAACTTATTAATGTCTCAATAATATCTCATTAATGTTTCATTAATGTTACTTAGTATTCACAATCACATGGAATTTATTAACAAACCCTAAGTCCTATAAATCCAAACTAGAACTTTTTATGACATTCATTACAGAGCCCTAACAATATTTTTTCAACCCTTATTATTTTTTTTTTGTTTAACTGTAATTTTACGGTTGGTTTACAATACCGTTATTATAGTATGCTATGGTTAAAGTTTTTGTGTTATTTGGAAAGCATAAGAAATATCAAACGGATAATCTATTAATAATCGAAGACAATAATTGATACTGTTGAAAAACAAGAGTTTATTATTGTCATTTCCATAAGACTTATTTTTAATTAGTTTTTCTGTATATTATGTGGTGTACGAATGTATAATAATATATGGGAAACCATTTTATTTTTCACCAAATATATTTTTCAAAGATTTGAAAAGGAATGAAAAACTTAAAAGAAACCCCTGAAGTAAATACAAGAATCTATACTATATACACTACATAATAAGTATATACATGTATTCAGTATATAATGCTACAAGCATCTATAATTTAATGATGTTTGCCATTACTATGGACGTTGAGGGCTCCAAATTCCAATAGATACAATCCGTAAAACAATCACTAATACATTCTTTACATATCAAACGGTTAATATTGAGTTTGTATACTTATTATTATCGTTGTTGTTGTTCTATATATAATATATAAATTATATACAAGAGAGGAGCTATAGAGGATGGTTTATCTTCAGAAAGTGTCGTCCTTTTATATGTTTTCGTTTCTCTATCTTCATTTTAAGGTCTTGATGTATAATTTTATCTTTGGGATAAGTAATTCAGTCTCATCTATTTATTGATTAGTATGTACATTTTCGGTATTAAACGTTTCCAGTTTGTAAATGTCTATTGGTTCAACCCAGTTTTTTATTTGAAGTATTTGTAGATATTTATATGATAAATCCAATAAGAAGATTATTTGAAAAAATTAAAGTTTTTAAGTTTAATTATATACACTTTCATCAAAATACCATTTTTTTTTTTAATTGAATTTTTGTTTTTTTAACTCCTTTGAGAAGGTTTTTTTGTGTTTTATATGTTAAGCAATATAAAGTGTTTCCAAACTGTCTAAGTTTTATGAGAATCTTCCCATAGATAATAAACAAAAATACTTATATATATATGGCAAATGTATAGTAATGTTATTCAAATAAGCTTCCCTATGTTTTGTTAAATAAAAATTTGAATCTATGCTTGTGAGGGGTAACAGATGTTGACTACCGACTTTAAACTGTTTGCCAATTATACTTTCAAAAATTACCTAAACAGTTGAACAGGATTTTTTTTTTTTTTGCAAATTCTCTCTTATTCCTTGGTAAACATTACTGGATGTCTATGGCTTTAACCGGTGAACACATTAGATATTGTAGTTCAAATATAGGGAGTTGTAGCTGTAGTGTTATGCTGAGATAATATGTAGACTGAAATGACTAAAAAAGCTGGTTTCGCAAATTTGCCTGTAAATGCTTTGCGGAAAGTAACCAATTCCGTAATAATTCCGATTAGTGTGTATTTTTTTATATTTATTATTTTAATTTTTTTCTTTTTGTTTTCTCCCTTTTTCCCCCTTTTTTTTTCGAGCCGAGTCTTTTTTTTTTGTTCTTTTTTTCGGAAGGAAAACGAAAAGTTCTCAGATCTGAAATGTCACAAGATGTCAAAATTAACCGGTTCATAAGTATATAAAGATTTATAGAGAATGCGTTTCATTTTTTAAGGATCAATAAGAGATAACAAAACACCATTGAATTGTTTTGGTCGTTTTTATTCGTTTAATGCACTTTAAAGAAGTATCATTTCAAATATCTATATAAAGTGGAATAATTTACCGTAGATTTTTTTTTTCCCGTTTACTATTTATTTTTAGTTAGTGTTCAATCCAGATGGATCGTAATACTCTTGATTCTAGAAAAAAAATTACTGCCACCAAGAATCACAAAGTGACATATAATAAACATATATCATTTGATGATCTTTCGCCTGGTTTTTTGGACGAAGAAATACGATTGATTAAAAACAGTGATAGACACATTGGATTCAATAATAAATATGTTCATGTTCCACCACAGTATAATCCATTATATGGACAAAGAAGGCCTAATTTACTAGATGCAAAATCTCAAACAACAATTGAGCGATCCAAATCTCCTAATAGTTTCAATCAAAGAAGTAGAAGTGAAACTTCATTGAGTGAAAAGGATAGATATTCAACTAAGAGATTACCACCATCACCTAGAATTTCAATATTGAAAAATGACTCTAGCAGGCGTATTGGGGAAGAAAATATTACAGATGTTGATATTGCTTATATGGATACAAATACAGAAGAAATTATGGATTATACTACTAGGCAAAACACGCAGTTGAATTCTGGGTCAAAGAATGAATATACACAATCTCTGTTCTCCAACTTGAATGAAGTAGAAGATAGAGTCAGTAAACAAAAAAAATCACTAAAGAATAATAGTAAAAGCTTACCAGATAATGATGGACCAAGAAGAAAATCTTTTGCTGGCATGACAGATGAAGAGTTGGCCAAATTAGAAACATTTTATACTACAAGGGGTAGATCAACTGGAGCAAATATTTCAAATTATGACTTTTCACAAAGACAAACAATATTTTCCTTAAAACCAGAAATATATAGTAATACTAATAATAAATGGCGACAAGATACGAAATTGGAACAAGCTAATAAAGAAATAGCAGAAACTCTGGCTGTCACTTATCCATCTAGGCCGGTAGTGGATCATAGAGCAATATCTGTGACTATTGAAAATAACAAGTTTAAATCATATGTTATGGGTCTTAAAAGTAAGTTGCCAATAAAAGAAGATGAAAAGGATTTAGGATCATCATTAAGAGTCATCAATTGTTATATTTCTGGAAAGCGTTATACCTGGTCTTCTGTGGATTGGTATGTAGAAAACTTGGCTAAAGATGGTGATCATTTGGTGATTGTTGCTACTATACCGAATTTTGAGAGTAAAATTGATAATCTTTTGTATACTGAAAGGAGAAAAAGGAGTAAAAAAGAAACAATTAGAGCCATTATGGGTGATAAAATATCATCACCAAAATCTTCGCAATTATTACCAAAACTTACAGAATCGAAGAGTCAAACAGAAGCTGCACAAAACTCCAGAATTATTCATAGTAGTAATAAGAATAAAGACTTACCATTATCTAAAGCAATTAGACTAGAAGCAGTTTATAAAGAAGCTAAAGATGCTACGATATCTATCCTGGAGTATTATGCAGGAAGGTTACAAAATAAACTTGTTAAAATTACTGTTGAATTGGTTAAAACAGATTCAATAAAGGATGCAATTACAAAGACAGCAGTTTTATATAGACCATGTGCACAAATTGTAAGCACAGTGTCAACTAACATTCAAATTAAATTTAGAAATGGTAATATTAAATTACCATATTTCATGATGAAATATTATCCAATGCCCGTATTTATTGTTCCTTTTGAATTTATTCATCCAAAGAAATTGACAGAAGAATGTAAAAGTTTCACAAGAAGTGTAAATAAAAAGAATAGATTAGGGTGGTTAGATAATACGATAAAATATACATTACAAAATCCATATAAAATTAAAGATTCACTTGCAAATACAAATGAGTATGAGTCTATAAAGCATGTACCCCATTCAGATTATGAATCAGATGATGAATCTGTAACCTCCATTGACAACTATTTCCCTATAGATCCACAAGTACAAAAAAATATCGCTCTGTTTGAAGAATTAGGATATGTGGTACCAAAATCCTCAAGAGATATATTGTTGGAACAAAGTAATGATGTAACCTACGATAAAGATGGCAAAAGAATAACACCATGTACTTCAAGATCATCAAGACGTAGTTCTAGAGTTCAATTGGTTGGTTCAGCCAATAATCTATATAAAGTGAAATCTTTAATTATAGATGATGCTAAAAGCAATCATACAGTTGATTCTGATTTATTCTCCAATAAAACAGCATTATCATCTATAAAAAAAACCAAATCTTTGTCTCTTAATCATAAATCTTATGCAGGATCAGTGATTTCATCTTCATTATCTAATAACAATAGTAAAGATCAAACATCAAAAAAGTTACCAGCAAAGGGTGCTAAAAGGACCGATCCAAATAAGAATATCTTTGGTGGAGATAAGGGCAAATTAAAGACAAAGAAGAAATCTGGGTTTGGATCAATAATTGGGAAACTGTTTAAATAAGAAAAGTAGTAAGATAGAAATATTATATTTCCATACGCCAAGTATCCCTAGAAAATAAGTACTTCTATATTTGTTTAATGGTAGAAAAAAATGTTTTTTTTTGTTATGAATGCAATAAACGGCGCAACTCAATTTATTAGAGATTAATTAGAAGGGAGATTTGTAAGAAAATAAGAACCATCCTTATCAAATGTGACTATTTATAGATAGATACAGACTTTGCTGGATAAAAATTATTTTAATTAAATAAATGTTTCTTATTTGTTGCTATTTTCTTTAAACATTTCTTTATTTATTAGAGTTTTTTACAATGTGTGATACTTGAAGGACAATAATGTTACTATATAGAGGAAGAGAGAAAGAGGAATAAATTCAGAATGAAATTAGACTCAAGTGTATACGCACAAGTTCAAAGGATGGTAAGGGTACCCCATTTTAAATATCTATTACTAGGCCTGACTTGTTCAGCCATTGTTCCTACCCTATATTCAAAACATTACTATCTTCCACACTACACTTCTAAAGTATTGGATAAAGAACGCGAATTGTTGCCGGATAAAAAACAGGATGTATCCCATCTTACAAATCAAAATAACTTCGAAGCAATGGATGAAGAGAATATTTACAGGTTAATCTCATCGATCATGTGAATAGGTGTTTATTGATATGTATATATGTATCTATCTAAATTAATTTATATCAACTAGCCTGTATGGAATATTTTTCTATTGTTTTCTGTAGGGTTTGGTAATCTTTTTTGTTTCAGTTTTTTTGTCTCGCTTTTTTTTAAAAAATTGAGAATAACCCTAAAATATTTAGAGAAAATTTTAGTAATTTCTACGAGCAACCCTATACCTAATGATACAGTGAGAGAAATTGTGTCATGACAAAACAGGAAAAAATTGGCTAAATGGAAAATATCAAATCAAATTGATCCAAAAAATAAGGAGAAAGAGAAAAAGATATTAAACTAAAACAAAGCAAGTATTTTAAACAAAGAATCGAGATGACTAAAAGTGATTGATGTACTTAGAAACAAGTCCTTCGTATAATCTAGAGTTGAAATCAGTGTCAATTATTTTGTGATTTGGTCTCGTGGAGAAAAGGAGGGAAAAATAGAAGAAATAGAAAGAGGGATACATCATATACCTAAATTCTTTTTGGACTAGAGTAATTGTTCGTTGAAGGATAAAATACAGAAGAAAATATGAGTAAGAATTTTTATCGTGAGCCAAATAACTCTAATAACAATGAAGTTAAAGATTCTAATGGGAATCCTTTAGACCCGGTGACTTCCAAATTAATTCAAGATCAACCAAAGGGATTGGTCAACTTCATCTCTAAACAGCGTCAATCAGTCTTATCGATAGTAAATGCAGGAGAAAATAAATTGAAGGACATTACTGAACAATACCAAAAAAAAGAACAAGAATTAAACCATGATGTATCTAAGATAGTCACAGATCCAAGGGAAAAGCTTTTACCTGGGACAATTTACACCGTAGTGGGTGTTATGGCGGGTTCTATCTTGACTCGTAAAAGGACTTTATTAAGTAGGATGTTGGTACCTACAATCCTTGGGTTAACATGTTTTAATTATAATTTACCAAATACAATGAGCAATTTGGAGTTCCGTATTTATCAATGGCAATCAAAGAAATTTCCTGTTTGGACAAAGAAACAAGATGAAATGTTAATGGAATTAAATGAAGGGTTACAAGATGTTAGAGAATTTAAATCTAAAGTCTCTAACTGGTGGAATAGTAGTAAATAATAGTTTAGCCAAACAAATACAAAATATACGATGAATAGATAATACTAGAGAGTAATGTTGTAAATATAGGTGTATACATTCAACGTATATAATTCGTTTGTCACTATATATATATATATATATATATATATATATATGTATATGTATATATTCCGTTGCTGTTCGATATATATCCCACCATCGTTTAAAAATAGTAATAAAGAGTATTCAAAAAGCTCTCTATAATAAGTTGTAAAGAAGTTTGTAGAGTTGAAGAAAAAATGAAGCCGGCAAAGAATTCTAATAAGACATCCATATTTTTCAATGTACATATTATTTTACATATATCTATATAGAATGAATAAATTAAAAAAAAGGCGTTACTTTATAAGAATTAGTCATTACATGGAAACAGAGTAATAATGAAAAAAGGAAAGCAGAGGAAGAGATCAATAAAAAGAAGTCTTCCTATTCGCTTACCGAATAAAAATTCTGTTTTACTTTATTTTATTCTTCAGTTCAGTTCAGTTCGGTTCTTCTTTAAACCAACCTCAACAGTACTCATCTTTGGACCGAATGGTTCATAGTGGATCATATCATCCTTGTGTTCTAATACCTGCAAGTATTTAATCATAGATTCCATGAAGTGTAAAGAACCACAGATGTAGACATCTGCATGAGATGGAACATTTTCCTTTAAGAAATTATCATCAATACGCTTGCTGACATTAGTGTGGATGACGTATCTTTTGACATTCTTAGCTCTGGCCAGTAATTCAGTGATGTGCTTGGTAAAGGCTTCCTTAGCTTCAGTACGAGAGGATTGGATCCAAACAATTGGTCTTTCTGGGTTGCTATTGACTTGGTACTCTAACATAGATAGTAATGGGGTGACGCCAACACCAGAAGCTAATAATACTAATGGAATTTCGTTTTGTTTAACCAAATCCTCATTTAGTGCAAAATCACCAGCTGGAGCACTTAATCTGATGGTGTCACCAACGTGAACTTCGTTGTGTAAGAATTCAGAGACCAAACCAGCTGGATTGTTTGGACTGGTCTCTAAACGAACAGCAAACTTCAAGCCCTTGGAAGTGTCAATGGAGGAAATAGAATAGTGACGTAAAGCATCATTTTGGTTGTTGTCTCTAGTTGGATGGGTGTTGACGGTGATGTATTGACCAGGGACAACCTTTGGTAGAACTAAATCACTGTCTGGTTTAACAGTGAATTGGTAAACGTCCTCAGCAACTTTTTCCTTTTCGACAACGGTGAATGGTTTCCAACCTGGCCAAGCAGCAGCATCGTACATTTCTTTTTCAACAGAAATGAAAACGTCAGCGATCTCACCGTAAGCTTCACCCCAAGCTTTAATAATTTCTGGAGTAGCGGCATCGCCAAGAACTTCGGAAATGGCTTTTAATAGGTAGTGACCAACAATTGGGTAGTGTTCTGGCATAATTTGTAAAGCACGGTGTTTGTGGCCAATTTGTTTGACATGTGGTAACAAAACAGATAAGTCATCGATATGCTTGGCAGCAGCTAAGACAGTAGTAGCTAAAGCGGTTTGTTGGGCACCCTTCTTTTGGTTTGTCTTGTTGAAAATATTTAACAATTCAGGATGGCCAGCAAACATCATTTTGTAGAATGTAGAGGTTATTTCAGTACCGTGTTCTTCCAAGACTGGGACGGTAGCCTTAACAATTTCCCTAGAAGCAGCAGATAACATTTTGTCTTTGTTTTTTTTTTTCCTTTTGTTTTTTAGGGTAGGGTAGAGGGAGGAAATACAGATGTATATACGTATTTAAGTTTAGGTTATTGATTGATTGGCTTTATAAAGGTAATAGTAGATGGGTCTCTCTATTTCTTTATGATTATTTTTGTGGTTTATGTATATCTTTACAACGGTTGAACATATTTGGAAAAAACCAGTTTAAAGAGCCAAGAGTTTGTCATGGATCTAAATGATGACTACCTCCTTATATATACATATAGAGAGAGAGAGGGAGGGAGAGAGAAACCTCTGTGTATGTGTATGTTAATGTATACTGTTCAAATGAATTGATCATAAAGATGGTCAAACTTCACTTGAATCCGTTAAATCCATTGATCTCATCTCGAGCAGAAAATAAAAAGAAAATAGGGAAAAATAGAGAAAACAACAAACCATAGATTTTAGGTACTGAGTTGCAGTGGTTAGTGGTGATGGCAGCCGTTGATCCAAAGGATTTGTTAACGGTGGCAATAGAATTCTATACGCAACGAAATAACAATAGAAGCAGGCAACGATAACGAACCAGGGGGCGGGTCGTCCAACTCCATGGCGAAACTTCACTGGTACAGAATAAAAGTTCTTGGTGATTTTTAATAGTGTCTAACAATAAGTAACACTAGGCCTTTTGCAGATGATCTCAAAAAAAAAAAAAAAAAAAAAAAAAATGATAGTCTGCTAGATTCTTGCCATGGAAAGAGACAATAGCAGACAATAAAAGAGGGAGACAATAATTACTAATTATTGTTTCTGTTGTTTCTGCATCGCACTATTTTTGTCGTTCTGTTGATTTGTTGTTCTTCACGTTGTGCTGTGTTCTCTTCTAGTCAAAAAAAAAAAAAAAATAAAATAAAAAAAGAAAAAGAAGCTGATTTCTCGGAGCTCGAGGTGGTAAATAATTGTCTCGAACAATGGAGCACAGAACCTGTTTGTTGTTTTTGTTTTTATGCTGTTGATGTGGTTTTTCTCGAGAACAGAAGAACAAATGGCGGTAGCACATTCTTTCATCTTTTCTTTCTTTGCCCTCCCCCAAGAAAAAAACTAGACTGGGGTCTATTTGATTTTTTATGTTTTCTTTTTTTCCTTTGCTCTTTCCATTCGGATTTAGCGTTTATAAGAGTAGAAAGTACATAATAGAAAAACAGAAGGAAGAGGGGGAGGGAAACGTGGAAAGGAAAGTAAATGATGGTGCTTTTCTTTTTTTTTTTTTTTTTCACAGTGGCAGCAAAAAAGAGTAGGGTTTTTTATTTTATTTTATTTGGCAGCTCTATTTTTTTTTCTAGACCCTTTCGTTTTTCCCTGTTTCTTTATGGATTGTTTTTCTAAAACCCTATATTTGTTTAAGTCGCTAAGAGAAAAATTGAAGCTTTTCACCTCTATAAACCTTTACCCAAGCATTGTGGATAGTCAGAAAAATGCTTTTTGTTTTTTTTTTTTTCTCCTATTTTTTTTTTTTATTTTTTAATTAATAAGCTATTATAAACATATATCTATTTATAGTCTATGATGACATGCAGATAATCCCCCCCCTTTTATTTTATTCATTATACAGTATGGTTGATTTGTATTTACTATACGACACGTCAAGACCAAAAATACATTGTACACACCAATTCCACTCCACTATGAATATACCTTTCGTATCTTTATCGTTCTTTAACAAGATTTTTTTGAATTGTTTCACTTGTGATTGTTGGTCAGTGATAAGAATATATTGAGGAATTTCATTAGTTGTCCCGTTATTCCCTTCATCTGTTTTATTATCTGCTAAATGATTCTCATTCTTTATTATATCGCTTATACTAAATTTCTTTTTCAATACATTTATGTTCTTAATACCATGGCTCTTTAATATCGTCATAAGAGTCTCAGTACCGCCTTGCATATTAGATGATATATTGACGTTTATAATATTCCCTCTTGAAAACACTTTATCCGGTAATTTCGTCCTCTGTTGTAAAATATCCGTATCCATCTCTGGGATACAATATCTCTTTAAGTCTAAACGCAATGATTTCTCGCTCAAATCTTGGCCGTTTTTTACTATGGCTAATATATCCGTTATGAATTCCGGTATCAATGCATATTTCAGCGGTTCAAAACTTAAACTCAACAAAAATTTGAATGTTCGAAGTCTTCTTGGTGCAATTACACCATTCAACAACTTAATATTCGAGTCATCGATTTTATCGAAGATCTCGATCCCGATTAATTTCAATATCTCTTTATCTAGACTTGTTAGTCCATCAAGGCATTGGGTGGTCACACAATGTATGTTATATAAACGTCCAATTTCTTTCATTCCATCCTTAAATAATGTATCCCTAGCCTTGTCTTCTAGCTTCTGTCTCTTGTTTGTCCTTTTCACCATGTATTTTCTGGTAGCTTCTTCTTCCCCCTCTTCGTCCTCCTTTTTGGCCAATCTATTTGAAGACTTGCTATCATGTATTTTTGTGGATTCAGTATTGAATTTGGTTGTATCAAAAGTGGTACGTTCTTCTTGATCTTGGATTCTAGCAGTAGTTGCATCACCCTTCATTTCAGGTTCCTCAATTATCGTAGAGGGGCTGCTCGTTATAACTACATCATCATTAACATTTTCATTGACATCTAAGGATAGATTTTCATCATCTTCACAAGACGGTATATATTGGTCAAATGGTTGTCTTGAACAAGATTCAAAAGTCTCATCTAACCATGATGGAGTCACCATATGTATATTATTTTTTATACCAAACCTATATTTGGGACCCCTTGAAATACCCACAATCAAAAGATCTGTAGTTAGATCAAGGTTTGGCGTCACAATACCACCAAGCATTTCAATCTTATCAATGATTTCAAATCTTTGTAACCCAAAGAATTGTGTATAGGAAATCTTCATGCCATTACATAGATTTTTTTGTGTCCCATTGGGGATCCTATAAATCATCTTACCTTGGCCATCCTTATCTATAAAAATATCTATCTCTTGTTGTAATATACATTGGAAGATCCAATTTAAATTTACTTTCAAAATATCATAGTGCGCGTGGATACTATTGAACAGTGGGTTTCCATAGAATTCACCCAAATATATTAATTTTTTCTTACTTCTGTTGGCTATCGGTATCTTTTCTGTCTCTGTATTTTCATACAAGAGTATCGCACCGCCAAAGCTTTTAATCATAGTGGATAAATGGTTAATCAGTGGCATCTCCATTTGGAGATCAATTAAAAATTCGTACCCATCAAACATCGATTTATGAAATATTGGATTGTAATCTTTCGATTCTTCGTTGCTATTAACATTTTTGATTATTGTATTACTGTATTCACTGTTAAAATATTTGTCAAATAGCCATATCTCGTCGACTATATGAATTTCTTCTTCAATTTCGTTATAAGGGTGACGATCTAGAATGGGTAACAGCTGTTTAAGTGGATCGTTCTCCATGATATTATTATTTTTCAGTACCAAATGAGTCACAGTTTGTTTAGACAAAATACGAGTCACATCTCCACCTAAAAGTAATATTAGATTGCGAAGGAACTTATATTCTTGCTCATTGAAGGAGTATCTAGATATATAAAACCTGTGATTTTTTAAAATATTAGAAAAATATTGAAATGGTTCAACAGGAACTATTTTCTCCCTTTTGATGCATTCGAGGACCCAATCTATATTCACCACAGGAATAGATAACTTAAAACATGACAGGGCGATATCGTTAGATGGGATAGAATTAGTGACAACAAAATGAACTGTGGGCCTTTTTGATGTGCTATATAGTTGTAATTTAAATGTATTAGGATTTGTTAGTTGCAAGTTGGAACATCCATTTGATTTTAACAAACTAGATATTTTTTCTTCAGTGGAGTCATCATGATTCTTTAAGATAACAAATTTCAAATTCTCAAACACATGCACCATTAAATATATTATTGTAAGAGGATGAGCGTTTGGATATATCTAAAAGTGTTTATATATATGTATGTATGTATATACGTATGTATATGTGGATATGTGGATATATACTGTTATTCACCCATTATCAAAATGGCATGTAACAGTAGTGCTTAAATATATAGATAGAGGTAATCTTTTCATTTAATAGTTATTAAAATCCGAAGGCGAAATAACATAAATTCCCTTTTTTTCGCCAGCTGTTTCAACAGAGAGAGTATATACGACTGTTATAACAATATCGATGGTTTATATACAAGAAGAATAGACAGATGTGACATATGAGTTGTCTAGCTAGTGGATGAGGTATTTAACAGCCAACTGAATCAAAAAAACGAGAAGAAATACAAGAATATTATCGTATTAGAAGTAGAGGTATGTCACCTTATAGAATGATGTTGAGGACAAAAGAAAATAGTTGATATTGAAGAGGTATAACAAAAAGGTGCAGTCGTTATCACTTTATTGTTTAAGAAAGAAGAAGCTTGTTGTATAACAAAAGATACTAATAAGCCATCAACTAGAATATATAGGAGATCAGTGTTTGAATGAACTATCTGGTTTAAAAGATAATGATAATGTCTATTTTATTTTATTTTTGGGACTTGTCTTCTTTTTAGGTTTAGATTGTTGCGTTTTTTATTTTTAACATAACTGAAGGAAATACACTAGGGTTATCAGTTCTAAATGAATATTTTTCAATAAATATGATAGGGTCACCACTTAAAATTAAAAAATTACACTGCTGTTTTTTGATTCTGATGGCTCTGTAGACTGAACCCTACTCCGCTCGGTTGGAGTGTGAGGTGTGGGTGTATCGCAGTGATTGTAGGTTGTGCCACGTGTACCCCTGTTCCTGTTTTAATATGGAATGAATCAATAAGGCAAAGGAATTTATTCAAATGGCTTCTTCTTCCTTTAAGTGGATCTTTGGCCCGATGAATCGATCAAGCTAAGTCAGAGTATTCAGCCAGTGTGCAATGTTTAAGATAATGTGCTTTTCATTTGTTTTTCAACTGCACTCTGTTGGTTTCATTGTCGTTAAACCGCTTATTAGTTAGTTATTTGAAGACTCGTTAAAAAGTGTCTGTTTAACAGAACTACATTTTTTGTACCAGCTATTTTTATTTATTTTTTTTTTGTAAGAATCAATATTATAAATATTATAATCATTTTACTATTCTATTAATGTCTTAAACTAAATTAAAAGACTAAAACTAACAAAAATAAAATAAAATAAAATAAAGAAACTAAAAATATTATAAGAGGGATAAAGACCAAGAGGAAAATATTTCTTTGTTTGTTTATTCTAGGATAATGAAGTTTGGTAAATATTTGGAAGGTAGAGAATTGGAACTACCTGAATATGCTGGCTATTTTATGGATTATAAGGCTTTGAAAAAATTGATTAAACAATTGAGTTTGCCTAATGGTGATGTCTCCTTAAACACTGGTGATGTTGACAGTATAAACTTCCCTTCGAATGATAATCCATTCCAGGATCCAAACAGTTACAAAAGGTTGCAAAATAATAAAGCTTCTTTTTTTTTTAAATTGGAAAGAGAATTAGAGAAAGTTAATTCATTTTATTTACAGAAGGAATCAGATTTAAAGATTAAATTCAACATCCTTTATTCAAAATATGTAAATTATAGGTCGAATGGGAGGCTCAATTCCAGAAATAGTTTGATTTTTAAATCTATCTATGGTAGATTTATTAAATTCCAAAAAGATCTTATAGCTTTTGAACAATATGTAGAATTAAACAAGACTGGGTTTTCGAAGGCTTTAAAAAAATGGGATAAACGGTCTCATTCACAAGACAAAGATTTCTATCTAGCTACCGTAGTATCTGTTCAACCGGTTTTCACTAGAATAGATATTTCTAAATTAAATGATGAAACACTAAATATTCTAATGGAATTGAATGATTTACAAAATAATAACACAGCAAATGATGATAATTCAACGAATTTGGAAAATAAAAGAACCACTCTGGCAAACGGTACTCCAAGCACAGTGATTAGTACTAGGACACCACTTGTAGATTCCTTTAAATATGGTTTGAGTCCCATGAATCTCACAACTCCATCCGAAGCCTTTGTTACAACGCCAAATGTTTTGAACAATTATATAGATTTTGATTCGGAGATTGAAGAATGGTATTTGGAACTAATAAATATATCAAAATTAAAGGATGATGATAGAAGGAAAGAAAATTTGGCAACTTTTTATAGTAATAAAATCGCACCATTTTTCAATAATGTCAATGATTTGTCACAAGGTTCAAAATATTCATATAATCAACTAATTGTTGATTTGTTATCAAAGTTATTTCTTTTACTGGTTGGTTCAAGGATGAAAGACTCTGATCTTGAAATATTTTACAGTACAATTAAAAGCATGATCGACTTAGGTTATTTAGAAGAGGATGATCAGACATATTCTAAGAAAAATATACTACATCAGGCTACACACTGTTCTAGTGATAGTAGAGATTTTGTTATTAGAGAAGTGTTGAAAACACTTTCACAGGAGACATTAAAAATTTTGGTAAATGCAGTCGAAATTCATAAAAGAACACCCCTTCATTTTGCAGCAGAATTAGGAAAATTAGATTGTGTTCAACTGTTACTAAGTGTTAGAGGGATTGATCATACCATTAATTCAATTGATGACGATTATGATTCGCCTTTGGTCCTCGCAATTAAGAATAATCATATTGATATCATATATGAATTATTGAAAAATCATGTAGTATTGAAGTCATTGATCAGTCCTGAAAATTTTCAGTTTTCACCTTTACTCGTAGCCTGTAAGTATAACAATTTTAAAGCTACACAAATTATTTTAGATATTTTTAAAGCAAATGGAATAGATATTAATACAGTGGTCAATACAGAGGGATTAGGCCCTTTGCATGTTACAAGTAGATTGGTTGAGGATACCACAGATCTACTTAAACTTTTAATTGATCATGCTGTGAACCCAAATGGGATAGATGATTTTAACAAGTTTAGTCCAATTTTCTATGCAATAAAGGCTTGTAATGTTAAAGCTGTTAAAGTATTGTTACATAATGGCGCTGATATTGAGATTACAGACGAACATGGAAGAGATCCAATGTTTTATGTTCTTTGGGAGAGTAATGTAGATGTTCTTAACGAATTTTTACCATATATGCAAAGAAAATGTTTCAAGAAGAAGAACGAATTTAATGTAGTAGACACTACTTTAAAGACGTTGCAAGTTCCTTTATTAGTTGACAGTTTTTCATTGTCAGGAGATGAATTGAATGATTCAGACCATAGTTTGAATGATATCCCAGATTTTGCACTGCCACCTCCGATAATCCCATTAAAAAAGTATGGTCATAATTATTTAATACAGAAGATATCTGTTAAATTAATCTTTGAAAGAAATGGGAAATGCATTCATTTGAATCCTGCAGATGAGACTATCGTTGTTCCTGATGCGGGAAGAATGACAGTGATTTCAAACTATCCAGATAATTTACCAAGGAACATTATTCTTCATGATAGTATGGGGGGTAATGGAAGCAATTACCTTGGTAAATGTGAAGAAGAGAATATATTCGAAGGCTCTAATGAAGTAATATTTCAAGTTGATACTTTAAAAGATTTAGTAGTTGATTTTGAGATTTATCCAGAATTCGGTACCCGATTAATTGCAAAAACTACATGTATGCCATTTTTATTTGAAAAATTTAACAAAAACCAACAAGATGAGATTTTTTTACCTTTGTTTGATTCAAAATTGAATAATATTGGTAACTTTAAGTTTAGATATCAGATTATTTTTCCTTATAGTGGTAAGCCTTTGCAGATTGATAAATACGAGCCATATTGGAAATCTACATCTAATAATGGTAATAGTGGTAGTAGCATTATTACTAATAACTTAGATACTTTAATTTCAAATGATCTGACATCTTTTACTCTTGGGAATCCAGTGTTAAAAAATGCCACTGCTGCTAATAATAATAGTAATAATAGTGTTATCAACACACAAGTGCCGCATTATATTACATCTTCATCTATCTATGGTTCATTTACCAAGATCAAAATACATTATTTAGAAGATGGTACATTAGTCACATCACCAAATTGTTTTATTGAATTTAATGGGATCAAGTTTTTATTGTCAAGTTTGAATAAAACGCAATTGAATGTCTTGTTATCAAAAGGTAACCTATTCGATATTAAAGCTGAAGATATAGAGACCGAGACTAAGTTATTAGATGTTGTTAATACAAGAACTTTAGTGTTTAAAGATTTACTACAATTGATTCCATACAATTTACAGTTAGTTATTCAAGTGTGTTATCCTACAATTAATGAAAGAGAATTGGTTGTGAAGGATGTTTCAAGTGAGACTGATTTAAACAAATATATTGATAGAATTCTGTTTACTGTGTTTGAACATGAAAGAATGTTGAGACATACATTTGGTACATTAAGGTCTATAATTTTCAGTTCCTGCAATTGGAAAGTTTGTTCTATCTTGAATTGGAAACAACCTAATTTCCCAGTGTTATTAGAGATGAATTCATTAATATTGAATGATAAGTACAAAGATAGTAGGTTTACTTTAGATACACCACATAGACTAAAAAGTATGATAGAACAAGGAGAGGGAGAAGAAAAGGGAGTCGATATGATAGATAAGAAGATTCATATTAGAGAGATGGTAGAATTCGCAGTAAATAACAATTTATTTGGGGTGATTATACCACATGTTTTGTTGGAGATCTGTGAAAAGATGGGAACCACTATTAAGAATCAAGAATTGTTATTGATTGGTTCTATGTATGAGAATAAAGATATTAGTATGGATTATACTGATGCAGACAGGAAGGTAAATGGTATTCTAATGGATTCTAAACTTGTGATTAATAGAGATAAATTATGAATATATATATGTATATATATTATTATTATTATTTATTCATATATTTTTGATAAAATAATCTTTTACTTGATCATTCAATACAACATCAATAGGTTTCTTCCCCAAATTATCTTCTAGATCGATTGAAGCATGATATTTAGTCACTAAAAGAGCAGCAACATCACCGTGACCTTCAGCTAAGGCATGGAATAAAGGGGACCAACCATTAGTATCTTTCCAATCTATAGGAGACCCCTGTGCACATAGAAGGTCTACTAATCTCATAGATCCAATAGATGCAGCTCTGTGTAATGGAATTTGCTTTTTATTGTCTTTGATTTGTAAATTGGCACCATTTTCTATTAAGAAATCTACAATAAGGTAGTGTTGTTTAGTGACAGCTAAATGTAGTGGAGTAGTCCCCTGGCCAGTCTGTAAGTTGATATCTGGCTTGATGTCTCTATTATACAACATTTCGACGATATTATAATTGCCTACAGAACAAGCAATATGGAACGGGGTCCAGCCAGATTCATCAGTTAAATCGTCAATATCTGTGGATTTCATGTGTGATAAAAGGTATTGGATGATCTCTTCATTCTGAAAAGATACAGCCCAATGCAACGGTGTTCTGTTGTCATTATCCTTCTGTCTAAGTAATCGTCTAATGCTATCTGATTCACTAACCAAGTGTTTTACTTTATCTAACTGGTTATTCATACAAGCCTCATGTAAAGGGAAATCGGGCATGATGATAAAATTTCAAAGTAAGTAACCAAATAAATATACGTATATGTATATGTATATGTATATATATATATATATGTATATGTGTGTGTGTGTGTGTAAACGTTTGCAAATTATATAACTGGTCGTTTTTAAAGTAATATATCGATTACTCTTAGCTATTATGGATATTCGAGCTCTTTATTCAGGGTGGGTCATTCGTTAAAAACGCAAAAGAACGGGTTTGGACGGATTGCACAGCCTGATTTTTTTGCCATGGTAGGTTTAGGCGGCTTAAGTTCCGTAATACATCCTCATGCGGCATTTGTGGTTTTCCCTATTTCCGCCTTCTCTTTTACCGTTCCCCTTTTTTTTTTTTCTTTATGTTCCCCTTCAACATAAAAAAAAAATTGCAAAACGCAGAAGAAAAAAATAAAATAAAATGAAATAAAGCAAGTGGGATGAAGAAGAAGGAAAGGGAGTAGTCAGATGCATAACTGAAACTATACTTACATTTGGTCCATATTCTAACGTTTACCATTGCCTTACTCTAAAAAGGAAGAAAGGGAAAAGGAGAATAGAAAGTGGACGTAATAAAAATTTACATATCATTTAAAATATTCTAATTATCATTATTATTATTATTAATTTTTTCTTTTTTTTTTTGCAATGAATGGTCCTAATGATTTTCAGAGATATGCTAAAGCTTTTCAACAACAAGTTTCAAGGGTACAGAGAACTAGTGGCCGTGGCAGAGGTGGTAACCCACTGGGTAGTACGTTTGCGGGTCTCGGAGGATTGATTTTGTTGGGTGGTACTGCATTGCTGGCCAATTCCGCACTGTTCAATGTGGATGGTGGTCACAGAGCTATTGTGTATTCTAGAATAGGCGGGATCTCCTCGAAGATATATAACGAGGGGACCCATTTTGTGGTGCCATGGTTAGAGACCCCGATCATCTATGATGTTAGAGCGAAACCACGTAATGTTGCATCTTTGACTGGCACAAAAGATTTGCAGATGGTCAACATCACTTGTAGAGTGTTGTCGAGACCAGACGTGAGCCAGTTGCCTATCATATATAGAACTTTGGGACAGGACTACGATGAAAGAGTGTTGCCTTCCATTGTTAACGAGGTGTTGAAATCTGTGGTAGCACAGTTTAATGCATCGCAATTGATTACACAGAGAGAGAAAGTTTCAAAGTTGATTCGAGAAAACTTGGTTCGTCGTGCAAGCAAATTCAGTATTCTTTTAGATGACGTATCCATCACGTATATGACATTTTCACCAGAATTTACTAATGCTGTGGAGGCCAAGCAAATCGCTCAACAAGACGCGCAAAGAGCTGCTTTCATTGTAGATAAAGCAAGACAGGAGAAACAGGGGATGGTTGTTAAGGCACAGGGTGAAGCCAAATCTGCGGAGTTGATTGGTGAAGCTATTAAAAAATCAAGAGATTACGTTGAACTGAAGAGACTAGATACTGCAAAAGAGATTGCTAATATCCTGGCGAAATCGCCAAATAAAGTCATATTGGATAATGAATTGTTGTTGTTGAATACTACTGTTGATTCTAGAATAAACGAAAAGAAGAAATAGAGAAGTATTCAATGGGATACTAGTCTTATCTATCTGCCCCTCTCTCTCTTTTTTTTCTCTTCCTCTCTTCTTCTTTTTCTCTACTTCATCTATTTGAACAAATGAATAAAAGTATAGATATGTATCTTTACTATTACATATTACTTACTAATAATATAAACTTGTGAATATATTATCTCCTAAAGAATATTCATTAACCATTTTTGTTGGTGAAGAGTAATTTGAGGGTGTGTGGGTGTTGTGTACAGAAATGGCGACGTCGGACTTTTTTTAAAGGGCCTGGCCGTTCTGTTTTTTTTTCTTTTTATATCCGTCGAAAACCCGCGGAATTGAAAACGGCTTTAATTTATCATTTGAAACGAAATCCGCTGTTTCCGCGTTTTTCATCCTCAAAAGAAAAACAAAAAATTTTTTTCTTTTTATTTTTTTTTTGTTTTCTTCTCGATCGATCAATCAAAATTCTCGAGAAAAGTGGAAGTTATATTGGCAATTCTTTGAATAATAAATGAATGAACTGAATAAATAAGTGTATAAGAAGTGGAGGTTAATATTAGTTGTATTGAAGATGGGGAAACTACTAAATAAGTAAAATAAGACAAAACAAAATAAAATAAAATAAAATAAAATAAAATAAAATAAAATAAAATAAAGAAATTGGTAGACAAGAGTAGTAAGGAAGAAAGGGGGAAAAAAAAAATATACATATCTATACATATATCTATATATACTATTGGAAATATTTTCAAAAGTGTATTTGCTTCCTGTTAATCATTGATTTATTTAGGTTAAAGGATTCTTTTTCTTTTTTTTGTGGTTTGTTAATTTGTTTTTATGTTTTAGGAGATGCAAAGTTTTAAGAAGAAATTTAAGGAATGGGTTTATTCTTTTAGTACAGAGGACCACTATGCTGAGTATGATCCAAATAATATTCCAAATTTTAATATGGGAGTCCGTTCCAAATCACATCTGGGCAAAGGAAATGGTAATCCATCCAGTCTGCATTTAACAGGCGATGAAGAAATGAATATTGGTTTGGATCCAGTAGATACAATCGATTTTGATGATCTGGACAATATCAATAACATGAATAGCATCATGTCTGGTGGACAAGAAGGTGTCTCAGAGGTCCTATTGGCATGGAGACACATCGATTCCTGGACTGAGGAGCACAACCCAGATTTAAATGCCACCCTGGGTGATCCCGTCACTAATAATGATATCAACCAGGCTGAAGAAGATCTCAAAATCTCTTTACCACCTTCTGTAAAGGTGTCCCTGCGTATACATGACGGTCAAGAGGATTTGGAGTCCATGACTGGTACCTCCGGTTTGATATATGGGTTACAATTAATGACTCTGGATCAAATTGTGGCCATGACTCAAGCCTGGAGAAATGTTGCATCAAATTTGAAAAGACATCAGAATTATAATAATAATAACAATAATATTAATATTAATAATAGCCAATCAACATCTTCAAGGGCTTCTATGGACAATAGCACGAATTCTGTAAATATAAACATTGCTACTAATGGTAGTTCGAATGATTTTATCTCAAATTCAAATTCAATGTCTACTGAGACACAGAGAAATCAATTCAAATTGCCATTTATTCCACAACAAAAATCCATCCCACCAGACTCTGTTCAACCTGTATATGCACATGCCCAATGGATCCCCATGGTTACAGATCATGCAGGGAATCATATCGGTGTGGATTTGGTACCTGGTCCACAAGGTATTTATGGTCAAGTTATTATTTTCGGAAGAGACTTTGATAGTAAATACGTCGTGGCTAAAAACTGGGGGGAATTCCTATTGTCCTTTGCGAATGACTTAGAGGAAGGTAATTGGTGGCTTGTGGAAGAGAGTGATGATTATTTAGCTGGGGATGGAGAATTGGTCTTTAGAGATAAACAAAATGGTGGTCCAATACAAGATTACTTAGAAGTCTTAAAGAAGAGGGTCATTTTGAAATACAAGCAGAGTTCAACTCATGATTCTGCTACCACTGTCATCAATACTACTGCTGCCAATGCTATAGCTGGTGCTATACCCTCTATACAACAAAATAACAATTCACAGCTGTTGCAAACTGTTGCCCCTGAACCAATTGATATTCAGCCGACAAAAACATCGTTTGTTCAAAAGAATATTAATACATCAAAGGAATCCTTAAAAGTAGACGATGAAGATGATGTGGAGGCCATAATAACCGAGGATGAAGATGGAGAACAAAACAAGACACAAGACAGTGGTAATATAGATGATGACACACTAGCGCAACCAAAAGAAGACTTTGAAGATAATAATGATAGAGATAGTGAAGTAAATAATGATATTAAAGAAACTGTTAAAATGGAGAACGACCAAGATGAAGCTATTCAAGAAACAGCAAAGGATAATTTAAAAGATGGACCAAAAGATGAGTCTAAGGATGAGTCTAAAGATGAGTCTAAAGATGAGCCAAAAGATGAATCAAAAGATGAATCAAAAGATGCATTAATAGATGAATCTAAGGAAGATAACTCAGTTGAAGATGAAGGAGCCAGTAAAGAGGAAGCGGAAGAAGAAGGCCAAGATGATGAAAAGTTAGATTCTAACGATAAGGAAAAGAATGAAGAGGATCAAGGTAAAAAAATTGAAGATGTTACAAATGAATTTGAGAATGTTGCATTGTAATTAAAGTCTAATGTTATGAATAATATTATCATCTCCATATAACCATTTTATAATGTTTTTTTTTCTTTTGCTTAACATTTGTTTGTTCTAAAAATGTTGATAAAAAGTTATTATATAGGTTTGTTTTTATTTCTAATTATTAAGTTACGTGAATGTAATCGTTTTAGTTTTGAGGTTAAGCCTTAAACTCAATTACATACTAGTTTACTGTTTTTTTTTCTTCCTTATATGAAGCTGTGTGTACAGTGTTGCTAAAACCTGAGGACATCATGAATATATAAAATAATAGTAATAAGTAAGTAAGGTGTCTGTTAAAGCTATTTACTTTTTTGGATTTTATATGGTAATAATTATATACGATTGAAAGAGAAACTTTGGAGATGTATAATTATTATATTATGGAAAAAAAAATTTCTATGGATAATTCATGCTTTAAGAGTAATGGTTCATTATTAAAGTGCAGCTGTCACTAATATAATGTATCATTCAATAGTACCTGTTGATACATCTTTGGTGATTTTTCCTGTTTTTTTTTCAAAATTTATGTTTCTTTATAATAATTTGATTTTAGTAATCAAGTAATATATCAACTACCAACTTCATTTGATACACAATATTTCCTACCCCCCCTCCAGAAATGTTCAAAATACGCGCATACAATTAAAACTGAAGCTAATATAACATCAATTATAATAAATGATTCTTTCATACTGTAATTAATTTCATAATTATATTATAATTTTATTTAATTAGAGATTATTTGAGTATACATTACACACCACAAATCTATCTATCTATATATATATGAACTTTAAATTTCTTAACCATTTCATAGTCCTTATCATCCTATTCATTAGTTTTGCAAGAATATTTTATAATTCAGCTACCAAATAATTCTTTGTAAAAAGGGTTCATCCACCCATGTAAAAGTATATTTAATAAAAATAATCAACATAACAATGTTAATTAACATAAACCACAGGAATTCCCATATCAATCTTCCGGTAGAACTAATTACAATTGGTGATTCATTCGAGTTTATTGAAGGTTTCAAATCTTGGAAGATAGGTTCAGCATTACATGTAATAAAAATTCTCCAAAAGAAATAAGGTAAAATGTAATACCTTGGTTCGAATAAAGGTGATGGAATAATTGTTAGAAAGGTACATAACAGAAGCGCAGTCCATGATATGTGGGTTAATTGTACGGGTAGATGAATTGTTTCCTTTATTGGTATAGGTATTATTGCATGGAATGTCAATTCATTGGGTCTCATTAACTCCATATATACGAAAGTAGAAAAATGATATATTGGAGCCATAAGACCATATTTGATAAGTTTACGAGAATTACCAATTAGCCTTCTAAACAAATAAAATGTATAGTGTCTATTGTCTGCTAGAAGGAATGGATGGATTTTAGTGAAATATCTAATAGTTAACATGATCCCCACGATTTCCCAAAATGTTTTAACAGGTCTTAATTGACATCTCAACTTATAAGATCTAAGGAAATTTTTAGAACACCAGATAGGCACACTAAATAATAATAGAAAAAATGTCATATAAAAAAATTGAACTCCATGGATGGACAATGAATGATTAGATTTATCACCTAAAGTAATGGATCTATTCCAAATTAAATAGATGAAAAACAAAAAAAAGTTAATGAAGTAAGGAAGTACCAAAGATTTAAATTCTTCAATTGAAAATATAAATAACTTCAAATAATTGTTTAGAGTCTGATCAGTAAACTGTTTAGCTATCATCGCTCTTCTTTCAATAGCAAGGATCATTATAAATCCAGACCATATGATGTTGGTTTGTCTAAACAGGCAACTTATGGTAGCACATAGAGCACTGACCCAAAGACTCTTAGTATTACCAAAAGGCAATGTTAATACTAAAGATAGCGACTCTAGAATGAAAATAGTGGACCAAATATCTGTATAATATATATAATAGTAAGTTACCATCAATGGGAAACAGGTTAACGCCACTGGCCAAAACCCGATGGCATTAAAGAGAAATAATGGCCGCAATACGACCAAAGGTAAAACGAAAATACCACCTATCAGATTAACTAATCTTAATATTGTCAGAGTACTCCATGATTTAAATATTGGTTTAACTGTATTATGGAAAACCCAGCCAAGAACATATAATCCTGGTGGTGTAGTAATCTTTGAATCCCATTGCCTCCAATTACCATTCAAATATGTGATAGTCTGATTTATATGAAATTTTTCGTCAATAAATTGGTATGGCACAACATTTCTGGTTATATACATAAATGTTACAATAAAATAAATAAGTATCAATGGATAAAGACCAATATTAATGTAAAAACCTGTAATTACTTCATTTTCGATGTTCCTTACGATTCCTGGTGCAATAATTTGAGCATTTAACGATTCTTTTGGATTTTCTGACAATTCATCTCTTTTATCATTCTCTTTGCTATCAACAGAAGCCATTATTGATATTTTATCAGTTTAAAGTATAGCTGCCTTCGGTGTATAATTATAAAACCAGAAAATCAATTAATGAAAAAAAAAAGTAAAAGGCAAAAAGAAAATACAGTAATAGTAATATAATTGGATACACAGTTCAAATAGGCTTTCTTTGATCTTCTATTTCCTATTCACAAGTCTTAATTGTTCTGACTACGCATAATCGTTTGTGTTCTTTCTATTTTCGCTTATTCATTGAACTTCTGTTGCAGCTCGAGGCCTTTTATAAATATATTTTATAAAAACATTGAAGATTTCAAAAATAATTGGAAAATCAATGAAATAATAAAGTGGAGTAGATGATTGAAAAAAAAATAAGAAGAGCTGACGTATAAACTAATTTAACATATTTAGAATATATATATATATATTAGTGTATGTAAGAATGTATAAAAAGATGTAAAAAGCATCATACGTGTATACGTATTGATTGAGACTATTTGACTGTTTTCCCACCAGGATTATTAGAGTCTGAATTTATTACAGAATTTTCACATTTACCTTAGATGGTTTGTTCTACCATTGTGAGTTCTTCTACGAGGATAGTTAATACCTTCAAGATGTTCAATTAATGAGGAGCCATAGATTCCATTTTCTTGCAAATCTTTTATCAGGATATCCTCTTTACTTTCCCATAATTCATAAAATCTAATAGTCTCGTCAGTAGTAGCAATACAAATAGATGAACCATCTGGTGAAATACAACTACTTAATGCCCTTAAGGGATGTGGTATTTGGACCTGCACAATAGGTTCTAACGTTGGATACGTATATAAAGTCAATAGTAAAGGTTTATTTAAATTTCCAAACCCAAATGTCGCAACAATTTGTTTATAATGTTGCGACCATATTAAGGAAGTAATCTGATTATCTGTCTTGATTTGATTGATAAGTGTCCCTGTCTCTGTATGCCAAAATTTGATAACTTTGTCTTTAGTACCACCCCCTGTTGCTAATAAGGATTTAGACCATGGACAAAAAGAAACTGCTTTTATTGCTGCATTATGAAAAAAAGTATATTTTAGAACAGGGCTTTTCATATGGTTTGTAATATCCCATAGTGAACATGAATTATCATTCCCACCCACAGCTATCTGTTGATCATCAAAATTCAGGGACATCCCACAAACCTGTTGCAATTGCGCTTTAAATCGAGATATCAACTTAATTCTAGACGAAACAGGCCCATTAATTATATGAACCAAATTTATATATCCGTTCTCTTCACCAAAAATAAACCCTTCTTGGAAGGGAGTGTATTTCCTATTACTGTTACTATTAATATTACTACTACTACTACTACTG
>JAMAJF010000019.1:118882-222467 GCA_023629195.1 Kazachstania sp. Y4206 | reverse complement strand
CCAAAAATAAACCCTTCTTGGAAGGGAGTGTATTTCCTATTACTGTTACTATTAATATTACTACTACTACTACTACTGTTTCTTTTCTTATTTTTGTTGAGCCATTCTACACATGTTATGCTCTTCATTGATTTAGAGTGAAACCGACCAATGATTTCATTACTTTGATTGTTGTCATTTGGGTAATTAGTTGAAATATCTGGCGAAATAGCAGTATCTGACGAAGAATACGAAGAAGGAGAAGGAGAAGGGGAAGAGGTAGAGGAAGAAAGGGACCCAGAGTTGAGATTTCTTTGATCAAATAAATAGATCCAACCACGCTTAGTACCAACAATAAATTTATCTGATCCCTTTGGTGCAAATGAGACGCATGTAACCCAATCATTTCTTTTATTCAAAAAATCATGTTTCAAAACCTGTTGTGCGCCTTTATCACTGGACCATATATAAACAGAACAACCTAAACCGACCAAGATGTTTGAACTTGTATGAGACCAAGAGATTAAATTGGAATAGAAATCGTTTCTTAGACATGGTGCGTCTAGTACTCTATATGGGATATGAGATTTCAATTGATTTCTTTTATTTGGTCTTCTATTAAATAACAGTGGCGTATCTTCTTGTGGGATATGATTACTCTTAATTTTTTTCTTTCTTGGAGACAATTTATTCTCGTTTCTATATTTCAAGACTCTTGTATCCCAATGACTAAAACCAAGACTCTTAGCAATATGATTCTTGTAACATAGATTAGAGGATGAAATTTGTGCTGTTATTTTGCTTGATTCATTTGAAAATGGAGAACCATCAGAGACAGTTGTATTGTTATCGTTATTGTCAATGGTATTTGTGTTATCACTATCAATCATTCCGATGGAATTATAATGATTTATTGAATTATTGAAGAGGATATCAGGTGAAGAAAATCTGTCGGGGGAAAAATTTGTTGATATTATTGATGTTTGTTCAGAATCGACAGAGATGGGGTTCTGCCCTTTGCTTTTACTATTTTTTGTCAAAAGCTGATTTTTGTAATTATAAACCTCTTTTGATGTTGCCTGTGGGATAAATCTATCCATCAGAGAAATATTTAATTGGAATTGCAAATAACTAATAATATCAATAAAAGATTAATAATATAGAATTTTTATTTATCTATCTATCTATCTATTTATTTATTTATTTCTTTTTTTTTTAAAAAAAAAAAAAATCAATAAAGATCAATGCTAATTCGTTTTCGTGATGACTAAAAATCTTTTACTGCTATAAATATAGTAGTAACTTGTTATAAAATCTAAATATATATGTATAATATTGTTAACGTTATTTTTTTTTCCTTTTTGATTGATGCAATAAAAGAAGGTTAGAAAGATGCGATGAAAGTTAAATATTTTATGAAAATACAAAATATATTTAGGTGGTTCTTAGTGATAAACAAAATAATAGGAAATAATAATAGCTAACTATATAACGTAGATATGTTCCACTGTTTTATTTTGATTTATTTTGATTTATTTGTTGTTATTGCTTTTAACCGCTGAAAATATTAACAGCTGAAAAAAGGAAAGGAAAAAAAAGAGAAAAAAGAAAAGAAAAACAAATAAAGTTGCCATACTTACCTCTAACAAAAATATATATATATATATATAAATATATATAAATATATATAAATATGTACATTTTAATTTTTAGTTGAAAAATTCTGTAATTAAGCAATAGCGAATTTGTACTATGAGTAGGGCACGAAGGCCAAAAAAAAAAAAAAAAAAAAAAAGAAAAAATATCGGGAAAAAGGAAGAAATATTATGTAAGCCCTAATATATAAAGAGAAAAACAATTTTTAAAATCAGTGCGGACCTAACACAAATCTCGCAAACAATGGAAAAAAAAACCTAAAGAATTGATTTTATTTTAACCCTCGTTTCTCTCTTCCTCCCCATCCCTTTTCCTTCTCTCTTTCCCTCAACATTTGCAGATCGAGTGGACCTCACATTTTGTAAACAACTAACAAGTAACTGTGCTTAACCACATAGGATTATATAAAGTGGTAGAAATATAGAAACACACAGAAAAAAATACAACGATGAAGCAAGTGATACTCAAAGAATATATACATACATATACATAGAGATAAATAGATAAATAGATAGATAAATAGATAAATAAATAAATAAATAAATATTTATATATATACAACACATAGATGCTAATGTCGGTCCCATATGACGATGTATCTGCGAATAATGATGATAGTTGTTTCTGCTGTTGTCATAGTAAAGGGGTCAGTATCTATGATTCCTATCCGATACAAATGAGGTTGAATTTGACTTTTAATGATGCTGGGGTAGGCAAGTGTGTTCTTCTGAATAGGACAAATTATACTGCAATAGTTAGAAATCATAGTAGAAGCAGCAACACCGGTACCAGCAACAGCAGTTATGGTAGTGCTGATGGTGGTAGAAAGAAGGATAGGAACAGGGATAATGACAAGATAGACCCGTATTCCCCCGACTTAGTGAATCAAGTCTTTATATGGGATGATTTATTGAAAAAATCTATCTTTAAATTGATTTTCTTATATCCAGTAGACAAAGTTTTTTTGACTAGATTATATTTAGTGATTCTATCTCATAAAGAAATCCAGATTTTTACTTTCACTAATCCACCGAGAAGATTATTCGATTCACATATTTTGAAAACTGATAACAGCCACACCACTGAGAATATCGACTTTAGGTTATTTAAATCAATCGGACTCCTTGCATATGAATCAGTTAATAAGTCAGGACAAGTCTACATATCCCGTTTAGATTATGACAGTATAATCTGTAGTAGTAGTAGTAGTAGTGGCATCAGCAGCAGCAGCAGCAGCAGCAAAGGTGGTAGTGACTATATTCCAACAAATATTATAAAAGCACATAAAAATCCTATCCAACTGATAAAATTGAGTCCACATGGGAAATATGTGGCTACTTGTTCCACAAAGGGCACCATAGTGCGCGTATTCAGTACAATCAATGGATTGCTAATAAATGAGTACCGCCGAGGTTTAGATTCCGCAACTATATACAATATGAAATTTAGTCAGGATGATAGGTTTTTATGTGTGATATCGAACAAACAAACGTTACACGTCTTCCAAATAGAAGATGGAGTAAGTGGTGGAGAAAATAACAAAAATATCGGGCATAATCATTTTAAAAGATCTGTTTGTTCAATAAAACTTTTCAACCCATTGATAAGAGATAATAAAGAATCATTTAGATCTAATGATATGTGTGAAATCATTTGGAATGAGTATGGAGAACATGAGAACGCGAAGTGGAGAGATAACGTCAAATATGGGATAATATTAGTTTGGTATAAATATAGAATATGGATACGATACATTATAACCTACAATGAGATATCGACTAAACAATTTGCGATAGTTAAGGAATCATGGAGACAATTATAAAGTCTCAATAAGAAGTTTCTTTCCATTTTGAAGGATAGTTCCATGTAAATTTGATTTAAATTTATTCCTTTCAAAAGAGTTTTCAAAGGATAAGTAATGAAGAGTGGTGCCACTATTTTCTCCATTTAGATCATTGTACAAGCTCAAACAATTTTTAATATTGTAATACCAGAACGTATCTTTAACCTTCATAGAGGTCTCGTCTAAGTAACCAGTTGGATAATTCCATAACAATAAAGAGTTGTCTAAGATTGGTTGTAATTGAATATTGTGTATGTCTATGATATCATTGACAGAAGAGATATCTTTACTGGTTAACTTGCAAATGTCTTCACAATCATTATTACCACAATAATAATAATAATAATCGTGCAAAGTGTTAAAGAGACTAATATAATAATCTAAAAAGGACTGCAACACAGTCTCGGGTTTCAATTTCAAACGGACCTCATCATTTGTTAATATTATATTAGTGTCACTTTTATTAGTGTGAACATTGTTAGATAATATAAAAGAATTCATAAAATTTCTATCTTTGAATAATATATAATAAGTATCTTTAAAAGTTAGGTATTTAGTATCTCTCTTCGGAATCAAACAAAGTTGCTTATTCAATGAACTTGAAGAGGTTTCAATATCATATTCGAATGAATTACCAATTAAATCCCTAGCAGTTTTGAAATCCGGATTATAACTGGAGAAGGATAATAATTGACCATTGAAATCCAGTAACTTTTTGCTTAGACGATAATTGCTCTTCTTGGAAGAGCCTACAATCTTAGAATCTCTAACAACATTTGTTATTAATTTTTCTACCAAAAAATTTCTGGACATTTATAACACAAACAAATATCCTTATTAAATGAGCAATTTTATATCTTAAAAAGATAAAACAAATTGAAAACAAGAACATGAATAAACCAACCTAGCCTGAACAGCTAGATATAATCGCCAGACCGCAACTTAAACATACTGGATAAGTAGACACAGTATTGATCATTGTCCCTTCCTACACTCCCATTAGAAGTAAAATAAAAATTTAAATAATAAAAATAAAAAAAAACCAGGTTAACCCTCTCTATTCCGGCTACAACCCTAACAGAAACCCTGGTTAAACTTGTCACATGACTTCCACGTGATCCACACATTCTTTTTTCTTTTCTTTTCTTTTCTTTTCTTTTCTTTTCTTTTTTTCTTTTATTTTATTTTTAAAATTTTCCTTACTCAAAGACACTGGAAAAACATATATAAATAACACAAGAATTACAAAAATATATAGAAGGCAAAAAAAAAAGGAACTTCCACAATTCATTTCTTGCATTGGCTTATTGGGTTCTTTTTCTTGGGGAATAGGTGGAGAAATCAGCATGGGCGATGGACCCTGAGATCAATGATTGTGTTCTTTAGCGGAAAGCAAAAGAGAAAGAACGCTACTTTTTTCAGAATATAGTCTTTGCCTTTTACCAAGACTATCCATTCATTGTCTCGATAACACTGTATGCATGCTTTTGTGTACAGGGTAAGGGAGTCCATTTTTTGTCCTGTCATTTTTTGGAAAACCATTTTTTTTATATATATATTTTCCTATCTTTTTTTTTCTTTTTTATAATAAAGTATTTAAGCCTGATGGGAAATAGTTGTGAGGTCACAACTAGACTTTATTATATTTAAAGGAAATGGACAACATGTTATATATACATATATATATATATATATGTATATGTATGTATATATTCAATCCTGTGGACAAGTGGGTACTTTATAACTTAACACGCATCTTTATCTTTGTCTGCTTCTCCCTTCTACCAAGCGTCTGTGGAGGGGTGTTGGGTTCTTTTTGTACGGAGGGGAGGGAACTCTTTTCAGTTTTTTTGTTGGGGCAAAACTTCCCTGTGGCCCCTTTTTTCTGTGTTGGAATGTATGGCCGGGGAAAAGCGGAGATAGCAGAGAAAAGCAAAAAAAAAAAATCAAAAGAAGATTTCTCCCCCCGTTGCTTCCGCCAAAGCCGCTGGAGCGGATTTTGCGTTCCAAGACGGCTTTTCTAGACTCCTTTCCGTCTAAATTCCGTTGTATTTCTCTCTTTTTTCCCGCCCTATCACTCATTTTCTCCTCTTCCTCCTTTTCAAATGAAAAAAAACCCAGGGCTAAGAAAATAAAGTAAATAAAAAAAAAAAAAATAAAGCTGTAGAGTTAAAGATGAGAGGATTAGAGACAAAGTGAAAGTTGAAAGCGAAAGAAAGAAAGTGGAAAGTCTATCGAAATCGCAATATTTTTCTTTTCTTCTTTATTTATTTATTTATTTATTTATTTTATTTTATTCTATATTTTTATAAGATAGGTAAAGACATATATACACATACATGTACATATTTTTAACGTGTCTCTTTCCCCACTGTTGAATCTAACTGTCATTCCAAACTTCACACAAAGAACCCTCTCTTGCCCACCAACATTTATCAATGTTTAAACAATTATTTAGAACGTATATCACAAGACCAAAACTGGTCGCACCATCCACCATATCGCCCTCAATAAGCCCTGATTTACTAAAATCAACCTCTAATTCCATAGCTTCCAAACAGAACAATGTGTCCCAAAGATCACCCAACAAATGGTTGCCCCACAGGACAGGTGTCATTGGTAGAAAATTAGGTATGGCTCCCTTCTTCGACCTTGAGACAGGCCACAGAATAGCATGCACCGTTGTAGAATTGAATAACGTGGAAGTCCTTTTGCATAGAACCCCCGAAGTAAATGGGTATTGGGCTTTGCAAGTCGGGTATGGAAACTTAGATAACCCGTTGAGAGAGACGCGACAAATGCTGGGACATTTCGCTAAAATCGGTGTCAATCCAAAGGAAAAAGTCTGTGAGTTCCAGTTCGCTGACTCAAATGGACTACTGCCCGTGGGGACTCTTTTGAAACCCTCCTTTTTCAAATTAAACCAATTTGTGGATTGTCAATCTGTCTCCAAGGGTAAAGGTTTTGCTGGTGTTATGAAACGTCACAATTTTAAGGGCCAACCTGCATCACACGGTAACTCTTTGACCCATAGACATGGTGGGTCATACGGTCAGCATCAAGATCCAGGCAGGATCTTACCTGGTAAGAAAATGCCCGGCAGAATGGGTGGTCACAATGTCACTCTGCAAAATCTACAAGTTATGAAAATCGATGACGTTAATAGCGTGTTGTGGATTAAAGGTGCTATCCCTGGTCCAAAGGGTTCCTTTGTTAAAATACAGGATTCCTTTAAAAGACCACCAACCTTATAACCATAATTTCTACTCATTCTTTTTCTCCCTCCCCTACACACACACACACACATGTATATATATATATATATATATATATATATATATAGCGCTGCCTCTACAATGATACTTGTACATAATATAAAGCCTCAAAAAAAGTTTTTTTTTTACTACTATATATATATCTATATATGTTATATATATATCAATATACTTTTTTTTCTTTTTACCTGATTTTTCAACTATAATGGTTTTTAATCATCTATTTCGGATGGTTTCAATAACCCACCAACTTTGGCTGCTTGTTCCTTCTGAATCCTATTCTGTTCGTTCAATTCATTTTCTCTTTCTTCTGCAAACAAATAATCCGTTGGATCACCACCATATTCTTTAATCTGTACCAAGAAATCTCTTAATATACCACTGAACTTTATCGAATCCCTATATTGTTTAGTCAATGCATTTAAGAAATTAGTGATTTGTTCTGCTGTCAAATGTGGGAACGCATTGGCTAACATATTCGATAGATATTGATTCAAGAAAATTTGGTTCGATGTACCTTCTGGTGCTTCACCGTTTTTATAAACTGGTACTTGGATCTTACTATCGTATATCAACGAAATTAATCTCATCAATAATAATGATTGTTTGGAGAACCCAGATTTATGATCACTATCAGTTAAAACATAGAATGTTTCACTTATAAATAAGAAATAGTAGTTTTGATAGAAATTGTTGGCAAATTGTACACTTGTTTCATCCCCACTGTTATTCATCATTTCAATGTTTTTAATTAATTGTAATGCAATTGAAAGACCATTGACCTCAATATCTCTATTATTATGTTTAAAGGCCCAACAGATAGAATCGATAAACAATTTGAATGCTGCAGGTGGTAACTCCAGAAATGATCTAAATGATTTTTCATTAATCACCTTTAGTAATTTATAAAACTCAACTCTATGTTCTGGATATTCTGTGAAATCTTTGGTTATCATATTTAACGTGCATTCGAAAACACTTTGTAAGATTAATATGACACCCTGTGGAATCATATGACCAACTTTACTAACTACAGTAGTCATACAATTTAACACTTCTGCATCTCTTGCATCTGGGACATTGTTCATATAATCTTCTAACACTGCATTTAACAAAGGTTCCACCAACACTTTAACTACATCATCTAAATTCTTGGCATTGTTAATATAAATTTCAATCAATTTTAGCACTTCTTTTTTAATTGTTCTTAGACCACGTACTTTTGGAGTCTTTGTAGCGATTAATCCTTCTGTGGCTACTTGATTTGAAATCATTGAGGATACTGCACGATACAATTGCAACATATTATAATAGATATGACCTAATTGGGAATAAAAATCTGCGCCCATCGATGTACAGACAGCAACATTAGTCTTTATGATGTTGGCAATAATCTTAACAGTCTCTGAATCTAACAATAACGATGGATTGGCAGTAGATTGTTCTACAATAGCATCCCATGCCATATTGGGTAATTGCATCAAATCACCCAACAATCTAATTTTTTCAGCTTGGTTTCTCTCCTCAGATATGATTATACCACATGCTCTATAGAAAGTATGGACTTGTTGTGGTTGTAAATCACTTGTAGTTTTCTGAATATCTTTGATAATGGTTTGAATGAATGGTTCGGATTCACGTGGTTGTTGGATAACAAAGTGATACTTACATTTTTGAACAATCTTTATAAAAGTATCACATGCCATATCTTGGACACCCTCATGGGTTTCATGCATAAATTCAAATAGTTTTAACACAACAGTTCTCAAAAAATTCCAATGTGCTCTTAGGAATCTTGGATATTGGCCCACGACATACATAATATCTGATGCCACCACAGCTTTATTATCCTTGCCCCTTTTTTTTTCGGTTAAGGCCAAAAGATCCTTAATCACAGTAACCACGAATCTTTTTTCAGTGTCCTCACTCATTGTACCTGAGATAGACCCAATGGCCCATGACAGGGTATTAATGTTATGCCAGGACCATTCAGAACCATCGATCTGCCTAGCTAATTTGTTAATCATGATTTGCTCAGTATCAACAACATTCAAATGGGTTAAATAGACTAGCACCTCTCTTTCAGATTTATATAATTGGATTGTATCTGATTCCTTAACAAACTCCCTGACAATCTCACCTTCATCGTTCTCCACAACAAGGACTTCTTCTGGTCTAACCATATTTTCAATAATAACCCATCTTAATTGAGAACAAATATTCTCATATATATGTTTCTTTAAGGGGAATCGTTTCATGTACTCTGGATTTAAAGCACCTGACCCAGTTGATACGGATTGGTTACCCACAGTTAATTGCATCAATGGATTCATTTCATTGACAGGAATCTTTTGAACCTCTTGAAATAAGGAGGAAACAAGGTTATTCCAATAATCCAAAGTGGTCTTGAACAGTTCTCTTTCATCAATCTTTGACAATTGGATTAAGTATTGGTGGGCATTAATCAGCAAATCTCTTAAATTTTCATCACTTTCCAATAAGGATCTATGGTTAGTCAGATATGTAGTCAAAAACATTGCAAAATCTTGTAAGAAAGATTGATCATCGCCATTAGCCGAATTGTAAGTAGCTTTCAAGTCTGCATCTATAGGAATGACGTTGGTAGAGATTTGTTGTAAAGTGTTTTGGAAATATAGAACGGTTTGAGTGACAATTGAAGGATTGTTGAGTGGTAATTCCAAGTTAGATACTTCTGTTAAACATTTCAAAGTGACGGATCTTGTATTTGAAGAAGAAAGAAACTTGGTACTTAATAGTTGTAATATATTAGTTTCATAAATGTAACGGTATGGGATCCAATGTAGATATCTAAGTAAAGATTCCAAAGTGGCCACAATTAAGGTAGAGGATGAATTAGCTTGTTCCAAAACTTGGTAACATAGTTTGAAAATCTGTTCAAATTCTTTAGACATGGATTTTTTCAAATGTAAAGCTTTTGCTTGAGTCATTTGTTCAGCAGAAAAATCAAAGACCTCTTCAGACAACAATTTTAAAATAACCATGTTATTTTCGCATACGTTTAAGGATGAGGTGGAGGACCCGATCAATTCCGGGATAAACTCAGGCCAATTCTGTGGCCATTCCTGCTTAAGGATCTGCACCAAAGTTAAATCCGATTTATTAATTAAATTCTTAGAATTTTCGAAAAGTGCATTATCTTGGCACATTGAAATAATCATACCGACAACAAAGTTTCTGATACCTATTCTTTGTTCATTTGGTAATAGTTTCCATTTTGTAGTGATTAGTTTATCAAGAATAGATAGACCGATAAATTTGGTCTGAGGATTTTTAGAAAATTGTAGGATTTGATCAGCACGCTGCCAAGTATCCGGATGCTCCTGAAATTTAGTCAAAATAGTTTGAGCTTCCTTTTGTTGAGCACCTGAACTAGTGTAAAAAGTGCTCACAACCTGATCTAATAAATTGATGTCTAAATCTTTAGAGAAATCAAGAATACCCTCCATCTATGTGAGTCTGATCTATAATCAATATTTGTATTTGTATTTGTATTTATATTTATATTAATATTATTATTTATTATCTTATCTTATTTTATCTTATCTTATAGTAATGGTATAGTATACGGTTAGACAGTGTAAGATGTATAAAAAAAAATGGAAAGAAACAAAATTAAAGTTGGCAGAAGAGACAACAAGAATCAACTTACAATAGAAGCACAAATACCACATGATATAATTGGTAATCCCATCAGCAAATTAGAACTTCTTACCCCTCTGTCCTTTTTTTTCTTCTTCCCTCTGCGATTTTTCGATCTACAAACGCAGGAAAAGAAAATTTTTAAAAACAAAATAAAGAAAAAAAAATCCGTACACCAATTTTCTTTCGTGGATCAGATTAATCGTATATGGTAGCGCAATAACAAAATGAATGTTTAGGTTTCTGGATGTGACTTATGGGTTTTTTCCGCAAAGATTCCGCCATCGCAAAATCTGTTGGCAAGTGAAAAATTTTTGTTATCGGGAAATATAGAATATACTTATATTGCCATAACGAATGTGTTATAATTTATGTTAAGTACTCTCAATTACAACTTGTTTAACATGAGAACACGCCACTTCTTTCATTGTCATGAATGTGTACGTCTATCAGTCAGCAGTCGTGTTGAATCTATCCCGCTGAAAAATAAACCAATTTATTTATTCATTTATTGACTTACTTATTTATTTTTTTAACCCATTTTATCTCATTGCATATCGTTTTCTCTATTCCATTCCTGCACCCCTGTCTACACATGTCTGAATTACATCGTTTATTAACATTTCCTAAAAGACCAATTAATGAAAAAAATTACGTTGTTCCATTAACTAAATTTCTAAAGGCAGGCGTTCCTGCCACTTACACATTAGAACAAATAATAACTTTTGAAAAGAGCAACTCAAACAACAATACCAATGAGAAGGAAGAATCTGATGAAAAGGAAAAGACTAAAGAAATAGAAAATGATGACGATAATAGTTCCAATACCACTCCGTTGCATATCCTAGCTAGATCATTGCCTAAAGATTTAACATCAGAAGAAACCGACATCGTGTTGAAATTAATGAACGTGCTGTTTGAATATGGTGCAGGTTGGAATTTCTTAGACTATGAAAATAAAACTGTAGGCGACCTTTTATTATTGAACGGTCAACCTAAGGATGGCCCCTTATATCAACGTCTTGTGGAGGCAGGTGTCGGTGCAGAATTGCTTCTACGTAAGATTGACGATAATAATATACAGTTTTTAGATGATTACGATATTGAAAAAGAAGAAGGATACTGTCTAGTTGATCACGCAGAAGAAATTGCTAATGATAATATTAGTGACAATTCCAATGAAAATACTGATAATGACGCTACTGCTGGTGATCAAATGACTTATTTAAACACCGAATTGGAATATACAAAAGACTCCCTTGTTACAAAGAATAACAGAGATGGTGTCATGATGGAATGGGAGGATCAAATCATGAAATTAGCTGCTGACACCTTGTTCTCATCTCCTGCTTTAGAGACTAACAACGATGCCGTTGTCTTAAATATTGGGTTTGGTATGGGGATAATAGACACATACATTCAAACTAAATCACCCAAATTACATTATATATGTGAGGCTCATCCTGATGTATTGGCAAAGATGAGAAAAGATGGTTGGTATGATAAACCAGATGTGGTCATCTTAGAAGGTAGATGGCAAGACACTTTAAATAGACTGTTGGACCAAGGTGATGTCTTCTTTGATGGTATATACTATGACACTTTTAGTGAACATTATCAGGATATGTTAGATCTATATGATGTCATCGTGGGGTTAATCAAGCCTGAGGGTATATTCTCTTTTTTCAATGGACTTGGTGCTGATAGAGAAATATGCTATGATGTTTATAAAAAAATTGTTGAGATAGATGTTGCTACTCATGGAATGAAATGTGAATTCACCACTGTTGATATCACAAAAATTTTACCAAATTGGCAAAATGTTAAAAGATCTTACTATAATTGTAATTATTACTATCATCCATGTATATCATTTATATAATATCTATACTCTCTTTCACCCTCTTCCAATGCATACACTTTTCTATATATTTTAAAGTATATTTCAAAATTATTGTTAATGTTATCACTATTTCAAATATATATAGAATTGTCCATACATTTTTATTTTCTATATTGGCCTAATTGTTTGTATGCATTTATCTAATTTCAAGTAAACAAACTAATTGAGTTAAAAATAGTCGCATACAATATATAACCTTCCTTAAATGGCAATCAAACGAGTATCAATATTTGTATCAGGGATAGGGTTGTTGTTACTACTTTCTTTTAAATCATCATTAATAGTTTCTGGATTTTTGTTATTCTCAACTGACGAATTTTTACTATTATCACTTACTACAGTATCTTTACTTGATTCAACATTATTTGAAACAGATTCACTAGACTCAGTTACAATACTAGAATCATCAGATCCCTTTATCTCTTGGGTAGTTTTTTCAATCTTTCTTTTTTTCCATTTAGGTTCAACCTCGACTTTAGCTTCTTCAATTAATGAAGCTTCAATTTTATGAGCCAAATCTAATCTATTCAAATTGATAGCAAGCATATTCAATATATCATTATCTGTTATTGTAGCCTTATCCCTTTTTTCAGAATAATTTGGTTTCTGAGCCAAAAATTCGGTAAAACCTGCTTCCTCACATTTCTTCTTGAATGTTGAATCAACCCATTCTAATTTCTCCCTAGTATTTTCAATACCAAATGCCTTTGTGGCACGTTTCCTTAACCTTGCACGTAAATCGTTTATCTTGTTTTGAATGCCATTGGCGTCTCTCCATCTTCTCTTTCTCTCTTTACTTATATCCTTCCTTAAAAGCTCAAATTCTTCATTAGATAAAAATTCTTTCAATTTTTTTTGTAAAATATTCTTTTTCCCAGATATGTTGGAAAAATCAGGTATATTAAAGTTATATTTCACCTGGAATGTATCTTTTCTTTCTTTAACTTTAGGTGGTTTTATTTTCCTATCAATTGGATTCTTTAGTAACCTTTCAGCAGGTGACATTTTTACTTGAGATGGTGGTACCAATCCATCAAGGTTTAAAACACTGTTTGGGCCTGTTCTTCGTTGTCTCTTTTCTTCTGTTATGAAATCTTGTTGAATTTTAGGAAGCAAATCGGTCAAAGTGGAGGTTATAATACTTGTAATACCAATAGGTAATGCCTCTCCATCCTCTTCATTAGAGTTCTGAAGCTGTTGAACAACCAATGACTGAACCATGGATTCAACTTTAATTGGTGCATTTGGTGCGATAGTTTCATTCGATGCGCTAGGGATATTAATTGGGATTTTTTTTAAACCTGATCCGTTTTCTTGTTTGATTTTGATAATATCCTTTTCTTCTTCTTTATTTTTATGAATTTCATCTATTCCATTTTTTTCTGTATCAAAAACCGTTTTTGGAACAATTTCTTCAATATGTTCCATTCCTTTTTTCTCGTCATTATCTTGTAATGAAATTAATTTTGTTGTTTCTTGTTGAGATCTTGTATCTTTTTCAGTTTCAATATGTATATTATCAGAAGTTTCATCATCGCATTTTGAACCCTTCTCAATAGTAGACTTTTCAACGGTATCCTCATCAGTCTTAGAGTTAACATTTTCTGTAATAGGATGAACTGAAGTTTCAGAACTATAGTTTATTAAGGTTGTATTAACGTTATTTGTATCTGACTTATCTATATTATTAGCAGTTGACTTTTTATCATTTAGATCGTTTGTGTCTAATAAAGAATTTTTATCCATTATCACATTAAGTTCCCCATTTTTAGTTTCTTTTTTAACAGGTAAAGAATTATTCTTATCATTTGGTAACACTTCTGCACTACAATGCTGTTCAGCTGTTAAATCATTAATTTTATCTAAAATAATAGATTGCATTGATCGTTCTTGTAGAGTGTTGTTGTCAACCTTCTTGCTAATAATTGATTCATTATGTTTATTGTCATTTTTATCAGATATTTTTTCATCAGTATTAGTTTCTGCATTTGTTGTATTGTGGCTGCTGTGTGAATTATTTAAAATAGATGACTTAGGAAGTAGTGGAGTTTTACAATCATTGATATTTTTAGTAATTTCATTAGATACTTTATCCAAAGTAGCTATTGTTCCAAGATCAGTGACAGAAGATTCTAAAGAAATTTTATCGATATTTGTTTGGATTGGTTTAATAACATTCAAATCTATTATTGTATTCTTCTCTACCATATTAGCTACCTTATTTAAATCACTAGTAGTCACTCCTATTGTTTTAATATTTTTTATAGGTTTAGCAAAAATGGTTGCCTCGCTGAAATTATTATTATCTGTATTACTTTTATGATCAGGTATTACTATAACTTCAGGGGTCGACTTTTCATCTCTTTTAATTCTTTTTGTCAAAGGAACTAATGGTATTACATTCAATACATTCTTCTTGTTTGTATCTGGATTTTGTACATCTGTAGAATCTAAAGGTCTTTTGTTGCGATTAACCGTATTCAGTAATGGTATCATATTAAGATTGCTTGATTTTATGGTAGAAAGTGCAGTTTTATTAACAGCATCTTCAAGCTTTACTTTTGTCAATGATTGTCGTAATTGACGGTTTCTAGCATTCGTTATTACTTGAGCAATAGATTTTTTGGTATGATTAATAATAGTTAAAAGATGTCTGGTAGCTTCTTCTGGTGATGCACCATTGGCTATTCTTTTTTTAGCAGCAGTTTTTAAAGTGTTTATAATCGGATTTAAAATAGTTGGAATCAATTTTTTAGTAACAGCAATAAATACAGAAGTATCTTGTAAGCCAGATGTCTTTTTCTTGTTATGCTTTTTACTGGCGATGCCTCTTCTTGCTACCGGTAATGCAATTGGTGGATACAGTGGTAACATCCACGGTGGATGAAACAAAAACCGTTCCTTATGTACAATAGTTTTAGCTGATGAGTCAAATTTATATATTGTTCTATTCTCTAATACCTTGATAATTTCATTAATAGGATAACCAAGAGTACCACTGTCCGAAAACAAGTAGTCAAGATAAGACTCTGGAAGATGGATTTTTAATAAAGTTTCCTTAATATCTTGTAAATTTTTTTCATTCAAAACAACATTCAGTCTAATAAAATTGAACAATGGTGCCTTAGTTATTGCTGTAACACCATTTTTACTAGATTTAAAGACCTTTATTTTAGGCTCAACTTCATCAACAGATTCATTATCTAATTGAGCTCTTAGTTTCATTTCTTCTGGAGTCCATCTTCTATATGGCTTCTTTGGAACACCCTTCTTCGTTAACCTTAAATCAGGTGGATATGGAGGTCCTCTAGCTACTATTTCTGCTAACTCTTTTTGTTCTGCCTCGAATTTTGCTTGATCCAGTTCCTTTTGGGCTTTCTTTGCAATCCTTATTTTTTCTTTTTCTTCCTTCAATTTTAAGCGAAGTTCTTTATTCTTCTGTCGACGACGTTTTCTAGCTTCATTTGCAGCTGCGGCTGCAACAAGACCAAATTTCTTCCTAAATACTTCCTCGGGTGATTGTGACTTCATTACCAAACCATTTTTCAATTTAGCAAATCTTTTTTCAATCTCAACATTACGTATGATAATTTCTCTGTTTTTATTGTCAATCCTTCCTTTGGCCTGTGCATTTAATTTTCTCATAGAATTGGTTATATCACTCATAGAATTATTAGCAAGTTTCTTTTGGAAATTATCAATTATAATCGTTTCAAATTTTTTACGTTCTGTTGGTTCAGAGGTTTTCTTTTTTGGAGTTTTAGGTTTTCCCTTAGGCTCTTTTGGTTTCTTTACTTTAATTGTTTCTAATTTAGTCGCCTTTTCAGGTTTCTTTGTCTTAGCTATTTTTTTTGGTTTTGTCTTTTTTTGCTTTCTTTCACTAATGCTTAGTTCATTATTTGAGCTTGGTTCCTCTTCTTCAGATTTCTTGGATGTTTCATGTTCCTTTTTATCTTTCACTTCTATTAGCTTTTCTGAATCTTGTAACTCTATAGGCTTGGAGGATTCTATTTGTATCTTTTGTAGTCTTTCCTCTAACCTTGGTTCTTCTTCTTTCTCCTCACTTTCTCTACGTTTAGTTTGAAAGGCAAGTGACATTGCATTTTGCATAATTTGATTCAAATCAAATGGTTCATCATCATCATCTTCTTCTTCTTCTTCTTTATTATCATGTACAGGTTGTATGGCCTTAGTAATAGGAGATTGGTGGTCTATTTTTGTTTGAGTTATCTTTTTTCTATCTTTTGAAGTCTTATTTTCTGAAGTATTCTTTCGTATGGGTTTAAAGGACGAGTCTACAAAATGTTTAGATAATTTTTTCTCTCGTTCTTCTCCTTTTCTCTTTGTTTTTGCTTTTGTCTCTGCTTTTTCTTTTTCTTCAATAGGTTCAGCTAAAGATGTTTCAACAACTTGGTTAACAATTTCAGCCAAGACTTTTGAAAATTCGTCATCTTGGAAATCGCTACTCTCTGTTAGCACATTTTGAAGCTCTTTACTTGTAGCCACAGATTTATCTGTCTTCTTTTTCTTTTTCTTCTTCGTTGCAGTAGCGGTGGTTTTCTTCGGTTGTGGGTAGAAAGACGATATGGGTATTTCATAATCTAAATCTTTGTTTGTTTCTGTAGTAGTAGCAGTTTGTGGAGTGGTTGAAACTTTAGACTTGGTAGGTTTTTTGGTAGTTGATTTTGATTTGCTCTTAGATGATGTTTTTTTTGATGTGGTAGATGTTTTCTTAGTCTTTGTGGTAAATACTGAACTAGTTTCGGATGCCATTAACTCCTTCTCAAAAGCTTTTAATGTGGCTTCTACTAAGGCTTGTGTTTCAAAATCATTGGTATTATTATTAACCCCTTGTTTATTAATTTCATTAAAATCATTAGTGGTGTTATTAAGAATACTAAGGTCATTATTACCTTCTAATAAAGTATCATTTTCCATAATACTTCTGATGACATCATCAATCTGTATTAAATGGTCATTATTGACAACTTCATTATCCTGGATATTCTTCTTAATTTCATTTTTTGCAAGTCTTGATTTCTCCTTTTCTTTACTTTTCTTTTTACTCTTTAGTTTCTTCTTTTCTTCTTGTTCACTAGATTCTGCAACGGTTTTTTTACTACTACTACTACTATTGTGAAATGTTTGTTTTTGTTTATTCTTATCTTTCTTTTTCTTTTTTGAGGTTTTTTTAGTTGGTTTATCCAGAATTTCCACTTGTTTTATACCCTCAACTGTATTATGATTATTATTGTCTCTATTATTGTCTATATTATTATTAGGTACACTTTTATCTATTGTATTATTACTTATTACCTGAAGTGTTTCTAAGATGGCCCTTCTTAAATTTTCATCGTCTTGATCCAATGCATCATCATCAAATTGTGTATCTTCTAGATTCTGTTCAACTTTATTATAATTTTCAGTGTGAACATCACCTTGCTCTTGACCTGGTTCTTCTTCGTATAAACTTCGTTGTAGAAGATGGGCCCATTCATTCTGTTGTTCTTCGTCAATATGAGGCTCGGTGATGGTATTTTCCGTCTCATGGTCCTGTTCATTTGTATTGGAATCAGTAGTTGGTTTTATAAGATCTATTGCATTATTTACAACAGAGGTAAAATCAGATACATTTGGTCCAAAACCTCCTTCATCTATATCATCATCCATTATATCGGGCAAATCCACATCATGAACATCATGGTTTATATCAATATCCATAGTTGATTTATTAGGATTCTGCTCACTCTCTTTTGTCATATTGCCCGAATCACCAATGGTTGCAGCTGCATCCATATCATGTTGTTCGTGTGCCTCATTATGGGAAGTTAAAAGATTTCCTATAAGTTCATTAAAATTTAATTCTTCATTGTCCTGATTCTCACTCATTATTCCATCTAATATTATCTGTGCCTATACTATATGTGTATGTGTATGTGTGTAAATATATAAATGTATATTCTGCCTACCAAAAAAAGGGCACCTTCACAGACATCTGATTAGCCTCTCTAATAAATTTTGGAAAGTAATAAGGATAATCAATTAACCTTTAATCACTCCAAAATTAATAAGTAGCTGCTACTTACACTAATACTACTATCGGCTATTATAGTAATAATAGTGGTAGTAGTAGTAGCAGTAGTAATAATAATAATAATAATAATAATAATAATAATAATAATACCACCTCTTACATCTAATATTTGATCAATTTCAATGAGCATCAAATAGAAAAAACAAAATAAAATAAAATAAAATAAAAAAAAAAAGCAATTCAAATCTGTACACCCATACACCCAAATATAATCATGTTCAACGAATTTATAAGAAATCATCTCTTACGAACGTTTAAAATATCATATTTCACGATAAAAACGAAGTCAAGAAACAGAGTCCAAAACCCAGACACTCGTTATTTGAACAGTAAAAATGTTAAGAAAACAAAATTTTTTCTGTTCTGTTTCTTTTTTTTTTTTTTTCTTTTTCTCTTGAAAGATTTTGATTATTATAAAGGTTAATTTCTGTATATTGTGTGTGACAGACTATATTTCTCTTCATTACAAATGGTTATATGTTTGCACTGGACTTTTAGCTAGATAAAACTTCTCGAGGAACTTAAGGGGGCAAACATTTTTCATTTGTAAACAATGTTCAAATTAGAATATGAGAATGATCAGGGAGAAGATGATGAAACATATTATTATAATAAAGATAATTGGCGATTGTCGAATTTAAGTACAACACCAACCCATCAAAAAGGGTCTGTTTTGCATACTAACTCAAGATATTATAATGGAACATACGAGTTCCAGTTAGATTTAAACAAAGACAAGAAACACAACAACAATAATGATAGTATCACTGGTAGTAGTAGTAGTAATGGTACTAACAATGGCGGTCCATTTATCTGCCACTATTGTGATGCAAAATTTAGGATTCGTGGATACTTAACTCGCCATATTAAGAAACATGCTATTGAAAAGGCTTATAGATGCCCCTTCTATAAAGAGGATTCACCAAAGGAACTAAGATGTCATAATTCAGGCGGTTTTAGTCGTAGGGACACATATAAGACTCATTTGAAGACAAGGCATTTGTTATATCCAGATGGTGTCAAGCCAAATGAAAGAAATAGATCTCACGGACATTGTGCACAATGTGGTGAATATTGTGCATCCGCTAAGAATTGGGTTGAATCACACATTGAGACAGGTCAATGTAAAGGTTTACCACAAAATTATTTGATAGTGGTGAGACATGAAAGATCCAAGAATGGGAAATTGAAAATGATCAGAACTTCAAATGGGCATTCTAGGTTTATTACTACTGCACAGAGTCTGGTGGATCCAAATATCTTATCAAATAAGGAAGCTTTGGAAGCTATGGCTATTGTTGCACATAAGGCAAATAAAGATAATATTCTATCAAAGTATGGTAATGATAAAATTATTATGGACGTTAAGGATTTTATTAGTGATAGTGAAGACGAACAAATAGCTTTTTCTCAGTTTGAAACGACAAAATCTACTGATAATATTAATAATAATATCCAAATAATAAACGATGAGAAAAATGATAACTATAATACTACATTATCCGATCCGTTTTTTTCTACATTCATACCAAATAAAAATTCCACGTCGAGTGATAAATCTAATCCAATCGATAAATTGTTGGAACCATTCAATGAGATACATAAACAGATCCCTTTAGATATGTCGATTTTTGAATTTGATCATTTCACTAATGCTGCTAAAACAAAAGCAGCAACAATGATAGCTGCTACTACTACTACTACCGCCGCTACCACTAATACTAATAACGATATTGACAACACATCAACATATCTTATGTCTAAATTATCCAATGGATCGCAGTCTAGTCAGTCTAATACACCTTCACCAATGACTACTTTGCAACAAGATCTATTGTTAGGTGGTATAACTGATGGAAATAGTATTAATGATCCAGAAAACATATATTCTTTGTTGCAAAATTAAACAAAACTTACAAACTAACTTATTGGTTTTCTATTATATAGATGCTTATATATTACATAAAAACCCTGTACTTTCTTCAAGATCCCAGTAAACAATCTCATAAACATTAACTAAAATAAAATAAAATCAAGAAGGAGAAAAAGAAGAAAAGAAGAGGACTCATACAACCTTGGATCTTTTGAATAGACTGATTCTATTTGACACAAGCATCATCATTGTTCATGTTATTGAAAGATATAAGAATATTCAACATTAGATTAAGCATTACAGTATTGTATTTTAGATTGACCACCTGTTGTAAATGCAAGGAATCGTATATTAGAGTATAGTTTGGCATATATTTGCTTGGTTATTTTCCTTACGTACTATATATGTATGTGTGTGTGTATGAGTAATAAAGATTGATATATTACATTAATATTTTATTTTCCAACATACATCTTACTTAATAACCAATAAACATATAAATAACAGTTTGTATACGAATCTGGTAAAGATCTTGTTAAAAATTGTAACTAAATAGGGATGGTATAGAAAATCTTTGTTAAAGGAATAGAACTAGAAGAACTATCAAAATTAGAATATTATTTTTTGAAATTTTTACAATATCGGATTCTTCTATTAATTTCTTTTTAGTACTTTAATGGAATTTGTAGAATCATTGTTACCTAACAAGTTTGGCAGTCCTTGATCATTCAACTGCTTTTATCTGTTTGTGAATTACCTTAAATAGATAAGCAATGATACATATTAAGATTTGGGGTAAGAAAAAATAAGAGACTGACGTATTGAAGAAGAATAATCAATACAAATTTAAAAGTACTACTTGTTGAAAAGTATTAATACATTAACCCATTTTACCATTAGATGTAAAATAGGAGTGTCGTGATTCTTTGTGAAAACGAGATACAGATCTTTAACACTATCATAATATTATTAAAAAGAAAATAGAGTAAAGAATTTAGCTTTTGAATAACATATGAAGCTACATTATCGTGTATATTTGAAGTATAAATATATAGATTATCTTTTTTAATGGCTGTAGCAAGTAGGAGTTTTGTTTTAGGTCTTTCTATCTGCAATTTATACTTCGTGAAAATAAAATTGGCACTACTAAACTAATTTGAAGGTGGAATTGGTATTGAATTAAAAGGTATATTTGAAACATAAGCTATTTTATGTAACAATATCGCTACAAATACTAATTCAATCACCACTATCAAAACTGACTTTATATTTGCCAAACTATTCATTTGCAATAGCACATAATCCAAGTAAGTAATTATTATTAGTTGATAATATGTGTTTATTCTTTCTATTAAATATTGAGGCATCAAGATTGAGATTTGTCGATTTTTTTCAATTATGAATAGAATAGCCTTTTCTACAGAAATGGCATCCAAGACTTTGCAGCTTTTTCTTAGGTTTAACCTTTTATTAAGTAGTTATTATAAGTCTAGTGGAGCTTTATAGACCATCTTCAACCAAATTGACTACTCTTTATAAACACATTGAATTATATCATCCAATAAAAATTCATATAATATTACATTTAGTCCGAAAGAAAAATCATTATTAATAAGGCAGCTAGTTTGTTCTTAGGTGTATTCATACTGTTGTCAAAATCATTTTGTTGAGAAATTTTCTGGCACGTAAGAAGTACACTTGTGAACCTATTTGATTTGTTTTTCAATCTCCTTCTTTTACATAATTTTGGATTAACAGTTGGATTTGGTATAATTTCTGACTCTTATATCCTAAGATCTGTCCTTGATATACTTCAATATACTTCTTGTGTAGAATTATTGATCATTGTTATATAAAGACTTAATTATTGTTTTTTAATTTGGTCATTAACAGAATGAATAACTAACAAATAGATTCCCAGGTCTAGTACACCTTTAATACACAAAATTACACTGACAGATTTATTAATTCTAGTTCTTAATTCAATAAAATCATGACTTTATAAATATTTTTTTTCTATCCTGTTTTTATAATAAAAATAAATATGATAATGCTCGGAAACTAAGTATTAAAGTTGCTGGTATCAACTAATACAGTGGGAATAGCATTACCACCATATCTTATAAGGATTAAAACCTGTGGTTGCAAAGTTCAGACATAGCGAATACTAGATTGGACAGACATATATATGCAAAATATTTATGAAGAATAAAGATTATAATCCATAATACCATATTCTTCCGTTCATCATTGAATGTATTTGTACTTTGTAACCATAGTTCCAATTATCTTACTTGTATTCACTCTCTTACTGCATCTTTTATCTCCTTGTTGATTATATGTTTTTATCTATGAAGATTTTCTCAGCCCTTGTGTTTATAAAAATAGAAAAATTGAAAGAAAGTGTCATTTTACGGTATACCAAACTTAAATCAAGCAAGATCACCACAATAAATATGCTTGCAGCCTTAATTATTGAGTATTGAACTTTACAAGAAGGAAAAGAAACTTCTACTTACTGCTTAGTTGTTATTACGGGTGTTACCTTATCTCATCTTACTAAATTAATAGCTATAATAATTTAAGCTGAAATAGCATACTTTATAGGGTGTTATTCGTTTAACGTTAGAATCAAAGGTGTTTTCACTTAACAATTTATTAAATTGTTTTTAAATAACAAAAAAGAGTGGAAAACAGGTTTCCATGAGTTTAAGTTCTTTATTGTTTAACAACAAAAGCCAGACTACTGAATCAGATGATCATTATGTTGAAAATCGTGTTATCCCATCAAATGTTAATATTTTTAATATGACAAGTAATTTAGTTTTAGATCCACAAAAATTGATTAATTGGACATCTTTCAACAGAATCTATTCTATAATAAGCGCATACGGTGGACCCTCCTGTATCTTACCTACAAATTCATATTTTGTGTTGGGTACAATTAAAGGTGCCCTATTAATTTTCAATTATAAAGAATTTTTGCAGGTCATATTATTACCTCAAACTAAAAAAGAAATTTCACCATCTCTACAACAACAAAATTCTTTAATGAATAGGTTTGTCACTTCTTTGCATTCAAAAGTAGTTAATATTGTCATGTCATATGATGGTACACATTTAGCTGCAAGTTACGAGTCTGGAGATGTATACCTTTGGAATTTAAATTATTCTGCAGATATATATAGCAGTGAACTACATTCTGAATCAACTTCTTCTAATAATGATATTGGGGATGGATTTCAAAGAACTATTAAACCTATTCCTGCCATATTACATATTACGGAACATCAAGGAAAAGAAATCACAGGGATTGATTTCATGCCAAATAGACATACTGGTCTAATCATTAGTGATACCCATGGGAATGTTCTCTATCATAATGGACATAGAACTGGGTTTTGGAATATGACATATAGTGTTCAAAGAATTTTACATGTGGCATCAAATGAAATCATTTTAAATACATATTTGAAAGGTGATAAATTAGCAATTTTGACCAATAAAAATTTTGGGATTATATCTATACAGAAAAACCATGGTTTTGAAAAAATGGATTTTAAAGATACAGTTGAATTAGCTCCTATTTCACGCGATATTGTTCCTCAAAATTCTTTGTCTTGGACCGACAATAATCTTGCATACTCTATTAAAAATCGAGTAACAGTATATTCTGAGATTAAAAAATTAAAAGAGACTCATAAATCTATTTGGAACTGTAAAGAACTTATTCTCTCAATTCAATGGATGGCACAAAATTTATTAGGTGTTTTAACTGTGTCTCACCAACTGTTAATTATTAATCCATTTGAAAATTTTAATATTGTAATGAATATAGATCTCCTGACACATGATTTACTAATTCCACCAAATAAACATTTCAAATGGTACAGAAATAAATTATTTCTACTCACTAATTATTCATTCAAGATAGGTAAATTTGTTTCTTGGTCCAGTCTACTTTTGAAAAAGGTACAGAGTGGTGACTACATAGGTTCGTTATCTTTATTAAATCAATTTGTTAGTGAAAAATTTCCTATTCCAACTTTCTTAAACTTATCTATTAACTATGAAGTTAGAAAATCTCAATTAAAGGATCCTTTTAATAATTTAGTATTTGCTGCATTAAAATTTCTCCTGAATAATAATAAGGTAGATTCTATTAAGAGTCTTATATCTATGGCTATTCAGTTACAAATAAAATGGTTCCCTAGAGAAAGTCAGAAAGTAACATCTCAGTTTTTAGATATAGCATGGGAAACAATATTTCAACAACCACAAGATATAATAAATCACTTTCAAGAGGTATTTCTAATTACAATACATGAACTAATTAATGGCAATGTCATTAGAAGTCTATCACCAACTCTGTTTCAGGCTGTTTTACAGAGATATCCAACATCGATACAAACATTTCTATTTATATTAGACAAATCAAGTTGGGATTGCGATCTTTTGATTCGTCTTTGCCAAGAACAACATAATTTAGATATGTTGTTGTATATTTGGAATGTATCTTTTAATGATTATATGTCTCCATTTATTGAGCTTTTGAAATGGATTAGGGATGGGAATTTGGTACACAGTACTGTTTTTGGTAATGTAGAGATAAATTCTGAGGAGAACCTTAATCCTTGTATAATATTTGACTATATTGAAAGTTGTTACAAGGGATTACAATATCCAACCTCATTTGTTATAGAAGATAAGATACAAATCTATCAGAATCAACAATATATGACTTATGTTCTTTTTAATGGGGTAGATATTGCATGGCCTTTTGACAGTGAGGAAAAATTGAAAACAATCAGGTATAATAGTACTGGAAATGACGATGAACCATCATTTCCATATTTCAAGCTTTTGATGAGATATGATCCTAAAAGGTTCTATGAAATGCTAACGAAAATATTAAAAGACCCATCTTTTAGTGGGTTAAGCAATGAGAAAAAGTTAGATAACTATATGGATAATAATAATTTTTCTGGCCAATTCATTTTGAAGATTACAAAGCAAAGTGTATTAGATATTTTGCTTAATGTATTAGAGGAAGGGAAAATATCATTAAATGAATGTTCAAAGTATTATACAGCGTCATTTATTATTTATTATTTAAATCAATATTTCCAAAATTTACATATTAATAACACAGAATTAGATGCAATTATGAATATAGTTTGTAGTTTCTCTGATACATTAGGTTTGGACCAAGAATCAATTGAATATTTAATAATAGACATGATAAAAATATACATACCAACCGATTCATATCATTTGATAACACAGTGGAAAGCTAGAAACTTTCAAAAAGTACTATATTTTTTTTATAAGAGAAGTCATAAATACCTTGAAATCATAAAAATGGTGTTAGACAAAGAAAATAAAAATTTCTCAGAAGATATTGATCTATCTCTTGTTATTGAGGATGCATGTTGTAATATAGAAAAGAAGTCTGCTGATTTTATTAGTATGAAAGCATTGATCAAAGAGAATTTCAAGTCAATACTTGAGATGACAACAACAGAAAATATTGTTAATATTATACAAAAAATTGATCCAACACTGCATTCGTTGATTAAGTATATATCAGTTCCAGATACATTGAAATTGGATTATCTTGAATATTATTTTATAAATATTAAGGATATGAAATACCAAAATACAGAATTGAAAAGGTATTATATTAATTTGTCATGTCAACTTAGGAAAGGTCAATGTCTGACTAACTGGGTAAGAGATAAGGGATTAATACTGTTGGGTGACAATGAATTACTAGAAGAACTTCAGAAAGTCAACAACTATGATGCTATTTGCGCAATCCACCGTCACATGGGGAAATTTTCCGAAGAATTTTCGTGTATTGTTAAATGTGTCAACAGGCTTTTTCAAGAAAGGGGTGATGTGAATATTGATTCCTTGAATAATTATGTTTCTTCTGGTATTAAATCCATTTTGTCAATGAAAGGTGACAGAATAAAATATTGGATCACATTAGTATCTACTATTATGAAAGAATTCAGTCGAAACAGGGAAAAAATTAGTAGAAATCCAGAATATAATAAAACATTAAATAAATTATTTTTTCAGATGATAGCTATTGAAGGAAAAATCGACAATAATTTGTATGAGATTATGACAGGTATACTTAATGACTGTGGTATTATAATGACAAAAACAAATGATGTAGAAAAATTATTTGTTCAGATTTTTACATCATATAGGCTTGAAGAAGCCATTTCAAAGACATTATTAAAAATTATTCAAGAATCATCCTTTGGAATGGTCAATAAGTATCAGAAGAAATTAAAAGAAGGATGGGCGATACATAATTCGGAGTGCGAAATATGTGGTAAAGCATTATGGGGTGTTGGATTAGATCCTGATATATTTCTTCAATGGGAATTCAGGCAGAAAATACAAAAATCAACAGAGAAACGATCTTTAAATGATATAATGGTTGTTTTTAAATGTTGTCATGGATTCCATAAAAAGTGTTTGAACAATTTAGGACAAAAAGATGATGATTATAAATGCCTTTTGTGTTTGGCGAACAATGAAAGAAAAAATACTAATAAATAAAAAAATGATAATATATATATATATTTTTATATGTTCTCGTGACTTTTTTATATAGGTTGTCATAATTTTTAAAATATAGACCAGTTATTAGATTTCTAGCATTTTTTATCCTATTTGGGTTGAAGATATGATTTAAAAGAGTTTGGTTTTTTATTAAAATAATTTTGTAGGGTTTCTCAAGGATAAGAATATCTTTAAGTTTTCTTAAGAAAGAAAGTGTGACACAATGACCATAAAAATGTGATAGGAAATTATATATATGCCACACATGTAGACAATACTAGTAGTATTAATAATGTATAAACAATTAAGAAAATATTCTGTTGTAAGTTTTGGTATTAGCCTTTTTTGTCTTTATGTAGGGAGAAATGATAGATTAGATTTGAGTCTAACTATATTTTTTGTTGATGCAAGGCTTCGGAATCAAAAATTCTAGTAGAGTTCATTTTAAACTAATATAATAAGATAATGTAACTTACAATAGGATATTGGTGATATTATAAGTTTTATTGTTATTTATAGTAGGAAATTAGTGGTACTATAAATTGTTATTGTATTGCTTGGTCTTTTTCCTTCTACGTAATTAATATATAAGATACAATATTATACAGTATACTTATTTTATCTTTGAATCTTCTTTAATATAAATTTTCATAACTTTTAATCACTTAGTATGATGAATTTAGATTATCAAACATAATTCTAATCATATTTCAATATTTTTTACAATAGTAGAATGTCAAGATACCGTAATTCTAAGATATGGATATTTACCTAGTATGACTTATGAAAATAGATGCATCTTTAATATTCGGAGATTGTGGTTAAATATCTTTGTGCATACATTTTAGTATTCTCTGAAAATGCTCAACTTAACAGCTGAACTGATATAACGTAAGAATAAAATTTTTGTTTTGAATCTGGCTTTACTTTTTCCAAAAATTATTTTCACATCATATGTCATAAATTTTTCCTAACTATACGCTTTAAATATTACATAAATATATATCTATCTTTTTTTCTTTTATATACCACTTTTACGCTTTCTTCTTGAAATTCTTCTTGTTTATTCTTATTTATTGTTTAGTATTAACAATTCTCTACGCGTGTTTACATAAAACTATCAAAAATACATTGTATTAGGATTCCTTACGCAACAACTGTTGAGAATTATTGTTTACATGTATTGGATAAACTGTATGTGTTTTTGATTTTGTTTTATAAGTCTTCTGTAGTTAATACCATACAAAATTGAAGTAAAATTATGGAAATAATAATCTATAAAATGGTGTAAATAAAATAAAAATACGATATAAGGCAACTGTTACCTTTATATATACGAATATAAAATAGTTTTCTTTTACAAACAACAAAAAATTAGTCAAATAGTCATATCGATGTTTACTAATATCCAAATAATAAATATTCAATATTCTACTGTTTGATATCCATTAAAAAAAATTATCGTTCAATCTATTTTACTTTAAAATATCTTATATCAGTAGTCTAAAAATATACAAAATATAATAACTAAAATAAACGGTTATTATACAATCAAACATTCTACCTTCCATTATTCTATTTAAGACATTGGTTGATCTTCCCATCCAGTAGCATTTCCCAAAGATACCATTATTGTGACATATGAAATCCTGATGTCACTATAAACGATCTTGTGGATTCCTTGGTCTACAAGGATACTCTTGTTTTTCTTGTTTATATAACTATGTTTATCTATATATCTGTGTATATTAGTTTACTCCTTATGTAGAGTATAATTTATATATCATATATAGACGACCGAACTAAGTTATACTCCTCTATTTTAGCTTCTAGAAGAGTATATCTCTCGTAATAGGGTTTTCATCTATTACAATTATATTTCGCAATTACACTCGCCACGAATATATTCTCCTCAACCAACAATGTACCACAAAAACTTTGCAAAAAATACTGGACGAGTCCGGAATCGAACCGAAGACCTCTCCCATGCTAAGGGAGCGCGCTACCAACTACGCCACACGCCCGGAGCAGCACGACCTCACTGCAAACCAACCTTAAATTTATGGTTAAATAAATAAGAAAAAAATAAAAAATAAAAAAAATAAAAAAAAAAAATAAGAAATTATCAGCCACGATTTATATATAAAGGACTATCATCTTAGGATCTAAATTTGTGTTCTTATCTGATTTATAATTGTATGTAACATATTGTATAAGAAACAAAGAGTAAGAAATAATCCTTTAACTCTCTTATATATACAAGAGAATTAAATGATTATTGCTTGTTCTTCTTTCGTATTATACAATGTTACATATAATTATAAATTAACCAAACATACAAGTTTAGATACCAAGATGATAGTCCTTATGTTGGAAAATGAGAGTTTATTACTGTCATTTTCATAAGAATTATTTTTAATTAGTTTTTCTGTATATTATGTGGTGAACGGATGTACCATAATATCAGGAAGACATATTATTTGTTACTAAACATGTTTTTCACAGATTTGAAGAAAAATGAAAAACTTAAAAGAAGAATCAAAGTAAATAAAAGAATTTATACTGTATACACTATATAATAAGTATATACATGTATTTAGTATAAAATAGAATAAGCATCTATAACTTAATGATGTCTGTCATTACCATGGACGCAGAAGGCTCCAAATTCCAACAAGATCCTAAGATGATAGTCCTTTATATATAAATCGTAGCCGATAATTTCTTATTTTTTTTTCATTTAACCATAAATTTAATGGTGGTTTACATCAGGAGAGGTGTGTGTTTTGGGGCACGTGGCGCAGTTGGTAGCGCGCTTCCCTTGCAAGGAAGAGGTCATCGGTTCGATTCCGGTCGCGTCCAGTCTTTTTGATACGCGTGTGATATCCCTAGTATTACTGTTTAGGGTTCTGTTTAAAAAAATGAGGGTTGACGATTTATTACGAGATGTATATAGTCTTGTAAACACTAAAACAAATAAATATTTCTTGACTGGTTGTCTATATATGATACATAAACTATGCTCTACACAAGAAGTAAAATAACATACATAGATATACAGACAAACAAAAATGTCATCGTCGACTAGGAGGTTCACAAGATCGTTTATAGTGACATCAGGATTCTATATGTAACATATAGACTAAGCAAGATATAATATACCCTTGACTATTTTTTCATAATTTTTTTTTTGGTTGTTCTTCTTTTTTTTTCCATTAATTACTACTAATAAATATTGTGGCAATTTAGTGCATTTAGCATTCATGGTAATGGCGAATATTATTAAGCAATAGATACTTGTCGTTATTTGATGTTAAATATATATATTCCTTATATCATGTATTTAATATAAACTCTTTTATTCATTTCAAGTCTTTTAAAGTTTTTCGTTTTTCTTCGAATACTTGAACTACACTGACGGTAAGAGATAAAATGTTTTCTGCATATCATCATACATCTGTATATAATGTGATATACAAAAAAAATAAATTACAACAATTCCTATAGAAATAATACAGATAAATTCTCACTTTCGAACGTATATAGTTGTATTTTTTCTTTAATAATTTATATTTCAATTGTCAAGGCTGATTGGAAAAATTTTCCAAAAAGGAGAGTTTAGGAAAGTATTGATAATCCTAATTTTTCTAAACCAGTAGTTAAAAGTCTTACATATAAATATCTTAAACATTACAGTGCTTATTTGTGGTGTACAAATTTGTAAAATATAATTATGAGAAACGTTGTCTTGATATCACTATAGACAGTCTTATGAATTTTTTAGTCAATAATAGAACTCTTATTTTTCATATCTATAAATTTCGTAATTATCCGGTTTTCTACTTCTTCATACAACTTCTTACATGCAATATAATTTATTTGTTGTATACATTTTGTATTAGGTTTTTCTATATAATAATTAGACAAAATTAACAATGTATGTGTGCAAGAACTGTAGGTAAATATTCTGTATATATATTTCTTTTAGTATTTTAAAACTAAGTATAACTAAAGGCTCATGAACAACATTAATAGCAGCCAGTAATTGACACTGTGAATATTTATCATCATGTGCATTATTATATGTTAGTATAAGCTAACTTACCCGTATATATAAACAAACCCAAGCAGTCTGTCCTCTTATGTTATATAACGTACAAAAATTTTTTAAAATAATTTTAGAGTCTGAGTAAGCCTCAAGAATAAAAATACTACTTATTTTGAGTTTGTTTTCTATTTATTTCTTTAATTTATTTATAAATATGAGAAAGTCTTCTTATTTGGTGAAATAGGTATTTTTATATGAAGCAGAGAATAAGTATCAGAAATTATGATAGAAAATTAGCTATTCAAAAACAGTAGTAAGAATTAGACATAGTCATAAAGAAAGAAACAAGATGTGTAATTGATGAGAATTAGCACCTGTAGTCATTGGATATATAGTGAACATTCTCAATATTATATTAAATAGATTTAGTATACAAAATTATAATAAAGTTCTTCACTTTCTTTTCTTATATACAACATAGAAATAATGATATACAAAGATTGTAAATAAGATAAAAATAAGGTATGATGAAATCCTTGGCTTTATATATGTTAACATTAAGCTATTTTCTTCCACGAACAGTAAGATATTTATTAAACAAACTCAACAACTTTTGGTAACCTCTCAACAATTTATCGTTTAGTGTCTGCTAAAATCTTATTGTTCTATCTATTTCATTATAAAACATTCTATTTCAACAGTAATATGTATATTGTATTAATTATTTAATACAATATACATTTTTTGTAAATAAGGGTAGTAAATCTTAAGAAAATTAATATTTAGGAACATACAATTTGTAAAGTAGAATGTTATATTGTTTGATAAACAAATTGAAAGAAGGCGACACTACCACAAATATACCACCATAAAAGCTTATCATAAGTATATAATCAAATTTATATTAAAACTTTTAATGCAGAATTATATTATCTCAAGATACATTCTAATTATTATATATGTGTATTTTAATCCTGTTGTAAAACCTAATTATTTTATTTTAGAATTTTTAAAATTTTCATTATTATCAAAACTAGATATATTACCAGAATATTCTATAATATTTGAGAAAGGATTGTGCTTGTTTTCCTTCTTTCTGTTCTTTCAAAGACCAAACTTATCTAGTGATTAACAATAAAGAGAATAAGAATAAATCATTAAGATCCCAATTTTACTTAAGATTTTGTTTTCTTTGTATACCTAAAAATATTGTTTATTGTAATGCATTATATAATATTTGGTTTTTTAATTCTTTCTTCTTTTTACATATATTACATATATAAAAAATAAAATATTAATATATAAAAAAAGAATCTTAACCATTAAAAGTATTAATCACTTAGTTTACAACAAAATTAAAATTATATTTGATACAACAAATTTAACCTGTGCTATTTTACGATAACAAAATAATTGATACTTAAATTTTAATCTTCAATTAAGATGTTGTAAATATACCAACCTGATCAATTTATCTGTAAATGTATATATATATTATCTTTATATTATATATGATGATTGTTTTCGCGTCTTTTTTCTTTTATAAGTTTCACATAAATTATTTTAAACCTTCAAGTGAATTAAAAGGTAATCTAGGATTTATCCCATGATTTGGATCTCCAAACAGTTACATTACAAGTCCAAAAAATAGCAGGCAAAGTCTCTATTGCCTTACTTTTGTACTATACCACAATAAAAAATTCTGCTTACTAAATTATTTAAACCATTTGAAATATTTATAACTTCTAGAATGATATCAATAGTTTCTTGAATATTACATATTTTTAATTCTGTACATATATCCATCTAAAATATTATAATATCATACATAATGAGGATTTCTTTTTAGATTTCTTCCTATTTGAAGAACTAACTGTTTTGGCGGATTTATCAATTCTATTCTTAACTTCAAGGGAAGAATTTGTTTTTGATTGTGCAGTTCCTTTTTGTGCATTCTTTGTTAAATTAGACGTTTGTAACCTAGATGTATTTTTTGTCTCATATAATTCAGATTGGCCTTGGTATGATCCCATTCTCGTATTTTTTTTGGAAGAATTACCCAACATTTCCTTTTTAGAAAGAGATTGTATGGTATTATCACCATTACTCTTATTGTCTTTGAACTGTGAATGACTTGGATTTCTCATTTCTGATCTTGCAACATTTTCCATTTCGTTTCTTATGATCTGTCTAACAACATCAATAAATACCTCATCAACATTTGATCTTAATAATGCACTTGTTTCATAAAAGGGAACCTTGCCCCATTTACTGCTAACTGCTATACCATCTTCTACACTAATTACCCTTTCATCGGTTAAATCAGCTTTGTTGCCAACAAGTACCATTGGAACACGATCTGTATCTTTAATTCTAAGAACTTGTTCTCTTAATGCCATTAATTCGTTCAAAGACTGTTTATCAGTAACTGAATACACCAGAAGAAATCCCATACCAGATTTTATATATAATTCTCTCATTGCAGTAAATTGTGCGATACCGGCAGTATCCAATATTTCCAGATCAAAAACTTTATTATCAATTTCTATTGTTTTCCTATATGAATCTTCAATTGTTGGATCATAAGAATCTAAGTAGATACCTTGCACAAATTGTACAGTTAAGCATGACTTACCTACACCCCCTGCACCTAGTACAACCAGTTTATAATCTCTCATTTTTTTTTAATTTCGTTCACTAATGCTGCTTAGGTAAATACTTTGTATATTCTTATTTTAACTTATTCCTGCTTTCTTATCAATTGATTTATAAGCTGAATAAAAAGTATATTTATCTCATAAACGTCTATAGTATCATTGTACCATACGCATACTATTCCAAAACTAACTCTTCTACTTTTTTATTTTTCTTTCTTTTGATCTTATTTAAACAAAAAAAATAGTTTTTATTTTATTAGAATTTCAGATTTCTAAAAAGAAAATTTTTTTGTAAAAAAAAAACGGAAATAGAAAATTCCGCACAAGCCTATATCATTTCCGCTTGTCTCAAAAGATGAAAAACTAAGAAAAACAAATAGGGTTAATTAGTAATCATATGTCAATGTCGTTCTTCCCTACCAAATAAAAATCGAACAAGAAAGATATAAGTTTTTTAACATATTTATCTTCTTTCTTTTTAATCAGTTTCATGCTCTGAGCAAATAAGTGACCTTTTTGCAAACCCACATACTTTTATCTATAAAAAGGTGGAATAAAGTCCTTTGATCTTTTTTATAATTATTTCTGCTATTGGACTCTTTTTCTCCTTGAGCCTGTATTTAAATAAGTAGCTTACTAGATAAGAAAAAAAGGCGACTCAACAATCATTAATTTTATTCACATCCTATTCGTATGCACACAGCTGAATTTTTAGATATTGAAGAGACCCAAATCTCATCTATTCTAGCTGGTGGTTACAACCATCCACTACTGAGAGAATGGCAAAGTGAGAGACAACTGCACAAAAATATGTTAATTTTCCCAATCTTTATATCCGATCAGCCAGACGACATTACACCAATTGATTCATTGCCCAATATTAGTAGATTAGGTGTCAATAAAATTGTTGATTATCTACGTCCTTTAGTGGAAAAAGGTTTAAGATCTGTAATCATATTTGGAGTTCCTTTAGCACCAGGCTGTAAAGATCCTGTTGGTACTGCTGCAGATGATCCAAATGGACCTGTTATTCAAGGGATTAAAACATTAAGACAGGCTTTTCCAGATCTATATATTATATGTGACGTATGTCTTTGTGAATATACCTCTCATGGACACTGTGGTGTCCTATACAAAGATGGTACAATTAATAGAGAACTAAGTGTTGCCCGTATTGCTGCTGTTGCAGTTAATTATGCTAAAGCAGGTGCACATTGTGTTGCTCCAAGTGATATGATTGATGGTAGAATCAAAGAAATTAAGCGTGGATTGATTAACGCAGGTTTAGCACATAAGACGTTTGTTCTTTCATATGCCGCAAAATTTAGCGCCAATCTATATGGTCCTTTCCGTGATGCTGCATGTTCTGCACCATCTTCAGGTGATAGAAAAAGATATCAATTGCCCCATGCAGGAAGAGGTTTGGCTAGAAGAGCAGTTCAGCGTGATATGAATGAGGGTGCCGATGGTATTATTGTCAAACCATCTACCTTTTATTTGGATATTATGCGTGATGCAAGTGAGATTTGTAGAGATTTGCCAATATGTGCTTATCATGTATCTGGGGAATATGCGATGTTACATGCAGCTGCTGAAAAAGGTGTTGTAGATTTAAAAAGCATTGTTTTGGAATCTCACCAAGGGTTTTTAAGAGCTGGTGCTAGATTGATTATTACTTATTTTACGCCAGAATTATTAGATTGGATTTCAGAGTAAACATAAAGACTTTTGTTTGTTTTTTCTCCATTCTTAATCTTAAACGTCATGATATTTTACTTTTTTGTTATCATCATATCCTTTCCTTTTTTTAGATAATGAATTGTGTCAATAATTTTACAATAAATGGTACTGCTATTATATTTGGTGTACTTTATGTAGTTAATACCACAATATCTATTAACCTTTTATGAATTATTATAAACATTTAAGAGAGTTGATTTATTTATTCTTTTTATATTCCTTAATAAAAGTAAGTACCATATTCTATAAAAAGTATCGTTAATATTATGCAGAATGATCCAATCACTAGGTTGTATATACGAAAACTAATAATTCAAAATCCTGTACATTGTGAATATAAAGCAAGTTATAAATTGATAAAAAATTATTTGGGTTGTTATATTTCTACACATACATCCATATATTTATCCAGCAAATAACAAACTTTGGAAAATTGAAATTTAAAGTAAAATTTCCCTTAAATATTGCTACTACAATAGGCCCGAATAAAAATGTAAGATAGTAAATTAACAAAAATATAATGACTATATGATTAGATAGAAAAATATTTAATATTTATTAATTAGTATCTTATAATATAATTTATTTAATATATTATTCTTTTTCTTATGTTTTTTTTTTTTGGAACATCACTTGTACTTATAATCATAATCTTTTGATATTATAAATTATCTCCTAGCGAAATACATATCCGTAAATAATTAATCTAAAATTATTTATAAAATTGTGCTACCAAAATAAAGATTACAAAAAATAATAATGGTGATAATGGTAATATTTGTTGTTTGTTTTCTCATCGTTAGATATAACTAAGTTCATCAGAACTTGATTTAGCAGTACATTAAATAATTTTTAATTGAAAAATTTAACTTGTCATGGAAAAATATAAAGGAAAAATGATAAAGACAATAAATACTGTGTTTAAATCCTTAAATATTTTATTTGTTTCCAAAAACAATAACAACATAATATAGACATCAAATAATAAAGGTTTTCTTTCTTTTTGTGGTCAAAGAAATTTTGTAAAAATTAATTTGTTAAACTCTGTGACAAATATGTTTAAACTTTAAGGGAAAGCAATTTTTTTTGGGACAATTCTTTACAATTTTGAATTATTTTTATTAAAAAAAAAATTGTAGATGGTGAATCATAAAAAGTATTTTATTTTTTAATTATTTTTTTAATTTATAAAATGTGAAGTGATAACTTATATACTATAGAGAAATAATATAGATTATATATCCAATAAGCATCCACTTATATAAATTAAATAATATAAATATTATATATCATACGATGGGAGGTTTGTATAAAGTGATAAATTAAAAAAAGTATTTTTAATTTTTGTATAGCAACCAATTATGTTTTTATAAAAAATATTATTATGCAACAGTTTTTTTTAGAATATTTTATTAAACTTAAACACTATCTCAATAATTTTGTATAAAAAAAATTGTTTAGATTTAATAAGATGAAAAATGTAAGACTTTAAATTCTTTTGTAAATTTAATTATATTTTTTATGATAGAAGAGTGTATATACGTTAGAACAAGGCAAAGTTTTATAGATCCTTTGCTTTTTTGCTATTTACAGTACAAAAGAAGTTAAAAATACAAATATATATATACTACAAATAAAGTAACATACTTTTTTGTAATAAAATGTTTTTTATATGTTTATTTATTTGAAATTTCGAGTTTCATTTTAAATAGACAAGTAGCAAATGTTTGATACATTGCACAATTTTATGTAATATAAGGTAATGTAAAGATATATGATATACATCAATGTGTTTTTTTAACGCTAAACCTTCCATTTTTTTTAATACAAGACTTCATCGTCAAAAATGCTAATTAAAAAATACATTAAATTAAACCAAAATATACTTTATAACGAAATTTTAATATTATTAATTTTCCGGAAAATTAAAATAAAATATATTTTTATAATAATTTTTATAAATGTTTAATAAAATATTTAATCATGTGATTTAATTATAGTTATTTATTCGTAAAAAATATATTATTATAATTCGTATTATTTGATAAAAATAAGTTGTTTCGTATTACAAGGTCATTACTATGTATTTTGTAATATTTTATTAATTGTATGCAAAAATTGCAGAAAAGTGAAATCTGTTATATGAAAATATTCATATGCTTCTAGTCCATCAAATATATATTTTGAGTATTTTAAATGTTTAACATTTGTTTTTTGCTTAATAGATAAAAAGGAGAATATATTATTCATTTTATTTTTTATTTAGGAAATTTATTATACAGATAAGAGAATAAATAAGAATTTTTCATCACTATGTAAGGAGCCTAACTGGAAATCCAGTAGATATGCAATTCTGAGGATAACACCTGAGTGTCTGGGTGGAGGATTGGTACAGCCATGTGCACAATGGCTCGTATAAGGTATTGAATCTGATTGAAAGATTTCCAGGGAGTAAGAATTATATCAGATCTTGTCAAGAGGCCTTTGATTATTGAGAGATAGGTCAAGGGTAGTCATCTTATTTAAATATATCTTAGTAATAATATTAAGAAGTAACTCTTAATATCATACAAGACTAAAAGGAACAACAAGAAGAAGTAATAATACTACATCAGGGTTATTAATTAGTGATATATAGAGCTTACGTAAGACTATTTATACTTATACTAATTAATATAATTCATCCATTTATATACAACAACTCTTACACACTATCTATAATATTTAAAATGTCTTAGACATATTATTTTGTGTGTTGTATAACATAAGAAAACAAACTGCTTGATATTTTTTATATACATCGATAAGTTATTACATAATAATAAAAAATAATACCTATGTTAGTAAGCGTCCACAACTTTAATTGTTTATGCTCCTTAACGCTGCTCTTATTCAATTTACTATTCCAGATTCCCATTATTATTTTATGGAATAACGTGTTCAACATTCCTCAAATGATGTAATTTAAACGTAGAAACATATTTGACTCTAGTCGATGTAAACTTGTTTAAATAGCATACAAAGCACATTAGATATAATGATACCTCGAAATTTTGATAGGAATATAATAATATACTACATATGTGTGAGTAATCCTAATAAAAGATTGAGATTTAAAAATTTTGCAGAAGAAATATTGATTTTGATTTTATCTTATGTTTTCTTTTTTAAAAGAGAGAAGAGATTTTAGTATGAAAGTAAAAAAGATAGGTATAGTTGAATTACTTGTACAGTAACGCACTATAGTGATTTATTGAGAGATGTATATATAAATAATAAGCTTTAGCTAAAGAGTGATACTTTGTAGCAATAATATTTTATTGATAGTTTTTTTTTGTAAAAAAAGATATATTCTATAGTAAAGTTATTATATTATTGAGCATCAGAATAAAGATTCTCTATAGCCATAATAGAATTGTATACTGTAACATAATTACATTTTTATATTTTTATTTACTACCTTTTTCTATGTATATTTTACGTACAAAATTTACTGTATAAAATTTTTTTACTAAGAAATGAGACCTAACACGTTTTGTTTTAAAATGTTGTTTAACAAAGAAATAACTTTTCTGGAAAAAAAATATTTAAAAATATAAAAATAAATTAATAAGAATTTGTCGAAATTGCATTACTTATAATTTAATAAAATATATTGATAGCTAATAATAATGTAAAATAGAGATCATAAATATTATTTAGAGATATCTAATAAAATATACTTATTAAAGTAACAACTGACTTAATATGAAAATTATAGAATGACTTCCCGTTTCAAATCCACTACAATTAATGTCTTAAACAAAAACATGCTAACTAAAAATGTGTATACAAAATGCAAAAATTTAGTAATGTTGTGTATTTTATTTGTTCTGTTTTTATTTTATTATATTATTCTATTGATATAGAATTTTCTTCCAGTTAAATAACTGAAAAATATCCTCAAAACTAAATACAATACATAATTATTTAATTCATATACCTAATTAAGATTTTTAATATAAACAACAATTTAAGTATTCATTTGCATCAACTTTTATAGTTATATTCTGATTTATTGGAAATCAAAAAAGCATATATTTTTGTTGATCTGAACTTAAACTTAATTTTAAAAATTTCAAAACAACCCAATTATGTACGCTTCTTAAATAGTATATAATTCAAATTTTTTACACGAAATATATACTTTTAAAATTACATCATATTAATGTATATATGTTCTAAAAATCACTATTTCTTCAAATGACAGAACTACTCCTCAATTTTTTCTATTTACTTCTGGTTATATTTTCTTTTAAAATTCAAAAATTTTTCTAAAATACGGTGATAGTCTTCTGTCAATAAGTTAAAAGAATTGTTAATTGCTTTAATCTTGCCATCATTATCTGGAATGTCATTTAAAGCTTCAAAATTTTTTCGATATAATCTTTTCTTAACAAAAGCATTATACTCTTTATCACTTTGTAGATAAAGAAGTATCATTTCCACACATCTCTCAAATTGTCTTTTTTCTAATTTAAAGTGTGTTCTTTGATCTTCAAGCCATACAGATATTTGAAGGTTATTATTCTGAAGTTTATTCTCGAGAGAGGCAAAAAATTTTTCTTCAGATAACATCATCAAATCATTGATATCTCTAAGATCATCAAAACTTTCATTTGGATCTTCTATGGTCACTTCAACAACAGAGAAATCCGTTTTCCATGAATCATATATGTGAGAATAAAGTTGGGTGCCATGACTCTTGCCCTGGTATGGGGGAAGAATCAAAAATTGTGATATTTTAGCTCTATATTGTTTTTTGTAATTTTGGCTATCGAAGTTTAAATGACCACCATAATACCAATACTTATAAGTTGTTGCAAAACCTATACATTCTTTTGTTTCCGTATTAAATAGCCAATAAATATCCCAAAGTGGTTCCTCAGTGTCTATATATGATGCACCTTCGATGAAAAATAGTGAAAGAATCTGTATTCTACGATGAAGCTTTAATAAATTTGGGTTTTCTGATAGCTTAACCTTATAGATGGCAAATTTGTTTGAATTGCCGATTGCATATTCTCCAATCTTATATTTCTCATCAGGTAGGCTGTAAGTTTTGTGCTCATTTTTACAGATATCTCTCCATTTATTCTCATCTTTCATAATAAAATCGTTCTCTGGTAAATTATCACCCAGTATTTTGAGAACATTATCATAATTCTTAATAGAAGCACTATATTTGGCATTAATAAATGGCTTAAACGTTACTGAATCAAACACCAAATGAATTGTTAAATCTTTAAATCCAAATATAGTTTCTTTATCACCATAAAGTGGATAAGTGAAATTTGGCTTAAATTGAATGGCTTTATCTTCTGAATTATTGACAATTGATATTTTCAATGCATCATTGGAGGACGATGTCCATCTCTCAAGTTTGAAATCTTGTGCAGATGTCATAGAGTATTATGTTGCGAAATATCACTTCTGGTCATTCAACGTAGATAAATTGACTTTTATGATCGTCTATATCTAGTGGTATACACTCATTTCTATCTATGTATATTGTACTATAAAGCATTTGTTTTTTTTTCTTTGATTTATAAAGGAAAAGAAATTTATTAAAAAAAAATTACTAACTTTCCTGATTCAATAAATAAACAATATTTACACAAAAAACGCAAAAACTATTGTAAGTTAGAGGATGCAATATTTTTTATACATTTAAATATAGTTCATTAAAGAAAATTTTAGATATTGTTATACTTCCAAATAAATAATGTGAATGAACGAAAGAGAAGTTTAGAGAGCACATTGAACAACTTAAGATCTTTTTTGGGACAATAGGAGATGAAAAAATTTGGGTTAGCGGCATTTAATGATAATGATGAGCTATATAATGACACACTGAAACAGTTTAATAGAAAAACTGAAGAACTTTCAGAACAATTGAATATTTTTCAAGATAAACTGATAGAATTTGCTAATAAACATAATCAGGGGTTAAAATCAAATCCTGCATTTAGATCCAAATTTCTACATATGTGTCATAATATTGGGATTGATCCTTTGAAATTATATACTGACCGAGATAAACATTTATTTACTGTAAATGATTTCTTATATGAGTTATGTATTAGAATAATTCAAATTTGTAGAAATACTAAAGATATTAATGGTGGATTGATAACGTTTAACGAATTATTACATACATATTTTAAAACTATGAATGTAACGGAGAAAGATTTAATTGATGCTATTAATATGTTGAGGACTCTAGATGGAGGATTTACTATTTTAACAATAAAGGGAGAAAAAATTCTTCGAAGTGTACCTAACGAACTAACAACAGATCAAACAAAGATTCTAGAAGTGTGTTCAATAATGGGTTATGCATGTATATCTCTTTTAAGAGCTAATCTTAGTTGGAGCAAGGTGAGATGTAAGTCTGTATTAGATGAAATGGTGGTAAATGGTTTGTTATGGGTGGACAATCAATCTGAACAAAATGAAACACTGTTTTGGGACCCAGCATGGATCGCTAAATCATTGACGAATTAAACCTTCAATGCAATATGAACTATCTCATCCGTCTCTTAATATACAAATATTCTACATTGAAATATAATCTATAATCTTAATTTATCTAATAACACATACATACATAGTCAAAGCATAAATATTATATATTTGTTTCAACAATTGTTTGTTTTTTCGTCTTTCTTTTCCTAAACTTTGCATTAATGACATCTACTGATTGCATGACGTCACGGTCTTTCATTTTTTTATACTGTGACAATACTTGACCCTTTCCATTACCTAGATTGATCCTTATTTTGTCATCAATAGTTGTCTTTCTAGTCGGTAAAATATTCTTGAAAATTGTAACGATTGAAGATTTTAATTGATAATTTAATGCTAGGGTATCAACTGCTTTCCCATATTTTATAGCTTTATAATCATTGAGATTAGTTTCTATCCATTCCATTTCAGGAAATTTACAGTCATACAATATTAGAGGGACATCACTTGCCATCTCGTAAATTGGTTTTTGTGGGGTAAGTTCAATATCTAACATTTCCGAGATTAAATTGGGAGTCTCAAGTTCTTGACCAATAAGGAATAAGACAGCCATCATACAACGAACTTGATGCCATAAGAATGCTGAACCTACCAAGTCAAAACAATAAAAATCATCACTAACATGTAAGATATTAGACGAATACATGGTTCTATTGTAATTTGTGATTTGTTTAGATCCATCTACTTTACAAAAATTTCTAAAATCATGCTCTCCTATAAACTTTTTAGCAGCTTCGTTCATTTTATCAATGTTTAGCCCTTCCTTTTTGAAAAGATATTTATAATGACGAGCTTGACAGCTGAACCTGGCATCAAATCCCTTTGGAGGTCTTAAAGATACTGCAGATATTCTTATATCATCAGGTAATAATTGATTAAGAATATGTGCGTATTGGATTTCTCTTTTATCATTTAGAGGATCTTTCTGTTCTTCATCACTTAAGTTGGACCTGACCCATAACGAAATGACTTGATTCATGGCACTAACACCTTTATCAGTTCTACCGCAACGACTAAATTTATAATCTTGTGGGACCATTGAAGGTACAAGTTTACATTTATTCATAGCTTCTAATATTGTACCCTCAACAGTGGGTAAAACTGTTGGATCTTTTTGAATAGCTAAACCATTATAATTCCAGCCAAGGTAGGCAAACTTCAAAGCAATGAATCGTCTATTATGTTTTGAAAAGTCAAAAGTCTTTTTAGCTTTTTTATTTTTCTTATCTAAAATATTATTATCAATACATGATCTCTTTTTATTATTCCTATATTTACTATCAGCAGTATTGGTAGTAACAGCAGAAATACTTCTGTTATTCATTTGACACACACTAAGATCCTGTTTAAGTTTTTTATTATCCCTTTCCAACTTGCAAAGTCGTTCGATAAGTTCATTTCTACCTAGGTCATGATATTTGAATATATCTGAAACACTTGTTGAGGAATTGGCTGGTGTAGTTGATGCTACACTTCCTTTAAATAACTTCGAAAAAAAGCCCATCTAATTTCCAAAAAAGAAAAATAATGATCAAATAGGATATGTCCTCTTCACACAATTGGTATCTCTTTGTAGATGAAACGAAGACTAAATACCGTTATGTTTGAAGTGAGTTTACCGTTGTCATGTTAACATGGGTATTACAAATTTCTTCTTGGAATGTTTTTTTGTTTATAGTTATTTCGCATTTTTTGTTACTAATTTGCTCACTTAAGACGAAAATACGAAAAGCGTTTTTTAGTTGGTGGAACATTGTCAAGAAATTATTTTCCGTGTTTTGATTATATTATTTTGACCCTTTTGAAAAATTAAAGTTGTATTCCTGCTGATATCATATGTAGATGGTGAATTAAGTTTAAGCTTATCAACGCAATTTGTATTGAACAGTAAGTAAATGCTAACAGAATCTTCGGAGCAGATAAAGTTCAACGTGAAAGTGTACCTAGAATGTTACCTAGGCTAAGGATCATGGTTAACTGGTAAAGTCGAAGGTGCTTATTGTTGAAAGTTATTGTTTACATGTATTGGATAAACTGTATGTGTTTTTGATTTTGTTTTATAATTCTTCTGTAGTTAATACCATACAAAATTGAAGTAAAATTATGGAAATAATAATCTATAAAATGGTGTAAATAAAATAAAAATACGATATAAGGCAACTGTTACCTTTATATATACGAATATAAAATAGTTTTCTTTTACAAACAACAAAAAATTAGTCAAATAGTCATATCTATGTCTACTAATATCCAAATAATAAATATTCAGTACTCTACTGTTTAATATCTACTAAAAAAAACTGTTGTTCAATTTATTGTATTTTAGAACACCTTATTCTACTATTTATTACAGAGGAAATTCTGTAATTTTTTATATATGATATGTAAAAATAAGTTTATTTGAATATATAATATAGTTAGATAAAATATTTAGAGATAATAGTAGATTTTGTTATGTAAATCTTCTATCATATATAGACAGTACTATACAAACACTGTCGTAGTATTTTACGAACAGTGAAATAAAAAGTCAATTGACATCTATAAATGTGGGGATATTTTGTAAACTATCAAACATATGTAGACTCGGTGAATTTCAATGTTGTAACACTTTTTTAGAATTAAGAATATTATTTTTAATTTATCACTCTGTATACATTTTACGTCGTATGATATACAATGTTTATATTATTTAATGTATGTGAATTAATGCTTAAAAAATAAACAATCCATATTGCTCTATTGAAAAATAAAGGTTATTATTTCATATCTAATAAATCATAAAATGTTATATATTATTTTTTGTAAATTTATTTTATATAAAAGAAATAGCGATTTTCATGGTAGTTTTAAACAATAATACATTTTGATGACTTTAAATGCCCTCTTGGCATTTATTTTTTAATTATGTTAAATTACATTAATAAATATTGTTGGAAATTAGCATTCATATGTATTTAATATGTAATGTATATTTTCAATTACAATTACTAAAATCGAATATTCTAGAATAAATAGAAAGACCAATTAGATTTTAGTAAATATAAACTGATATCAAAATACGGAAAATGTATTGTTTGCTTATCAGTGAATACAAACAACACATATTGATAAATTAATGCCGTTCGTAGAAAATATGTGCCAGATATGAAAATATATAAAGTCAACAATTTTTCATATCATATTTCTTCCTTTGTATACTTTTTATATATTATTATTTCTGTATTATTTATACAGAAGAACATTAAAGAACTTTAATATAATTTTGTACACTATAACTAAATAATTACTGCTGGAATGATATATTACTGGTTTGGGTAACATGTAAATATATCAAAAAGGAAAAATGTTTGTTTTGTACATTCAATATTATGGAGATAAGATCAAATAGAATCAAAACAAATTAATATATTATGAAAAATTGCCAAAAGGTAAACATATATAAGTAGACGACTTTACTTATTAATTGTCCAATCTGGATGAATAATTTATATACATTTTATCATATATTTCTTTTATATTTATATAATTATTAATTCCCAATTAAGAGATGGAGAGAAAATTACTTTACATATTAACATACTAATAATACACAATACTAACATATAATATGATCACCGACGCTAAAGACATATATGCTAATACCATTCATCCAGAGGAATTACAATATTAAGAATGTTTATGTAAGAGTTGTTGTATATAAATGGATGAATTATATTAATTAGTATAAGTATAAATAGTCTTACGTAAGCTCTATATATCACTAATTAATAACCCTGATGTAGTATTATTACTTCTTCTTGTTGTTCCTTTTAGTCTTGTATGATATTAAGAGTTACTTCTTAATATTATTACTAAGATATATTTAAATAAGATGACTACCCTTGACCTATCTCTCAATAATCAAAGGCCTCTTGACAAGATCTGATATAATTCTTACTCCCTGGAAATCTTTCAATCAGATTCAATACCTTATACGAGCCATTGTGCACATGGCTGTACCAATCCTCCACCCAGACACTCAGGTGTTATCCTCAGAATTGCATATCTACTGGATTTCCAGTTAGGTTCCTTATAGTTTACTATTTGCCTAATTACTACAGGCTCTAATTCTCAATAAAATAACAACAAGAACAAAAAATATTATAATTGTTTCATATGTAGTGTTATTAGGACAATTCAAGTGATTGACTTACCTTTTATAACAATTACGGTTTTTGAGTCACACATCCATAAAATATTAAACTATACTACCCAATTAGCTTATTAATAGAATCATTTATTCCCGAAGAAATATGTTGTATTATAAAACACTATCACGTGTTAATATACCAAAGTCACTACTGTCCTAAATATTCCATGAAGTTTTTGTCGAATTATTACAATTGATGATTAGCTTGTAAATTACTAATTCACTAATACATCAGGTTGAAAAGTTGATTGAGTTTCAGAAAACATATAAAAAGACAATGCCTTTTGAAGGTAAGCCATTTTTTATCACTCCTCTCTTATACATAATTTATATATTATATATAGATAAAACGACAAGGATAAGAAAATATATAAACTTGTTGGAATTTGGAGTACTTAGCGTCCATGGTAATGGTAGACATCATTAAGTTATAGATGCTTGTTTGTTTTGTACTAAATACATATATATACTTATTATATAGTGTATACAGTATAAATTCTTTTATTTACTTTGATTCTTCTTTTAAGTTTTTCATCTTTCTTCAAATATGTGAAAAACATATTTGGTGAAAAATAAAACGTCTTCCTGATATTATGGTACATTCGTGCGCCACATAATATACAGAAAAACTAATTAAAAAATAATTCTTATGAAAATGACAGTAATAAACTCTCATTTTCCAACAAAACTCAATATAACTGTTCAATAGATAAAGACAGTATTGGTAATTGTACTATTAACTACATTAATTATTATCTCAATTAAATTTATTCATTTGATATTTCTCACACTCGCCAAACAATTATAAAACTTTAGATTACTTCATAATGATGCTAACTATTGTATAATAAAGAGGCAACGCCACCAAAATTACGTAAGATTCTATCTGAATCTAAAGTGATTTATTGTGTTCTAAGTACAATATGTCCATTTGCCACCTGTTTTGTACAGCGTGTTCACACATCTCTGTTACTGCGCCACCATAACCTATTGTCCTAAATGTTCTATGATCTTCGATCATATTATTGTAACTAATAATAAAAATACGGATTGCCAATCCATTAATATATCAAGTTAAATAGTTGATCGAGTTCCGGAAAACATAAAAAAGGACAACGTTTTCTGCAGATGGAACTATCTTCTGTCACTCCTCTCTTATACATAATTTATATATATTATATATAGAACGAATATCGAACGCAGAATACAATAAGCCAATAGCATAATTATATAAGCTCTATATAGCCGTTAATATATAAAACCGTATTAATAATTGCATTGCCGATTGTATCAATTATTGTCTCGATTATTAATAAATTATCCATTTGATATTTCTAACGCTTCCCCAAATAATACAAATTCCAACCACACCATATTACAGCGCCAACGACGGTGAGTTGCGGATTTAGCTCAGTTGGGAGAGCGCCAGACTGAAGATTTGAAACTTCAGTCACTGTTATCTGGAGGTCCTGTGTTCGATCCACAGAATTCGCATTTTTTTTTGAAAATTTTGTAGTGATGTAAAAACCTGTGGTAACCCTGAGAGTGTGTGTTTCTGATAACAATTGTAATAGATGAAAACCCGATTAGGAGAGGTATACTCTTCTAAACGCTAAAATAGATAGATATAGCTTGACTTGTTGTCTATATATGACATCTAGACTATACTTTACATAAAGAGTAAACTAATATGTACAGATATACAGATAAACATAATTATATAAACAAGATAAACAAGAGCGTCGCCGTTGGCCAATGAGTCCACAAGATCGTTTATAGTGACCTCCGGATTTTATATCTTGCAACTACAGTAAAAAAGGGGCGAGCTGGGAATTGAACCCAGGGCCTCTCGCACATTCGAACGTTCTAAAGAACCCAAAGCGAGAATCATACCACTAGACCACACGCCCTAAAGCGACACGGTATGTCATAAACCAATGTTAGATTTATGGTTAAATAAATAAAAAAAATAAAAAAAAGAGATATGTGTGCAACAGTGATAATCATTACAGAATCCAAAATAGGAAATTATCGGCCACGATTTATATATAAAGGACTATCATCTTAGGATCTAAATTTGTGTTTTTATCTGATTTATAATTGTATTATACATAGTGTATAAGAAAAAAAGAATAAGCAATAATCCTTCAATTTCCTTATATATATAACGTTCTTATATATTTGTTATTGCCCTAACTATTCGTCCAATAGTCCTATTAAAAGAATTGGTTAAGTCCAAACTATAACACCCGCCGATGAAAAATAAGGCAGTTATCATTATCAAGATTATGAAGATTCTGAATGAATTCAGAACTATTTATTGTGGACGTTGAAGGCTCCAAATTTCAACAAGGACAATAGGTTATTGTTAGAAAATGAAAGTTTATTACTGTCATTTTCATAAGAATTATTTTTTAATTAGTTTTTCTGTATATTATGTGGCGCACGAATGTACCATAATATCAGGAAGACGTTTTATTTTTCACCAAATATGTTTTTCACATATTTGAAGAAAGATGAAAAACTTAAAAGAAGAGTAAAAGTAAATAAAAGAATTTATACTGTATATACTATATAATAAGTATATACATGTATTTAGTACAAAATACAACAAGCATCTATAACTTAATGATGTCTACCATTACCATGGACGCTAAGTACTCCAAATTCCAACAGTTACCAAAGATGTATTATTAGAGATATTATAATAGATGACGATCTATTAGGAGTGATATATTCCTCTAGGCACTAAAATGGATAAATATAACTTAGTTTAGTTATCTATATATGATATACAAACTATACTCTACTATTGAGAATGAGCGCTTGTAGTTATTGGGTATATAATAAACATTCCCAATATTATATTAGATATATATAATATACAAAATTATAATAAAGCTTTTCGATTCTTTTATTTATATGTAATATACAGGGATAATATATAAAAGATGAGCAAGGGAAGAAACATAATACGAAAAAAATTTTGGCTTTATATATTTTCATATCTCGTCTATCTCGTCTACGTACGGTATCAAATTGTTGATAAGGCTTGTTTACACCTACTGATAAGCAAACAATACATTCTTTACATTTTGTTATCAACTAATGTATACTAAAATCTAATTGGTTTATTATTTATTCTAGAACGTTCGATTTCAGCGATATGTTCGTTATATCGTTTGTTTCCTTTATATTCATATAATTATTAATTCCTAAATAAGAGATCGAGGGAAAATTACTTTACATATTAAAATAATTAAAAATACAAAATAATAACATCTAATATGATTACCGACACTAAAAACATGTATACTAATACAATTCATCCAGAAGATTATTCTTTCTATAAAGTATATAAAGAAAACAAGCAAAGAATCTTATTTTAATTTTTTTTAGTGTTTACTACAAGAAAATTTTAAATTTGTTGTTGTGCTTTGTAAACATAAAAAATTACTAAAAGGAATTATGTTGGAAAAAAATTTTTTTATTAAGCCTTGTTAAAAGACCTTTGGTGACTAAGAGACATACCTGGGATAATCATCTTATTTATGTTGAAATAGAATGTTCTATAATGAAATATATAGAACAATAAGATTTTAGCAGACACTAAACGATAAATTGTTGAGAGGTCAGCAAAAATTGTTGAGTTTGTTTATTAAATATCTTACTGTTCGTAGAGGAAAATGGCTTAATATTAACATATATAAAGCCAAGGATTTCATCATACCTTATTTTTATCTTATTTACAATCTTTGTATATCATTATTTCTATGTTGTATATAAGAAAAGAAAGTGAAGAACTTTATTATAATTTTGTGTACTAAATCTATTTAATATAATATTGAGAATGTTCACTATATATCCAATGACTACAGGCGCTCATTCTTATCAATTTAATTATATTTTAATGTAAATATTAAGAACTACTTTTTAAACTTGTACATGAGAAATAATAATCAATAATAAGTTAATAATAAAATTCCAGGAGTATTTCTTAGGTTTAGAAATATCCTCAGTGAAAATATTTATATGTATACAAATTTTGACATGGCCCATCCATTATTATCCTTTAGTACAACAACAAGGAAGTACTTTTTTCCCCACTATTTTTTAGAATAGTTTTCAAAAAGAAATAAAAATAGCTTATAAAATCAAGCATCTTGAATTTATTTTATCAAGAACGGACAACATACTTATAAAGCCATATTATAAATATTTGAAACATAACCAGTAAAAACGCAAAAAAAAAACATTAATATTTGACAAGGAGGAAAGAAAATATGATTGCAGGCTTAACAATGGATTCAATCTATTTTCTTTGTTCAATAAAATAAAAAACACAAGTTAGTTATAGAAGAAAATTGAAAAAAAACTACATTGGTGTAAAAAAGTTTCTTATTTGTTTAGGCTCTTATTCTTATGATTATTGTTAACAGAAATTTAACTGCTACTTTAGTTGTAAACATTTATCAAAATGTTCCATTGAAGAATTAAATATCAACATTTAACGTGTTGTAAAAATACAGTTTATAATGGAAAAAAAGAAAGATTCTATTAAAATAAACCTACTTTAACAAAGAAGAAATCTTTTTCTTTTCTCATATTTTTCTATTTCCACAACCCAAATGCAAAAAAAACAATAAAAAACAATACAAACGAGTCGTTCCGATTTGGTCCGAACAAAAGAATTCTTAAATTAAAGAAGCGAATGCCCTTTTATTTTTTTGTCTTTTCCCCCGTTTGTTATAAAAAAAAAAAAAAAAAGAAAAAAAAGAAAAAGAAAAAACGATTATTATTGGTATTAGAAAAAGCAAAGAAGCCGATCACTAAATAAACAAAATCTCTAAATATACAAATATAGTTCTCCCACACTATAACTTCAAGATCAACTATCAGCATTTGATTATCTCCAAATGTTTTCAAAAACCTTAAATGAAGGCAGTACACTCATATACCAATATGTATATATCCATACACATAAATATATATTGGGAGAAAACAATAACCGTTATAAAAAAAATCAAGGAAATAAAAATAAAAAGACACTGAGAGGGTAAGAAACCTAACAGTAAAATATGTGGACTAACCCAATATCAAGAAGAATGTTCTTCCACAAAAATCCACACTTCTCAAATCGAATGTCATCAAACCAATCTTATACACGTCTATTTATATCTAGACTTCGAATTCAACATTATACAACTATAAAAATTAAACAAAACAAACCCCCGTTGTCATATTCTAGATCATTTTTATTTGTACAAAATAGATTTATCTCAGTTTCAAGAACAATATATAATCCAACATCAGCTAATAATGAAAATAAGAACAATTCAGCAACTAAAATAGTCAGCCCAGTACACTCTAAATATAGTAATAACACTAATAAAGATATTAGTGAATTAAATATCAATGCAAATTTAAACTTATATCAAAAGTTCAAATCTGATATAAAGTGGATACTAATAAGAAATAAGGAAAGACCTTTTTCAAAAGATGAGCTAGGAACCTTATTTTCATGGTTGATACTGTCACAGGTTGTTTGGGTTATTTTAAAGACCACAACCTTTGTATCGCTATTATTATTAACTGCAAACACAATTTTTGCTAAAGAATTGGTGGCTGAAACTATTGGTAAACTGTTAAATTATTTCATTGATGGTATTGATGTGAAATTTCAAGATGCTTTGATACCCAAATGGAAAAATGGATTAATTAGATTTAATAACGTTGATTTGCAAACTTCTAAAGATCAATCAAATAACTCTTTTTCATTTGATTTAAATTTTCAACAAATTGAAATAAGTCTTTCTCTAAAAAAATGGCTTTTGGGTAAAGGTTTAATTAATAATGTTAAAATATATGGAATGAATGGCACAACAAATATTATATATCCAAATCCACACCTAAATAATAATAATATAAACAAAGGAGATCCAACAATTGATAATACCGATTCCACCACAAGGGCTGCCTTAAATAAAAATGATATAGATACATTTTTACTAATAAGTTGGTTTTCTAATCCTTACTACCAACTTAATAATATTAAAATAGCTGATTCAAATATTACTGTGAATGAAAGTTATGCAAATGGGGATCCATCCATCACTTATAAAATATCGCTTTTCAACTTAGAGATTCCAAAATTGAGGTTTAACCAAATGATTACAGATTTTTTGCATGCTGATGTTATATCGGGTTCAATAAATAATTCTTTATTTACTTTTCATAAAAGACAACAGAAGATTGGATATTCAAACAATAATATTCAAAATGATTTAGGTAATTGGAAACGAACCACCAGATTAAGATTGAATTCAATCAGTATTAAAGATTTAGGCCTTTATAAAACGAAATCTTTTAATTGGATGCAAAAAGGTAATGTTGATATTGTGGCAGATATCATGTTACCCACTGAAGATGATCTAAACAACTCACCTGACCTCTTTAGCAGTAAGCATTCTATCAACGCCACCAATATCAACAACAACAGCATTATTATTAATAATAATGAGGAAAAATATATCGTGATTGATTTAAAATTTATTTTTAAAGATTTAAAAGCAGTTCTTCCGATAAACCCACCAAAATTATCAACAGGTGAAGAGCTCGTTTCCTTAGACGAATTAAAACCTATTGTATCCTATATTAATTTACAAAGGACACTAAAACAATTTCAAAACTTATCTGACAATAATAATGATGATAAAATAACTGCTCATACAATTCTGTTTCGTGATTCACCAGAGATATCGATTAGAAGAAGACGAAAATATCCTGATATGAGTATAATCAAAAACAATTCAAATTCAAAACATAAACAATATATAAACTCTAACACCAATATTCAAGAGAAAGAGAATAATATTAACAAGAGAGGGACTTCTACTGTATCTATTTCAACTGAAGGTTGTAACTCAAATGTATCTGCAATCCCAACTACTAACGCTACTACAACCACCACCACCACTACTACTACTGCAACCAATACAAATGAATTAACCTTGAGAGTTAGGTTGGTAAGGAACCTTAAAAGTTTAGAAAATAAAATATTATTCCAAGAGACTGGTATATATGATCAAATAAGTATGGAACTCTACGTTGATCTTATCAAAATCGTGGAAGAGTGGGAATATAAAAATAAAGAAGAATGGTTGAAAAGATGGGGAAATGGTATTGCATCACAACTATTATTATATGGATTTGCATCTCCTATATAAGAGTAGATATTATAGATATATGCATTTTATAAACTTGTAAATGATGAAAATAACAATTGACTTATTTATCCCTGTGTTTGTATAAATATGAATATATGAAAAAGAAAATGTACACATTAATTCTAAAATAATAATACACATTTTTTTGTTAACAGCATTAAAATACTAATTGAAGTATTAACTTATAGTTCCTCTTTCTTATTACCTTATTGATTCTGTTGTGGATTGGACGGTACCGATTTTTCAATTTTCTTAATAGGCATGAAGTCACTAGTAGCAACCTTCACATTAGTCTTTGTTGCACCTATCCCTACATTATCTGGATGTTTCAGTCTTGTCACATCATTTTGGGATTTCACTTCATCATTTGCATCCTCATTATTATCAGTTACTTTACCATCCCAACCCATACCTCTTAATACTGCCTCACCAAACAATTCTACAGGAACAGTATTATATTCTTCCATAGTAGTTAGCTCTTGTGCTGGATGAGAAGGACCTATATCATTATTCAATTTAATCACTAATGCAGGCTTCCCTGATTCCGACTTTTCTTGCTTTGTTACTAAATCATCTGCAGTAACTTCAGTAAGCCTTATTTTTTTATTCTTGAGTGTGAAAGAGCTGGAATCGAGTCGATTTAAACCATCGCTTTTGTCTTCATTTGAATCACCAAACACATTGATTCTCTTTTTCTTTTTCCCCTTACTTTGCTTTTTCAAACTTATAGAAAAATTACTGTCCATATTTAGGCAAATAAAACACAAAATGTATTTTATTCCATTAATATTAATCTAATAACTAGGTTAACCATTCAATAGATCTGCATGTAAAAAAGGAGGAGAACAAAAAATGAAATCAGTCTTAAAATTCCTTCTTATGTTATTCGTAGCTCTGGTTTTTTCCTCTTTTTTTTTTTTTTCTTATTACTTTTTCCCTAACCAACGCACTTATTCATTCAATCAATAATTTAATATTTGACCTTAGCTGAGCCGTCTAAGTGATCTTGTAATTCGTCATGACTACCACTTATAGACCTGTTTATCGGTTCACCTGACTCATATCAAATCTTTAGTAATTATGGAAAATGCTATATTTTCGCCTTATTTCTTAAAAATCATTTTAGACGAGGATGGAAAATTTTTTTATTTTAATGTTTTTTGGTCAATGGAAGCGATGAGCTGAAAAAGTTCTAGAGTTGATTGAAAACCAGAAAAATGAGTGATGCATACACCTATACGAAAGCAGTAGTAGTTGGGTTACTGTGCTACCTGTTATCCATTCTTGTGCAAATAAAGACTGGCCCAAATAAGCATTACTGATATAAGGTAGATATCCATTTCTCTTCTGCGCTATTATTATTACTTTTTTCTTATTGATTTAACGATCAGTACTATATTAAAATAGTGGACTGACATATAGAGAAACAATAAATTCAGCAGAATAAGCCATGTCTTTTACAAATGGAACTTCTCCAGTGGTTTTATCCCAATACGATCCAACAGGACAATATTTATGTTATGTGAGTATCGCACTGGATAAACAAAAAATATCTGTGGAACCAGTAAATAAAACACAGAATGATTCTCTTCTAAATGAAAACGCTTTATTATTAGACAACTCAAATCTAAAGGTTACCTGTTTACAATGGTCCTTTTTATCTAATAACGAAACTTTATGTGTCTTCATTGGTTTAAATAACGGTGAAATTTGGTTATATTCTCCATTGGCAAACGAAATTGTTGTTAAAATATCTACCGAGAACTCATACGAAATTAAGGATTTATTTATCTTTTCAAATAAACAACTTTGGTGCATTGATTCAAATGACTATATTTATTACTTCGATTTAACAGAGTTCCAATTAGTTGATAAATTTAAGTTAGATGGATGTTCTCAATTAAATAAAATTTTAGTTATCTCCGATCAAAAATTGTTATTGGCATCACACCAAATTTTTTTGGTCCATATTGTTACCAAAGAATGTATTATGACCTATCCAGGCCATATCTCTCCAGTTAATAATTTAAGACTGTTAAATAATGACACTTTTATTTCAGGTGCACAAAATGATAGATTTTTAAATGTATATGATTTAGATAAAGGTTCCACTAAGTCCGTTCTTGTTGCACAATCAGACATCGTCAAGATGGTCAATGACAATGAGACAGCCGTTGCAATAATCACAGAGAATGGAATCGTTGAGTTATTTGTTGACCCCTTGATTAATAGTACTAATAAAAGAAGAGCCTTAAAATCTAAACAGGCCTCAAGAAGATTAAAATTATTGCAAAATGCTCAAAATGGCATTGAAATCCCAATTATTGACATTTTTATTCAAAAGGATACATTAAATGTAATGTATTTACAAAATGCTACAATCCCATATTTCCATCAAATAATTTGGAAACAATGGACTGAAATTGATAATTCTGTATCTTTAAATATATCGACTAAAAAGTTCAACCAATCAAGAGATCGCACTTTACATGGACAAGATATTGCGTCTGTGGTTACATATAAAGAAGGTAATGTTAGTGTGACTGCGGGTGATAATTTTAAACATGTAGAAGAGTTGATCAAGGATTGGGAACTTGAAACTAAAGAACTTGAAAATGATAGATCAAATGATGAGAACCATATTGCAATTGAATCATTGGCTGACAAAGTTATAGCTATCTCGGGTGGTGATACACATAAAAAATCGAAGAAAAAAGGTCCAGTCACTGGTACAGTGACAATTATTTTGTCACAAGCCTTGCAGTCTAATGACCATTCATTATTAGAAAATGCCTTAAATAATCGTGATGAAAGAATCATTAGAGATACTATAATAAGACTAAAACCAAGTCTCTCTGTGATATTATTGGAAAGGTTGGCTGAAAGGATCGCTAGACAAACTCATAGACAAGGTGCACTGAACGTTTGGGTCAAATGGTGTTTGATTATCCATGGTGGTTATTTAGTTACAACGCCAAATTTATTGAAGACACTTTCGTCTTTGCATTCTACATTAAGGAATAGAGGTAATACATTGAACAGACTGTTAGCATTAGAGACAAGGTTAGATATAAGTTTAAATAGATTAAAAATAAATAACACACCTGATGAGACTTTGTATGGAGATGAGGAACAAGAGATCGGTTTAAACATTGAAGATGAAGATGATGTTGAATATAATGAAGAATTAGACGATGCAGGTCTTATAGAAGATGGAGAAGATGGTATTTCAGAAGATAGTAGCGAAGAAGACTTTGAAGAAGAAGATATGCCTAGTAGTGATGACAGTAAATACAGAAAGCAGATCCGGAATAATAGGGATGATATGAAAGAACATGTACTAGTGTCTGGTGTAGATGAGGTAGAGGAAGGTTACAGTGATGTAGAGATGTCCTAAGTGTATAGTAAAGTATATATGGGTATAGATTACAAAAAAATAGATACAATAGAATTGTAATTATTATCCCTTGTATGAGAACATAGATTTGGATGATTCTCAAAAAAAAAAAAAGAGAGGGAAGGAAAAGAAAGAAGGAGATAGAGATTGAAGAATTCATAAAATCTTAATCCACCTTTAATGTTTTGTCTTCTTCAAGAGATTCGCAAACATAAAAAAAATATGAAAGCAAGTGAAAAAAAAAAATAAAAAAAATAAAAAACTGAGAAGAATCCAAAAGGAGGTGGAAAGGGGAACACAATAATATTTCTTTTGAAGAGGGAGGAGTTATAGATTAGAAAAAACAATTATCACTCCTTCTGTAGTTCATTAACGAGTTTCAAAACATATTTTTTTGTTTATTGCAGAAGTAGACTACTGTATATATATATATACAGTATAATATTAAAAAGAAAAATAAATACGAGATATAACAAAGAATGTCTCAAAAGATTGGTCATACTGGATTAGCCTTTGCTCGCATATGGCATCATGTAGATGCAGCCAAGGATAACAGAACATTAGGTAGATTAGCAAGTTCCATTGCTATAACATTGATTGGTAAGCATAAACCTGTATATCACCCTACTCAAGATTGTGGAGACTATGTTGTAGTGACCAATTGTCAAAATTTAAAAGTTACTGGCAAAAAAATGGAACAACGTAATTACTGGTCTCATACAGGTAGACCAGGTAGTCTAAAGTTAACTCCTATGAATGTTGTTGCTGAAAAAAAAGGTTATGGTGAACTTTTAAGAAGGGCTGTTAGTGGTATGTTACCCAAAAATAGATTACGTAAAATACGATTAGAAAGATTAAAGGTGTTTGATGGTGAAGAAAATCCATATATGCACAATATTACTGCATTTGCTAATCAACAACCACTGGTAATGGAAAAACTAGAAAAGATTAAAGGAACAAACCGATAGTTAGTATATATATACCTAATAAAGAAATATTAATTTTATAACACAATATGATTTCTTGTAATTAGAACGTTATTTAAATTATATAATTGAGTATATGTATGCTTATATTTATATATTCTGCTCTGTGAAAATTGAATGAACCTATCTTATACTCATGTATATAACTAATTGTAATAGATTAAAACTGACTTAAAATACATTGTAATTTATTATTTTGTATGTAGTAAGAAACATTCTTTTTTATATATGTTATGTGTGTGGTTGATATTAAATAATAAGATTTTTGAATATAATAGTTCTTTTCTTCTTTTAGTAAAAATAAAAAATGTGAAATCATTCTATTAACTAGTCATTATTGGTGTATAAGTGAGGCAATTTATATGTATTCATGGGATATCAAATAATGTGATCCAGCTATCATACTGTTCAATTTTGTTTAGAAATCTCTTGAACGATCTGTGTACAAACGTGGGGTAATATTCATTGCCATTAATTCTTGGAAGAGTAATTTGGCGGCATATGGTATATGGATTTGATATATATCAATCTTATTGTCGCAACCTTTACATTCAAATTGATTATGGCTTAATTTAGCTATAACTGACATTAAACCACAATTACCACAGATATGAACTCTGAAAGCATCAGATGCTTCCATTAATCTTTCTTTTAAGAAGGCAGCTGCACCATGGGCAATCATACAATCACGTTCCATCTCCCCGAATCTTAAACCACCATCTCTTGATCTACCTTCGACAGGTTGCCTTGTTAACACTTGCATTGGCCCACGAGCTCTTGCATGGATCTTATCATCTACCATATGTCTTAAACGTTGATAATAGGTTGGACCAAAGAAAATTTGTGCCATTAATTTTTTACCTGTATGGCCGTTATACATAACCTCAAACCCACGAGATTGGTAACCATGTTCACGTAATAATTTGGAAATACCTTCCACTGTGATATCTGTGAAAGGAGATGCATCACCTTCATTACCCGATAATGCTGCTACTTTACTTAATAAACATTCGATTAAATGTGCAACTGTCATACGTGAGGGGATGGCGTGGGGATTAATGATTAAATCAGGAACAATACCTTCCGCAGTAAATGGCATATCTTCTCTACGATATGTAATACCAATAGTACCTTTTTGACCGTGACGAGATGCAAATTTATCACCGATTTGAGGAACTTTTGTAGTTCTAACACGAACTTTAACGAATTTCAACCCATCTTGGTTAGTAGTAACTAAGACTTGGTCAATAATACCATTTTCTGTACTTCTTAATGGTGTGGAAGCGTCACGTTTAGAATGATAGGCTGTTCTTTGACCTAATTCTTCTTCATCTGGAGAAATTGGTGTTGTCTTACCAATAATAATATCTTCACCTGATACCCTAACACCTGGTGCAATAAGACCGTCATCATCTAATTTATCATATGTTCCATGTTTCATTCTTAATGTGTTTGTACGTTGTGGTTTTTCAAAAGTTTCAGTAATAGACATACCATATTTCTTTTCTTGATCCATATATGACCTGAAAAATAGGGATCTGAATAACCCCCTGTCAATGGAAGATTGGTTCATAATCATAGAATCTTCTTGGTTATAACCAGAATAACATGCGATAGCCACAATAGCATTTTGACCAGCCGGAAGTTCTCTGAATTTCAAATATTCCATTGCACGAGTTGTACCTAAAGGTTTTTGAGGGTAATATAAAATATTTGCCATAGTATCCATACGAACATTATAATTTGTTAAGAATACACCCATGGCTTGTTTACCCATCGCAGATTGATACGTATTACGTGGAGATTGGTTATGATCAGGGAATGGGATAATCGATGCAGCAACACCTAAAATCATAGAAGGATGGATTTCACAATGAGTAAATGTTGTGGCATGTTGAACAGCTTTAATTCTCCTAGCTGGATCTAATTCATCAACCATTTCACCTTCTTCTAATGGAGGTTCTAAATCTTCAGGTTGCATTGCAATTAGAATAGACTCTTCTTCCTCGGCATCAATATATTCAACTAAACCTTCATTTAGTAATGACGTCCATGTATATTCTTGGATATCCTCAAAACCACCTTCAATATCTTGGTATTCAGTTTGCATCAATCTATTAATATGACCTTTTCTAACCTTTAACTCCTTGTGGCCTAATTCTTCGTCATCTTCAACAATAAATAATGGTCTATAAACTCTACCTGCATCTGTAAATATCTTTAATTCTTTCTCACGAATATCCCTAATCATAGAAACTTCTGGATTAATGTCACCTTTTCTTCTTAATGTTCTCAAAGTTTCCATCAATCTAGCTGGATTTCTATGAACACCATGCCAGACACCATTGACAAAAACTCTAGTTGCATCTGGAGATTGATGTGGTACATAATCTTCTAAAGGTTCCATACCCCATTCACTTAAAAACGTAATAATTGGCATTGGATCGGTACCAACAGATATACAAGACATTAATGATAGATTCTTCACTAAACCACATGCCTGACCTTCTGGAGTTTCTGCAGGACAGACCAACCCCCAATGCGTATTGTGTAATTGACGAGGCTTGGCTAATTTACCATCACGACCAATAGGTGTGTTAGTTCTTCTTAAATGTGATAGTGTAGATGAATAAGTATAACGGTTTAAGACTTGAGAAACACCAGCTCGAGACGACATAGCCTTCTTCTGTTCACCCCAGTTACCAGTGGCTAAAGCATACTTCAAACCAGAAGTAATGGTCTTGGCATTGATGGCCAATTTCATATTGAAGTCATTAGCTTCTTCCACAGTTCTTTGCATATAACGGAAAATATCTTTCGTTAATTTTCTAAATAATGTTTTAAACAACTGCCCTAATAATGGACCGGCTAAATCTAATCTTTTCTTACCAAAATGATCACGATCATCCTGATCTTTACGGTCTAGGGCACACAATAATAATCTATTAATCATATAACCAAGAAAGAAAGCCTTTCTACTTTCAAAACCTTCAAGTTGTGTAATATGAGGTAAGAATTCTTTTTGTAAAATATCTTTAGCATATTGAATTCTTTTTTCCTTCTTGATACCTAGTGCAGTACCACGACGACCGATAAAATCTAAGGCTGTTTCACGATCTTGAATAACGAAACCATCTTCTACACAAGGCTTTAACATTTCTAACATTTGCCAATCATTTACATCATAACAAATATGTTCTAATATTTCACCATCAGGAATAATACCAAGAGCTCTAAAAATAATAACAATTGGGATATCTTGTTTAATATATGGTAGTGTGGCTTTAATAGTACGTGCTGAACTGCCCTCACGACCATAAAGTTTGACTTGTAGTTGACTGATAAATCTAGAACCTTTTTCCAAAGCGGATCTAATTTCAGCAACATAAGAGATTGGAGATGGCGCAGCTTTTTTGAAAACTTGAACAATGTTACCTGCAGAACGTTCTTGAGCAATTAAAACTTTCTCCGACCCGTTAATAATGAAATAACCACCCATATCAAATGGACATTCTTTTAATTTATATAGATCAGATTCAGTAGCATCACTTAAGTAACAGTTCTTAGATCTTAACATAATAGGAAGTCTACCAATGAAAACTTTACCGCTTTCTCCATCTTCTTCTGATTCTTCAGCAATAAGTTGATAATCCAAGTCTCTCCCAGGAACATCAATTGCTTCATAAGTTCTCTTTTTAACATCTACAAATAAACCTGAAGAATATGTTAAATTACGCAAACGGGCTTCTTGTGGGTATAAAGCATGAGTAACACCATCAGATTCATTTACCATTGGTTTAGTTACATAAATTTTACCAAAACTAATTTCGTATTTTCTACTAATATTATCTGATTCAGTTGTATGTTGTGCTAATTGTTCCAAAATCATTGTAGAGTCCTCAGAAATGATATCTTGTAAAGTATAGTCCACAAACTGATTGAAAGAGTCCAGCTGTTGAGAAACTAAACCTTTTTCACGGAAAAAAGATGAGATAACAGCCCATGAGTCTTCCGCAGTGATTGGTGCATTTTCATCTTCAAATCCATATTCATCATCTTCATAATAATTTTCCTTAGACATATTGCGGTACTATAGGATAAAAAGAGGGAGGAAGAATAAATGGTAAGAACTTAATATTTATAAGGCTTCAATAAATCTAGGAGACTTGTTGAAAACAAACTAAAATAAAAGAAAAAGGAATAGAAGGTTAAAGATAAAAAAAAAAAAAAGAAGGATATTGACAATGGTAATAAATGTAGTTATAATTGACCTATGGACTCTTTAATTTTATGTGAAGCCAATATAATTAAGCGTAAGTAGTGTTAATACTAGAAATAGCTATAGCCAAAATCCAATATTTGATCCTCCGAAACCTCTAATATCAATTGCTTACAAATCTTTTATTTAACTAAGAATTTCGCCCTCAATCACTTTCCTTCTTCCATTTTTTAATCTATGTTTAATGTTCTATTCAAAGAAAAAAAATAAAAGTAAAAACAAAAAAAAGTTTTCCTATTCCGTATAGAGTGATATCTTTTTATCACTTTCAACGCAACTTCTCGCGAAGGAATGCTATTAGTATAATAAATATATAATTTTATAAAGAGGAGTGAAATTATTAGTTAAGCGTATAAAAGTGATGCCATAGTATTAGTACATGCATGAATGTATGTATAAATGTTCAATGCTCTGTTTTGTTTTATTTTATTTTGTGATGTAAAAAAAAAAAAAAAAAAAAAACAACCAAATGGTGTTCTAAATTCTAATCAAGATCATTATCAATAATTTCATAATCATCAGGGGTGGCATTCTTCCTACTGCTATAAGTTTGTTGTTCATTAAACTGTGTACCAGAAGTAGTTGCAGATGGTGATGTTTGTGATGGTGGTGGTGAATTATTGGTTTGTGTTTGAGAACTTGCAGTTGTTCTATTGTATTCTTGTTTAAATGCGGTCCAAAATCTATTTAAAGTTTCATGAAATGTTTCACCTGAAGTAGTTTTATCACTGTTAGCATTCATATTTGCCCAGTCATCTTTGGAAGTATTACTGTTTTCATTATATCTGTGACTATCACTCTTGGCCCTAGTATTGTCCCATTTATATTTGTTAAACTTTTCATAATTCTGTTGTTCCCTTTGTATGTATAATTTCACTATTGTGATAACTTGAATAATTGAATCAAATACAATATTAATATAATTAGTCTTCGGTAACAGCACAGTTCTTGCATATGTTATTAATAGTTTTGTATAGTCCCCAAACAGGAAAGTGGTGGCAATATATTCTTTATTATTTAAATTGATTGTAGTGAATATAATATTTGATAAGATTGAAAATTTGCTTTTTGTTGGATCATCCAAATTCTGTAAAAGAGCAATAATTTTATCTTGTTCTTCAATAAATTTGCTAAACTGGTTTAATATTTCATTTAAACTAATTAATTGTAGTATTGATAATATGATAGATTCAAACGGAACAAAATGGAATATGAAATAGAATGGTGAATTGGGTAATACTAAATATACTAATCCATATATAGTCCAATATTTTAGTAATAAAAGTTGTAGTGACAATTTTTCTCTTTGTTGTTGTAAAGTATATGAAGCAGTTTCAAGCATAGGTATTGGCCAGTCTTTAGATAAGTATATGACCTCTAATGTTATTTGAATCGGTAATAAAGCACCAAATACAAACTGTAGACTTCTTGATATAGCAGATAACATATTGTTCTTTATTATCAGTGAGATAGTTAATAAAAATAAGTAAATGGGTAGATTGCTTAAAAGAAAAGTGATATCTATCTGAACAGGGTGATTTAAACTGAATTTGTTGTTGTTGGCCTTCTTTTTCTTTTTTTTTTAAAAAAAAAAAAAAGGTTTATACAAAAGGTTTTGGATATACTTTGATTGGAATATCCCAAAGTAGGATTAAATGTTCATTTTTTTTCTTTGTTTATTTATAAGATGTTGTACTCTCTGTTTAATATTTGAAAGTTCAAATGTTTGTTCCCCCTTCTATTAATTAAATTCTACAAAATTATTTTTTTTCATTTTTCATTTTTCGAAAAAGAAAAAAAAAAGATCATTATTAGTTATATATGAGGCGTCTCTCCCTTCCCTCCATCCCTTTTAACTTTATGTATAATTCAAAATGCATTAAAGAAGGAGAGTTAGATAGTGTAGATTGTATAAGATATTCAAATTAAAAAGTCAAAAAAATTAGACATTTTAAGGAAATACTTCTTATAACTGAATTGAATATTCCAAATTTTTTGTTTTTTTTTTTTAGTGTTGTCGATCGATAATCACTCAATTAATTTCAAAAAATGTTTATTTTTAGATGAATATTTGGCTTTATAAGTCAATTCTCATAGATTTTAAACTTATTTTGGTATTATATGTGATTTTAAGAAAGAGTGAGAGGGAGGGGAGGAAGTACTCGTTGAAGCATATATATATATATATATATAATGTTTAGTTTTTTTTCTAATCAGTAATACAGTTAGTTACTGGAGACGTTTTATTCTTGTCAAAAGATTTGCAAGAAAATGTATAATGTAATAGTTTTAATTATTTTATTCAGATCTTTTATTTGATATCACTGGAGTATCAAGATAAAATCCATTTTATTTTTGAATGTTTTTCAATAGAATTTCTTATAACTTTTATAAGTTATTTGATATATTGATTTTAGATTACAATAAAGATATTTCTAATTGTATATATTTCAACAACTAAAAATTATTTAATTTACTATCTAATAACAGTTCAAAATAAGGTGTTGGTGCAAGGCTTCGGAATCAAAAATTCTAGTAGAGTTCATTTTAAAATAATATAATAAGGTAATGTAACTTACAATAGGATATTGGTGGTATTATAAGTTTTATTGTTTTTTTTTATTACTTGGTCTTTTATTTTCTACATAAGTAATATACAAGATACAATATTATACAGTATACTCATTTTATCTTCGAATCTTTTTTAATATAAATTTTCATAACTTTTAATCACTTAGTATGATGAATTTAGATTATCAAACACAACTCTAATTATATTTCAACATAAGGTTTCTTATGATCTGTTATTATGTAGTAATTTCGTGGTTTTATAAAATAGAATAAAAAAAGTTGGATTTGTTTATTTTATAGATGATGATTTGTGTCGTTTATATTTCTTTCATTCTGTTTTTTTTTTTTTATATTTTTTTTGTAACGAAAAGTATTCCTTATTCCGAAAGATAAAATAAAAGTTCTGGTATAAATGAGTGGGTAAATTATATCCAACTTAATACAAATAAATAAAAAGACAAAAAAAAAAAATACTGTTACTTACCCTTATAATATCTCTCAAATAACACGGGATTCTTCAACAAGAACAGAATCATTATTGTATTTTATTATTAGAGGTATTAATAATGTTAACTATTTAAAATAATCAAATTTGTCAACAAGAAATTAAATGAACGAATAACATTATATAGCAAAATAATGATACATCAAAAAACAATATTGTGATATTAACCAATGACATATTTGTGTTAAATATGTATTTGTGGCATTATAATAAACGATAATTTTTAATAACAATGGTAGACTATTATTAGCTTTTCTTCCTCCTCTTCCCAACTTCCACAAAATAATAAATATCTTCCCACTACATTCTATTCCCTCTTCTATAATAATTTCTTTCTGCCCTTTTGGATAAAAAGAAAAGAAAAAAAAAAGTTATGAAAACACAGTTCAATTTGAAATAAACAAAGACAGAAAAATGATATCATTTTTAAAACAAAATAAAGGTAACAGTTACGTAAATAAAGCCAAGATAAAATAAGATTATGCTGGAATGATATATTACCGGTTTGGGTAACATGTAAATATATCAAAAAGGAAAAATGTTTGTTTTGCACATTCAATATTATGGAGATAAGATCAAATAGAATCAAAACAAATTAATATATTATGAAAAATTGCCAAAAGGTAAACATATATAAGTAGACGACTTTACTTATTAATTTTGCAACCTGGATAAATTACGTTATATTGTATGCTTCTTTTATATTTATATAATTATTAATTCCCAAAAGAAGGGATCGAGGGAAAATTACTTTACATATTAACATAATAATAATATATAATAATAACATATAATATGATCACCGACGCTAAAGACATGTATACTAATATCATTCATCCAGAGGATCTACATCATGTTTTCAAACAAGTTTTCTTTTCTTTTTCTTTTTCTTTGTATGCATTTTATTAATATATCATAACTAATAGAAAGAGCCATATATGATGAATTGTTCACATACAAATATTAAAGAGAGATTCCATTCCAAAGAATTCTTTGTTTTTCTATCTTCTAAAACAATAAGAGGATAAAAGTAAACGCCGCACAATAAAAATAAAAAACGATACGTATTTGTTAAATTTTTCCAAAATTATAAAATCAAAAAAAAAAAAGAAATCCAAATTTATCAGAATAATAATAGTTTGAAAATTCCCGCCGTTTTATTTAAGCTTTCTTTCTACTAGTCTAATTTTATTTTATTTTATATTATATTAAGGAAATGGTTTGGGTATTCTTTCCGCGGGACCGAATGTTCTTTAAAAGTGATTTCCACGGAAACAAATTTGAGTTATTCTTCCTTCCGTTTTTTTTTTCTCTCTTCTTTTCTTTTCTTTTACTTTCTCCGTTAAAATAGGGAAAGAGTCGTCTTGATAACAGAAAAAAAAGGACCATCTATTTCCACGGAATAAATTGAGAATTAACGTTCCTTTTTCTCCCCTGTATATATCTCCCCTTCCCCTTCCTCTTTTCCTTCTTTCTTTCTTTCTTTGTTTCTTTTCCAGAATACCGAAATTTATTTGACCTCGGCTCATTGTTAAACATTTAATTCCTCTTTCATGATTAACTTATACCAAGAAATAAAACTAAAACATCTTTACCATGAACAATCATCTTTTTTTTTTTTTTTTAACATAATAATTAGATACTTGCTTACCAAAAAGTGTGTTAATTAACTTGAGAGAGATATATGTATATATAATTGGCTTTCTTTTTTCTTTCTTTTTTTTCCCTTTTATCTTAAAATACGTCTAGATAAATGAAAAAGAATTCTGTATTTATGGTTTTTCCAATATTCTTGCATGTTATTATCTACTCTAGCATTCATTTTACGCTTTTTTCTTAGTTCAATAATTAACTATCCCAATCGTAACGAATTACGATAAATTTCTTTTAAATCAAACAACAATAACAGTAGTAATAGTAATAATCACAACAATATCCAAGATGTATTACAAGAAAAAAAAAAAGAAAGAGAAATACCTGTAATTATTATTGGAATATTTTCCTAAGCCTTTTTTTTCTTTATTCACTTATTTTAAGGTGCCAACATCAACATTAAAATCTTCTTTTTATCAAATATAATGGGTTTGATTCAAACCTTGTATACACTTTCCGCGGGACCTATGGACTTTCCTGTAGAAGGAAAACAGTTCCACGGAAAGGTCGCCTTTTTCTCTCCCTCTCTCCCTTCCTCCCCCTCCTCCTTTCTCCACACTTACTTTTATTTAAAATTTTCTTATTTGTGTAAAGAAAACAAAAAAACAAACAAACAATGTTCTTGTTTATGGAAAAAAAGGGAAGAAGCGAAAGAAGAAGGCAAAGAGCATCAACTAAATTTAGAAACAATATATTTTTTCTTATTTTTTCTTTTCCTTTCTCAACTCACTCTCTTGCATGCATTCTTTTATGAAATTTCTCCAAAAAAAAAAAAAAAAACAAAAAACAATTCAATTAAAAAAATTTCTTCTTATTCACTCATTCTCTTTTGTTTTATTGAATACATAACAATAGGGTTTATGTCAAAAAGCCCCAAAAGAAAGAAATATTCAATTTATTGAGTACGGTCATCACATAGAATCTCACTTTCTACGTGTTTCCTTTGCCTTAAAAAAAGAGAGAGAGAGAGGAAAAAAGAAAAAAGAAAAAGTGTGTGTGTACATATTTGATTATTGAACGGAACAACGCAATATAACACAAAAAAAAAAAAATTCAATATACATTCCGTGGAATCTTTATTCCACGGAAATAGATATCAGTCCGAATATTAAAACATATATTGCTTTCTTTTAAGCATGGCTGCTCCCACGGATCTTCATCAAACAGAAAATTCTTTTTTCTTTTCAGGACAATAATGATGAAAGTAACAATAACCAACTAACATCAGGCTTTCAAAGACTTGATTAAAATGACTATATTTATTTAATATATATAAAGGATACAGACACGAGTACAAGCCAAAATATTTAGATCAATATCATATTCTTGTTTGTACTCTTGTAATATATTCCTACTTATATGTATACATGTAAGTCAAAAGACTTTCTCAAAGCCAGACACTAGACTGTCTATTTTTTTAACATACACACACCATATAAATTATAACAACAAGTCAATAGGAAAAAGACGTAAAAAACCGAGTATACTTATAATTATTATTACTTTTATTACTATTACCGTTCAAAACAGTTATCTTTTATATAACTCCATTATATCATGTCTCTTCGCTCAGACATAAAGGGTAATTCATTTAGTGAATCTGAATCAACTGCAAACAGTTCTGCTGAATCTATTGAGCACCCATATCAAGGTTTTGATAGCAATGTCCAAGAACAGGTACGAGATCTAGCAAGAACTATAACAAGTCAAAGCAATCTTAATTCAATAGACGAGACCCATTCCATAGCATCCTCCAATCTGGGTATAAATCCTGTATTCTCAAATGTCGACCAACCTGACTACAATGAAAAATTAGACCCAACATCCAGTAATTTTTCTTCTGTAGCTTGGGTCAAGAATATGGCTAAATTAGCCTCGTCTGACCCTGAGTATTATAAACCATATTCTCTAGGTTGTGTTTGGAAAAATCTAACTGCATCCGGTGAATCTACAGATGTAGAATATCAGCCTACAGTCTTAAATATGCCCGGGAAAATACTATCCGCAGCTTATAGAATGGCAAGACCCCCAAAGGAAGAAGATTTGTTTCATATTCTAAAACCAATGAATGGTTATCTAGATCCAGGTGAATTGATGGTTGTCCTGGGGAGACCTGGTTCCGGTTGTACAACATTCTTAAAATCCATTTCTTCTAATACACATGGTTTCCACGTGGGTAAGGACTCCACAATATCATACAGCGGTCTTTCTCCAAAGGATATTAAAAAACATTTCCGTGGGGAAGTCGTTTACAATGCAGAAGCTGATATTCATTTGCCTCATCTAACCGTATATCAAACTTTATACACTGTCGCCAGATTAAAGACGCCACAAAATAGAATACAAGGTGTTAGTAGAGACGCATGGGCCAGGCACGTAACTGAAGTGTATATGGCTACATATGGTCTTTCCCACACAAGAAATACAAAAGTTGGTAATGATTTGGTCAGAGGTGTGTCAGGTGGTGAAAGAAAGCGTGTTTCTATTGCTGAAGTCGCTATATGTGGATCTAAATTTCAATGTTGGGATAATGCAACTAGAGGGTTGGATTCCGCCACTGCTTTGGAATTTATCCATGCTCTAAAGACCCAAGCTACTATCTCTAATGCTGCTGCATTTGTTGCTATATATCAATGTTCTCAGGACGCTTATGATTTATTTGATAAAGTTTGTGTCTTAGATGATGGATACCAAATTTATTACGGTTCTGCAAAAAAAGCAAAAGAATATTTTAAAAGAATGGGATATGTTTCCCCTGATAGACAAACTACTGCTGATTTCTTAACCGCTGTCACAAGTCCTGCAGAAAGAATTATAAATCCTGAATATATTAAAAAGGGAATTCCTGTTCCACAAACTCCAAAAGATATGTACGATTACTGGTTGAGTTCTCCAGAATACAAACAATTATTACAAGAAATCGATGATAGATTAACAAACAACGATGATAGTGTCCGTAATGCTATCAAAGAAGCACATGTCGCCAAACAATCTAAGAGAGCTAGACCTGATTCTCCATACACCGTCAGTTATGGTTTACAAATTAGATATTTATTAAAAAGAAATCTTTGGAGAATGCGAAATAATCCTGGTGTCCCACTGTTTATGATTTTAGGTAACTCTGCAATGGCTTTCATTTTAGGTTCCATGTTCTATAAAGTTATGAAGAAGGGCGGTACAGGCTCCTTCTATTTCCGTGGTGCTGCCATGTTCTTTGCTATATTGTTCAATGCATTCTCATGTCTTTTAGAAATTTTCTCTCTTTATGAAGCAAGACCAATTACAGAAAAGCATAAAACATATTCCTTGTATCATCCCAGTGCAGATGCATTCGCATCTATTCTTTCTGAAGTTCCAGTTAAAGCTGCTGTTGCTATTTGTTTTAATATTGTGTTCTATTTCCTTGTGGACTTTAGAAGAAATGGTGGTGTCTTTTTCTTTTATCTATTGATCAACGTCGTTGCCGTCTTTGCCATGTCCCATCTTTTCCGTTGTGTTGGTTCTGTGACTAAAACACTTGAAGAAGCCATGGTACCTGCATCTATTTTGCTATTAGCTTTAGCTATGTTCACAGGTTTTGCTATTCCAAAGACAAAAATGTTAGGTTGGTCCACTTGGATTTGGTATATTAATCCTTTATCCTATCTTTTCGAATCTCTAATGATCAATGAATTCCATGATGTTAAATATAAGTGTTCTCTTTATATTCCACATGGTCCTGCTTACACCAATATTACTGGCACTGATAGAGTATGTTCTGCCCGTGGTTCTATCCCAGGCCAGGATTATGTTCTTGGTGATGACTACATCAAGACTAGTTACGGTTACGAACACAAGCATAAGTGGAGAGGCTTTGGTGTTGGTGTTGCATATGCGGTGTTTTTTTTTATTGTTTACTTAGTTATTTGTGAATTTAATGAGGGTGCTAAGCAAAAGGGTGAAATTTTAGTCTTCCCAGCTAGTGTCATTAGAAAATGGAAGAAAGAGGGTAAAATCAAAAAGGATAGTCAAGAAATCAATGATATCGAAAAGAACGTCGACAACTCCATGACTGATCAAAAGATGTTAAATGAATCTGAAGAGATTTCTGAGGAAAGTGATGAAAATGTTGGTTTGAGTAAGTCTGAGGCTATATTCCATTGGAGGAACCTATGTTATGATGTCAAAATTAAGGATGAGACTAGACGTATTCTTAATAACGTTGACGGTTGGGTCAAGCCGGGTACTTTGACAGCTTTAATGGGTTCTTCTGGTGCTGGTAAAACAACCTTATTAGACTGTTTAGCCGAAAGAGTTACTATGGGTGTAATTACTGGTGATGTTTTAGTGGATGGTGTTCCGAGAAATGAATCTTTCCCAAGATCTATTGGTTATTGTCAACAACAAGATTTACATTTGAAAACTTCTACTGTCAGAGAATCCTTAAGATTTTCAGCTTACCTACGTCAACCTAAAGAAGTCCCCATCTCTGAGAAGAATGCCTATGTTGAACAAATTATCAAAATTCTAGAAATGGAAAAGTATGCTGATGCCGTTGTTGGTGTTGCTGGTGAAGGTTTGAATGTAGAACAAAGAAAGAGATTAACTATTGGTGTTGAATTGGCTGCCAAACCAAAATTATTAGTATTCTTAGATGAACCTACTTCCGGTCTAGATTCTCAAACCGCTTGGTCTATTTGTCAATTAATGAGAAAATTGGCCAACCATGGTCAAGCTATTTTGTGTACTATTCATCAACCATCTGCTATTCTAATGCAAGAATTTGATCGTCTGTTATTTTTACAAAAGGGTGGTAAGACTGTGTATTTCGGTGATTTGGGTAAGGGATGTCAAACATTAATTGATTATTTTGAAAGCCATGGTTCTCCTAAATGTCCTCCAAATGCTAATCCAGCTGAATGGATGTTAGAAGTTGTTGGTGCTGCTCCCGGTTCTCATGCAAACCAAGATTACCATGAAGTATGGAGAAACTCTGAAGAATACAAAGCGGTACATGCAGAATTAGATCGTATGGAGAGAGAACTACCTGGCAAACGTTCCAATGATGATGAGAAATTATCTGAATTTGCAACTGGTGTTTTATATCAAATTCAACTGGTCACTGTTCGTTTGTTCCAACAATACTGGAGATCACCAGAATACCTATGGTCGAAATTCTTCTTAACTATTGTGGATGAATTATTCATTGGTTTCACTTTCTTCAAAGCCGATAGATCGTTGCAAGGTTTACAAAATCAAATGTTATCAATCTTCATGTTTGTATGTATTTTCAATCCGTTATTGCAACAATATCTACCAAACTTTGTCCAGCAAAGAGATTTGTATGAAGCCAGAGAACGTCCATCAAGAACATTCTCGTGGAAGGCATTTATTGTTTCTCAAATTATAACTGAAGTTCCATGGAACATCCTTGCCGGTACTATTGCCTTCTTTATCTATTACTATCCAATTGGTTTCTACTCTAATGCCTCATATGCAGATCAATTACATGAAAGAGGAGCTTTATTCTGGTTATTCTCAATGGCCTTCTTTGTATACGTTGGTTCCATGGGTCTTTTAGCTGTTTCGTTCAATGAAGTTGCAGCCAACGCAGCCAACCTAGCATCTCTTGCCTTCACTATGTGTTTGTCTTTCTGTGGTGTGATGGCTACTCCAGATGCTATGCCACGTTTCTGGATTTTCATGTATAGAGTATCACCTTTAACATATTTGATTGATGGTCTGCTTGCCATTGGTGTAGCCAATGTACCGATTACTTGCAGTAAGAATGAGCTCCTACAATTTACCCCAGCTAGTGGAATGACATGTGGTGAATACATGAAACCATTTATAACAATGACAGGAGCCGGTTATCTAACCAATTCGGATGCTACTGATGTATGTCACTTCTGTCAATATTCTTCAACAAACGAATATTTAGCAACAGTCAATAGTCACTATTCTAATAGGTGGAGAAATTGGGGTATTTTTATTTGTTACATTGCATTTAATTACATTGCAGGTATCTTCTTCTACTACCTTACAAGAGTCCCAAAGAATTCTAAGATTAAGAAGGAGTAATTGTATATATATTTTTAGATATAATTCTAAATATTCAGTACATAATACCATTTTAATTTACACAGTTTCAGAAATGAATATAATTTTGTTGGGCTAAAACATCAAAACACATAGAAATACTATTTTTTTTTCCTGTCAGTATCATGTATTTTAACGCTTTAAAAATCCCAACATTAACTGAAAATATTTTTATAAGTTTTGCTAAATAACTTGAATTAGATTTAAATAATAAAGCTAATGTTATCTAACTGTATAGCAATCTATATTATACCTAAGATCAATTCGCAACTATTAGCTTTTGAAAGTTTTGAAAAATAATCCTAAAAAATCCTATAATTTTAAAAACTTTTAATTTGAATAATTAAAATAAGAAACGTCTTCAATCCTCTGTTAATCTTGTTAAAACATCAACAGTCTCTTCAGGAGATGCTATCCATAATGTACAACCTGCTAATCTTGCTTTAAAATCATTAGCTGACCCCATCGGAGCAAATTGATCACCAATATGTAACGTTTGTGATGGATCTATTGGGTTTTGCGGATCATAGTACCGTTGTAAAACATAAATCCCTAAATTTTTCCCTCCAATATCACACCAGACATCACTTCCACCATCAAAACAGCTAAATTGGATTCTCTTTGCTGATGGGTAATTTTCTAAGGTACTTTGTAATGTTAACACTATCTCTTCTAATTGCTCCCTAGCAAGCTTTACAACTTTTTCTTCTCCAGACACGACATCAACAATTCTACCTGGTACAATGCCTACTGCTCTTTTCTTTCTAATGATTGTTGTTTCTTCCGGTAACATTAACCTTTTTTTTAATGTGTTCAAAGTCTTTTGAGCAAAGTCTAATGTTGCTTGAATGTCGGAATCTTTCCACTCCCTCATAGAATCCAGTATCCAGGCGTCACTATTAATATATTGGAATCCACATGTTTTTCTATTTGCATCACTGTATGTTCCATCTGTTTCTGTATCTGCTGTATCACTATCACATTCAAAATAACGAAATAAATAATTAGATTCACCTCCCATAATGGTTAAATTATTCTTTTGTTCTAATGTTAGATCATTACATTGCTTAATAGTTTTCACTAACCCATCCAATCTTTTTTCATATATGTTTGCTTCATCGTAACCGGCTGCCGTAACGATACCTACATATATATTATATTTTAGTAATTTGATAATCAAGGGGATGACTGGATTTTTAGCGACCAAAGAACCACCATCTTCATATAATGTAACATCACCATCAAATGTAACCAATCTCAAAGGTTTGCCATACCTGGGACCCAACCGCTTCTGTTTGATAAAGTAAAATATTTGTGCAGTATTTAATAATCTTCTAACATCATTAAAACTTGGTGCTACCATTCTTCTAGCAGAGATAGCTTTAACCGAATCCTCCCATAGAAATGCCTTCTCCAGGGGCAATGGTGTGAAAAATGTACCAATTGATGGAACTAAGAGATTTAATCGTGATCTTCCCAATGAAGATTCATTCAGATATTCCTCGTCATTGTCCGACTTTTTTTTGTCAAATTCAATCTTATTCAGAATCAATTCTTCCACATCCTTCAAAATTTCTGCATATTGCGACTTAATTCTTTGAGATGTTGTCAAATCATCGGTATCTTCTTCATCATGAGACACAGCATGCAATACAAAAGGAGTAGCCAATAACCCCTTAATCCAATCAATAAATTCATCTTTTCGATGACTTTTCAAATGATATTCTACTCTATAACGTGATGACATTTCCACAAATGATACTGTTTAAAAGGTTCCTTTTCTTATATGTCACTATATGTTTGGTTGTAAAAGGCAGCTTTTGTAAACTGCTCTAATATATATAATTATATAATATAAGTACCTTTAATTAATCAATAACAATATTCTTATTCCTCTCTTTACTGCAAAAAAATAAAGAAAGAAAAAGTGATTTCGCCCAGGATCGAACTGGGGACGTTCTGCGTGTTAAGCAGATGCCATAACCAACTAGACCACGAAACCAACCAATCACGTGCGATGTTGCAGTTTGGGCTTAAAACCAATTCTTTTAAGAGGACTATTAGACATATAGTTAGAGCAATAACAAATATATAAGGACGTTATATATATAAGGGAATTAAAGGATTATTGCTTGTTCTTCTTTCATATTATACAATATGTTACATATAATTATAAATCAACTAAAAATACAAATTTAGATACCAAGATGATAGTCCTTTATATATGAATCATAAGTTGATAGTTTCTTATTTGAGTTCTGTAATGATTGCCACCGTAAAACACATCTTTCATTAATTAACTCATTAATGTCTCAATAATATCTCATTAATGCCTCATTAATGTTCCATTAATGTTTCATTTTGTTATTGTTGGAACTTGGAGCACTCAGCATCCATGGTAATGGTAGACATCATTAAGTTATAGATGCTTATTTTATTTTATACTAAATACAAGTACATATTTGTTATATAGTGTATTCAGTATACATTCTTTTATTTACTTCAAGTTTTCTTTTAAAGTTTTTCATTTCTTTAACAAAACATATTTTGTGACAAATAAAATGTCTTCTTGATATTATGGTACATTCGTGCGCCACATAATATACAGAAAAACTAATTAAAAATAATTCTTATGAAAATGACAGTAATAAACTCTCATTTTCCAACAATTTCTTATGATAAACTAATCTCAATCACATTATTAACATGCTAACAAGATGACTCTTTATGTATAAAATTGGAAGTTGATAATTTTTTAAATAAATTTTGCCATAATTACTAATTATTCTTACGAATTCTTTTTTTATTAATCCATTTATGCACTTATGTGCCTATACTTTTATTTATTTTTTTTAGTGGAATTACTTTTCGTACTTAAGCATCTCAGTATTGTTTCATTTAATGAGTTCTTTGTTTTTATTCACTTAAATATTCAATATGTGACATATGGCATATCCTAAAATTTTGAATTTCCAACTAGAACATGTTGTTGACAATCATTACAAAAAACCTAAACACCATTTCTTTAACTCTAATTAAATTTTAGTGTTAACCATTATATTCCAATTCTTTCGTAATATTTAAGTGAGATAGAATAATATTTTGTGATGGGATTTTTTTAAAGTTAAAGATTTCTTACATTGTAGAGATAATAATATATTATCTGAATATATGTGCAGATATTTTTTTAAAAAAAAAGAAATATTTTAAAAATAAAGGAGATATTGTCTTTATTTGTAGACAGTGTATACAGCCTAAACTCTGAATCACATTGCAAGTTGTTTCAAGCAATTTCTAGATTCATGTTGATAAAAAATCACTCAGTTAAAAAGATTCTGTATAGAGAAATGACTTATTTTTTATATAGATATTGATTCATTCTAGCAAAAAATTACCGAAAAACTTGGTCTAGAGACCTTTGAATGTTGAGGGAGAAAGTGCAAGAAATATTAGTCAAAATTAACATTTTTTTTATTTTATCTCTTTAATTCCTTGATAACAAGAATAACAACAACAAGAAGAATTGTACCGTTGATTTACTTATTAAAATCAACAACCATACAATTTGCAAGTACTTATATATAATTAATATCCTTATATTAATATCCTACCTACAAAAAAACTCCTTGCTTATATCAACAAGCAACCAAATAAATTTTGTTTGTTTTAACCATTTTTTTATATTGGGACCGTTAAAAGTATTTTTTAGTTGTTTTCTAACTGTTATTAATCATTTATTATTTTAGATTTACAATGTAAAAATTCTGAACAAAAGCATATAAACAAATATTCATTTAAAAACACTCCCATGGCAGAGGAAGTTTCCAAACCTCTTTCTTCCGCCTTGTCTTATATGATTGTATCTTCCTTTAAAAAAGAAAAAAAAACCAAATAAATAATGCCAACCCTTATTTAGGAAGCAATTAACTTGGATCCAAATTGAGGTCAAATATTATTCATTCTTCTAATTTCATCGTTCTTATATTTTAAGGTATACCAATATTCTTTTGATATATATGATCGAGATGAAGGGAAAGTTAGACAAGTTAATGTGATTTCCTTTTAATATTTTTACTACTGGTCTTTTTTATTTTTATTTTTATTTCAACCACTTCCTATATCAAGTTAATTCTATTAATAATAACGAAGAATATTCTATCTAAAAATACTCCAAACATACATAACACTACAATACGTGATATATATATTATTCATTTATTATTCTTTTTAATCTTAACATTGACATAGAAATATGGAAAAGGAAAAGCCTTCAAGATTTAACACCTCTGCTCCCGTAGAGTCTGCTCACACTAAAGACAGTGACAATAATCACAATGATAACAACAATCATCTTGTTGAAGGAATTACTATTGCAAAAAATTTACATAATGAAAACTTCAATAAAAATCAGGATAACAGTTCGCTTAATGGCAATGTGCCAAAATATTTACCTAGTGTCCCACAACAGGAATACCATTTTGAACAAAATCCTATTTATAATTTATCAGCAAACGTTGAAGGTGCACCTATCATGACATATGAAGACGTTTTTCCGAGAAAGACAAAGTATAATTCAAAATTTAATGATTGGCCATTTACTTTATTCTTTATTTTTGTTTTCTGTGCCTTCATAGTACTTTCTTCACTAACATTAAGAGCTTGGTCACAAAATTATTCTCAACAAGGTCATGGTATCTACACAAAATCTACAACAAATACGATGAATACAAATTCTGCAATTCTTTTGATATTTGTTTGTTGTATTTCTTTAGTATTCGCCATCACTGGATTAGTTCTTTGTCGTCTATATCCTAGATTTTTCATAATATCCGGCATAATATTAAATATTTTGTCTGGATTAGGCACTTCAATTATGTATCTATCCTTAAAATATTGGTCTGCTGGTATTGTGTTTTTAGTATTCACTCTATTTATTGCCTTTTGTTTTTGTTCAATAAGAAGTCGAATCCCATTGGCAACTATCATCTTAGAGATAGTTATTGATGGAATGAAAACTTATCCTCAAACTTTAATTGTTTCAATATTAGGTACAATAATATCGGGTGCATTTGCCATTTTATTTTCTTTGGTCATTGTAGCAACCTATATGAAATATGATCCAGATCCAAATAATCCAGGCTGCAATACTTCGGGTGGAAGTTGTTCAAATTCCAAATTAATTGGATTATTAGTTCTTGTATTCTTCTGTGGTTACTATATTTCCGAGGTTATCAAAAACGTAATACATAGTACAATATCCGGAATCTATGGTTGTTGGTACTTTATGTCTAAAGCTGACCAAAGTACACCTAAATGGATTACAATGGGGTCCTTCAAAAGAGCTATGTCGACATCTTTTGGTTCAATTTGCTTTGGATCTTTAATTGTATCTTTAATTGAAACTTTCAGACAAACTTTAACTTTAATTAGAAATGCGTTCATGATCAATCAAAATTTTGGAAATATATCGCATGTCATATTTTGGATTATTGATTTAATCATAGGATTTTTACGATGGTTGGTCCAATATTTCAATCATTACGCATATTCGTTTATTGCTCTTTATGGGGAATCTTATCTAAACGCAGCCAAACAAACTTGGCAAATGATAAGAGAAAAGGGATTAGATGCAATAATCAATGACAATTTAATCAATACTGCGTTGACTTTTTATGGATTATTTGTAAGTTATATTGCTGCTTTATTTGCTTTTTTATACTTGAGATTTACCAAGCCCAGTTATAATGATACAGGAGGGTTCAATGGTCCTCTAATTGCATTCTCCTTTGTCATTGCTCTACAGATTTGTAATATTGCTACTGAGATTATTAGGTCAGGTACTGCTACATTTTTTATAGCATTAGGTAGTGATCCAGAAATATTTCAGCAATCCTATCCAGAAAAATTCAATGAAATATTTAATGCATATCCACAGGTTCTAGAAAAATTCAAACAACACAGTGTGTAAAAACAATAACCCTTATAATATTAAAATTAAATTCTTATATGTCTATATTCTTTCTATTCTTATTTTTCATTTATTATTTCTATATCGCTATCTACTGCTACAAATAAAACAATAACATCAATCATAACACTTTATCTACAAAGTTCCTTTCTAATATCTAAATTTACTCAACTCTAGAATTGATATTTTTCCTTAAAAACCATTCTATAAATACTCTAATGCTTTCTTTAACCTTTCTATAATTTCTTTCATTAAGACCATCAGTTACAGATTTTAATAAATCATCTCTCTCTTTATCTGATACATTACCTAAATCATTAACTACATTAACAATCCATGAAGCACAGACAGATGAGTCATTTTCATTAGCCTCAAGAGCCAACCTAAAACATTTGACTATACAATTAATTGCTTCTGAATGGGAAGTATCTTTAAAGACAGTAACTAATCCGCCAAACAACGAATTAACCAAATTAGCACCACGGTTAACAATAATTTCTTGAATAATTTGTTGACGCCAATCATCAGGTACAAGCTCTATTGAAAGAGTAGAAATTGGAGGTGTCCTAAACCCCCATGATATTATATCATCTAGAAAACGTAAGATATAAACATAGGCATCTAAAGTTTCCAATTTATTAACCGCCTCAATTGCCACATCTACCACATTATCCAACAATTCAGTAGACATAATGAATTCTTTTGGATAAAACATAACTAAATCGCTTACCATGGAAAAGAAATCCATAATAACCTCATAATAATTATTTAATTGAATCTTATCCATTTTTTGAAAATTTATAATAAATGTGCTACATTGTGATAACGCAAATTGCCAAACAGCTTCCTTTAATTCAGGAGAGACAGGGAACGATTCATCATCACCAAAAATAACAATCACAGAATCAGAACACCATAATAAAGATCCCAAACCAGTAGTGGCATATTCCTGAACTAAAAATTCTGCTAAAGTACTAAGAATAGGTTCACAAAAAACATGGTACCTTTCAATGATCCTCCTTAACAATTTCATAGACCTCTCTACAATAACAGTATCAGTTATAGCACCTTGATCAACCATAATAACTCTGATTGCATTCCATATTCTCTCAATGCATGGTACTAAAGGTTCATGACCTTGTTGGGGATATTCAAATCTAGGAGATAATTCTTCAAAAAGTGCATACAAAAGATCAATTCTATCAGCAACAAATTTATTATAACTTGATGGTGAATTTTTCCATTGAAGAATAAAATGTTGTAAATGTGTTAAATTGTCATCAATTAATTTATCAAATGTACTAGCTACAGTTTCTATAGGTTGTTTATTAATCACTGCACTTAATCCCTGACAAAGCTCGAATTGAGACTCAATATCTCTTGATAAGATATCTTGAATATTGAAATAAAAATCAATCAGTTGATTTATATAATCACTTAGTAACCTTGAACAATCTGAACAGAAATACATTAAAGCATGTGATGATGCTGTAATAATTTCTAAAATTTGTCTATCATCTTGAATTATACTGTTTTTGACTTGATCAAATCCACGGAATATGTATTGTAATTGAATTTCAAGTAGTTCAGGATGTTTGCAAGTCCATTCAGTGTAACGTCCCAATACTAATGTAGCAGAATATCGCAATTTTGGGATCTCAGGAAGGTTACATATAATCTGTATAATTTGTGGCAAAAATTTGTCTTCAGTTAATGGAATTTCTTGTGCCATTGTTCTTAAAGAGAATAATGCAGCTTCCAAATTTTGCCATTCATTTCTTGATGTATTGTTTAAATTTGATTTAATTTGTTCTAAGGGATGAGTTAATGCATTGGCTGGACCTACTACTGAGACACAATCTTTTAAGACATCACCCATAGTATATCTAAATTCTTTAAATTTATCCTCATTTTCCTTGGAAGTAAATGAATCTTTTGGATATTGTAAATGCCCAATTATTCCCTTTATCAATTCGATAAAAATGCTTGTGAAGTATTTCTTGGATTCTTTGTATCTAATTAAAACAAGATTTTGTTTCAAATTGAACCAAAAGGGGAATGTATAAGCAACCACGTCTAGATCCGAATTTTTACAAGTCAACATTAGCAATATCATCACCATTGGCTGAAATGCTTCTGGGGATTTAGATATATGAATAATCCAAGCCTCACCAGCTTCAACAAACAATCTTGTAAAATTTTCCAATAATTCAGGATCTATTTCATCTTCTGCTTGGTCCTTATCCTTACAAGTGACAATTTGAGGTATTAAGTTCGATTGTAAATTCATCAATTGCCTATATAGGGCCATGATTAGATCATCATCAACTAAATCTCTACTCTCTTTTAGAATAATACATAAACAATCCACAGCTGCTTCGAAGACTTCATTGTTATCTGAACCATTCGACAAAGAGTCAAATACCAAATTAATCAGGGGCTCTACAGTTAGGAATTTTTCAATTGGGAATTCAAAGGCCCATGAACTTAAACAATGCAATATACTCTCCAAAGTTATGTCTACAGCTATATTAGTTTTTGAAACTGTACTCAAATTATTTTGTTCCTTTAATGTATTGACACAAGATATTAGAAATTTTAAGATGTCTTCAGATATGGTATCGATTAATTCGTGTATCCTTGAGTTGTATTCATCTTCAGTTAATGGGATTGAACCAATGTCTAATGTCTCTTCGGGTAAAATCTTAAAAAATATCAGCAAAGTTCCAGGGAAATTATTCAAATGATTAATAATCTCTAGGATTGGATTCTTCCAATCAATCATTTGAATGGCCAACCTGGCTAAAGCTACAGATAATTGAGTAATAACCAATCTGTGGGTATGAATCTTTAAAAGATCTAATAGCATTTGTTTAATGTGCAATTGACCAATTGAATCCAACTGAAACAAATCATAAGTTACTTTATTTCTTAAAGTCTGTGATGCAAAAATCTGTAAATCTAAGTTGTTGTCAGTGGTATCGCTCAATATTTGAGTAGATACGTTCCATGCCTCATTAGACCTTTGAAAATTTTCCATAAATTGTAAGGCTTTATGTTTCTCCTCTTGTGTTGCATTAGAGGAAATGCATTGAATTGAATTGAGAATCACAATAAAAACATTCTCATTTTCTAACATATTTCAATTGATCAACTTATATATATATATATATTTCTTTTCACTATGTCCTACTTTTTTCTTATCTATTTGAAACTCAGTAGAAACCTAGTAAAGTTAAATACGTATGTTATTTTACTCGAGTCAACAACTATCTCCAGAACCATGAGTTGTGCAAGTCATTTTGTATAATTGAACAATAACAATAATAGACAATAAGCCTGTAACCCCATAATCATCCCCACATCCTCATTGATTTTACTTCTTTTGTTTCTTTTATTTTTTTCGAAATTTTTCAATTCCATTTTGCAAAAAAAAAAAAAATAAGAAAAGTAACAAGAGTCTCATACAAAACAGGCAGAGAACAAAAAGAGAAGAATAAACTAAGAGTAGTAAATGATCGGTATTAAGAGCTAATAATCACTAAATAGGGTTTCATCTGTGTTAAGTAGAAATATATTCCAATTGCCCTTTAACTATATATATATGCATAAAGATTAATATCATGTCCGCAAATAAGAATAGACAAGTAGTACCACCAATTAATTGTATATTTAATTACTTACAACAACAGACTCCTGTAAGCATATGGCTATATGAACAAGTAGGATATCGAATTAGAGGTAAGGTAAGAGGGTTTGACGAATTCATGAATATTGTTATAGATGATGCATGTCAAGTGCCAGTAAATAAAGATACTGGGAAAGAGGATATTAGCAAAAGTGAATCCCTAGGAAGAATCTTAATAAAAGGTGATAATATAACTTTGATAACATCAATCGACGATGAATAAATTAAAAAAAAAGAACAATAAAAGAAAAAAGAAAATAATCACCACAATATGTAAGCCCATTTATCCGCACACACATATACACATATTCGTATACTTTATTTACAAGGGTGTATTTAACACCATATATATACATACATACATATATACATATGCATATAGATCTATTCAGATTGAAAAATAAGTTAAATTTAATTAAGTTGTTGGGATTGTTCATTTTGTTGTCTTATTCTTTCTGCGAAATCTTCTGCTTCATTGTTTAAGTACTCTTTAATCATTGGAAGACCAGGTTTACCATTAATAGAACCAAACAATTCATCGCCAAGTTTATTCTCGATATTATTTTTTCTTGTTTCCTCAGATATGGGCAATTTTCTAATTGGAATTAAATTATCTAATTTTTTCATCAATTGTTCTTCGGTGACAATAAACTCATCTGCGACATAATATAGCTCCAACAATTTGCGAATCTTATTTTCCCTTGATTTGAATTCCACTAAGTCCCTATTATATTTTCTTTTCATATCCAACAACTTCTTCTCTTCCTCAGTTCTTTGTCTCATTAAGGGCTGGTTAATAATGTGTTCCAGGGATGGGACAGTCAAATCAGAAGACTTCTTTTGATTGATCAATTTCAGTTCCCTCTCATGTTCCAGTTTTTCAATCTCTTTTCTCCTTTGGATCAATTCATCTCTTCTAAGTATTCTATTTTCCTCGTTTCTAAAGGCTTCCTCCAAATATCTTTGACGTAACTGTGCTCTTTCTAATTTCTGCCTTTGTTCAACAGTATTAATCTGCAAATTTTTATGACTTCTTGGAACTGTATTTTTAATTAAAGTCTCCACATCAATGAATTCTGGAGCGGGTGGCACCCTGCTTGACTTTGGAGGATGTTGCACACCATCAGCATACCCTTCACCACGTGGACCCTTGGGTTGAGCAGCTTTACTTTTAGCAATTAGATCCAATTGTTTGGTGGTGGGTTTTTTCAGGATACTTCTTGTGACTGGTAAAATACCAGATTTGTAACCATACTTAGCGATACCTTTTCCCATGATAAAATGAAATGAAACTGCAACAAGTGGCTGTTATTTCTTACACTCTCCCCCTCCAATTAATTACAAATAAACAAGAGAGTTAGTAAGTCAATATTTATGTGTACGTGCGTTTGCCTGAGACCAAAAATGATAATAGTACACCTTCTTTCACCAGCATTACTAGCCAGAATGGACCGTATATGTAGTATGATACACTCTAATCAACCAACCGATACATCCCCTCTCAACTCTTCTGTTCTCGAAACTTTTCAAAGACAGAAAACTGGAAATCAGCCAAAAACGAAGAAAAGAAAAAATACAGAAGTAAAAGTTTTGCGGTGTGTGGGCGGACCAAAACATAAACCTTCAGTGACTTTAACAGAAGAAGAAGAAGAGATGCTAAACCATTAGTACATCCAGTCTCTAGCCATCTCTATATACAGGATCTCATACTGTAACCACCTGTATAAATAAATACATAAATACATAAATACATAAATACATACATACATATATATATATAAATGTATTTATTGCAACAAAAAAAAAACAACACAAAGCAAAACCATAGATATAAAAAAGAAAGGATATCCTGTAGAGATAATAAATAAAAAGATACAAATTCAAATAGAATGATTAGAAGATTTGTAACATATTTTTAACCGGTTACTTTTACATTTATCCCTTTTTACTTTCTTTATTTCTTTTTTACTTTCTGTCAATGACATATTTTTTAAATACCTTTAAATAAAGTATTAATTTGATAACCTCTTTCATCTATAATAGGAAAGTCTGGATAGTTGCCATTTCTTTGTTGTAAGGTATTTGATTGATATGGAGATAATGATATTGCAGGATATATTAGATTTTTATCAACCTGGGTGTTACTGGAAACGTTATCAACGGTTGTCTTGGCAGTTGTGTTAGTTATTATGCTGGTCTCTGGAATATTTTTTCCTCCACTGTTACCGCTACTATTATTATTATGGGTACTGTTATCTATTGTAGCGTTATTCGTTAGTCTATTAATATTGATGCTGCCTTGGGTATTAACAAAAGTGTTTGTGTTATTGTGTGTATTAGAATTAGAATCGGTAATGATGGTATTTGTAGTATTCATGATATTATTATTATTATTATTATTATTATTATTATTATTATTGTCATTATTACCATTATTGCTATTATCATTAAATGATATATTATTAATATGATTATTATCACCACTGGATAATTGTAAATAACCTCTTTCTTGAATAATTGCTATAGGATTAGGATTAGGGTTAAGGTTAAAGTTAAGGTTAAGATTGGAATTTATTTTCCCATTCTTCTCATTTAATTGATTCTTATCATTTATCACTATTTGAACAGTATTGTTAGAAATAATATCTTTATTATTTTTTACTTTATCCTCACTATCTATACCTAGATTCGACAATGAATTTTCAGTCTTATCTGTTAAATCTATCGATACACCTTCCATTATACCCTTCTTACCATCCTTATCGTCCTCTCCTTTGTTTTTCTTTTTATTGCCTGATTTATCATCGGATGATTCAATTTTCTTTGCTCTTTCTTTATCCCACGGCAGTTTCCTCTTTGACAAAAGAATCTGCACCAACATGTCAACTTTCAATGGATTTATCGTCTCAAGCAATTTCTCTTTATCGACCGTAGACTCCACACCATGTGAACTCATTAAATGGTTTCTACAACGACGTGCCAATTTAAGTTTCAACTCATTTTCATCTTTGAACGTGATTTTAGAGTTGCATAAAACATGATTGTGGAAATATTGACAGTAAACCGACAATGGGTTCCCGACCAAATACCCAAAATAGAACGTGTTCGTGGTCCTCGCTCTGGAATCAGTAGCCACCATGATCAATTTAGAAAAATCAAGATCAACATTCCTTTTGATCTCCAAAATTGCGCTCTTGGGGAATTTGACCGGTTCTGGCTGTGACTTAATGAGTTTTTTCAGTTTATAAACTTTGTAGATTTCTTCCCTTCTTCTTTCACTATCCGATGGAATATCGGTATCTTCTACTATATGAACTGGCTTAATACCTAATACTTCTGCCTTATAGGATTTGTGGGGTGTTTTCCATTGGTATTTCATATTCAAACATTTTTTCAGTTCATGTTGTTGTTGTTGTTGTTGTTTTGTTTTCTCTAATTCTCTTTGCTGCAGGAGCCTGGATATTTTCTTTTGCAACTCTTTAATTTCTTTACTCTGTTGTGCATAAGTCTTTGGCTCGGTTCTTTCATTTAAAGCAGTTTTTGTGAACTCAGTCGAGGCGAAAATTGGATTGACCTTTGTTTTAGTTGTTGCTGTTGAATTTTCAAGTGATGTGTCAGTGATACCAGGGATATTGATTTTTTTACCAGTCTTTGTATTTTTGGGTTTGGTAATTTTATGACTTGGTTCTAAATAAGATTCTTTTAAGAGTTGATGACTTTGTTTTAGCTTCTCTCTTAAATCATCTGGCCATCTGAGGGCTAACCTCATATAATCCGAATCCATTTTCAAACATAAATATTATGTATTTAGATAACCCTTATATCGATATCTGAATCTATAAAGTGTGGTGTTTGTGTATATTTATACAAAAATGCGAATATTGTTTATTTGTTATTATACCCAAAAAAAGATAAGATACCTTATTGTATGCCAATACTATGCTATGCTATGCTACGTTATGTTATATCATACTGTATATTTTTTTTTTATTTTCTTGTAAACAAAACAAGAGAGAGAACAAAATCAGTCAGGTAAAAGAAAAAAAAAAAATAAGTGGAAAATTTACTTGCTCAGGGTTCCTTCCATCATCGTTAATCATATAATTATTACAAACGACGCCAGGGGGTCTAACCCTATTGCCTTGAATTCTGTGAGAGGTGGGGGGGGGAAAGAAAAAGAAAAAGAAAAAGAAAACAAGAAATTCCTCAATACATTCCTTGTATTTTCTAATTAACCCTATCCCGTCTTTTCATTTTTACCGTATTACCACCACATCGCCCTGATAAATGAATATGATGTAACTGAAAAATAATAATAATAATAATAATAATAATAATAATAATAATAATAATAATAATGCAGGTTATTTTATTTTATTTTTTTTTTATTTTTTTTACATACTAGGGTTTGCAACCTGAAAGTTGTGTTTACAGGAGTAACTTTCTAATTGATGATTATTCAAGATTTTTACCATATTTCTACTTTGTAGTCTTAAGACACTAATTATATATATATATATATACATCAATAATAAAGAAAAAAAATTTGTTAATCTTACTCTTCGCCCTACTCTTTGAGAGTTCTTTTTATCAATTCTTTAACAAGAAACCAAGACCAAAAAAAAACAAGATAAACAAATACTACCTTCCAGTGGATATCTAGTTGATGTTCCCTGTGAAGAATCCTCGAATTGTAACAGAAGTAATAACTTTAAGTCCTTGAAAATTCTTTTCTTTTTTCTTTTTCCATCTTTCCATTGGAAGGACTTCCGTAATAGCCATGTTAAAAAAAAAAACCAACATATTCAACCATGAATATAACAATATATACAAACATATGGGTGAACGGAATATTAAACAATTGAATAATATACACACACACACATATCAATATATATATATATATATACATATTGATATATTTTTTTGTATTATTTTTGTTGTTAACAATAGAGCAACATTGAGATGTTTAGCGAGCAAAACATGCAAATCTGTTGTCTATTGTTTTGGCGCTTTCCTTTTCCTTTTCCCTTCTTTTTTTGTAGAAAATTGCACCCATTTTTATTGTTAGAAGAATATTCTTCAAAAAAGAAAAAAAAATTTTTTCTTTTTCTTTAATCTTGCTATTATTTCTTTTTTGTCTTGTATTGTTGTGTATTGTTCTGTGTCTGGAGAAGAATACCGGTTTCCAATAGATACCTCTGTCTTCCTTTGTGTTGGCAGATTACCATCCCAAGATCTGTTTCTCGAAAAGATTACTACGAGGAAGACTATTACTAGTCAAACCATTCCCTCAGACTATAAAGTAGATGTCTCCCTCCTGTTAGACTTTCCGTACTAACAAGATCCTAATAACATTTGCTTCTCTTCACCACTCTCTTCTCGGCAACCACTTCTATGGTAATAGATTCGTTTATTAAGTTACACATCCTTCTCAATTAAGTCCATAATATAAGTAACTTGTTTTTTTTCTTTTTCCTTTTCTTTTTTCCTCCTTTCTTCTAATTTGCACCTGCAATCGTATTCTTTCTCTTTCTCTTTCTCTTCCTCTTTCTTTCTTTCTTTCTTTTTCTTCCTATTATGCAATGGGTTGATGAGATATATGGCACCCTTTTATGTCGTTTATTTGCTATATATAATCAAAAAAACAAAGTTATTAAAATAAAAAAGATATAAATCGATCTAAATCAATACACCAAAAAAAAAACAAACAAAAAAAAAAGTTAAAAGGAAAGGAAAAGGAAAAGAAACGAAAATATTAAATCAATCCAAATCAATATCCAATTAATCAGAACTTATTTTTATTATTATTATTATTATTATTATCTTTTTTTTTTTTTTTTTTTGTTTTATCCTTCTCTTTTTATATTTGTATATCTCTCTTAGCATATTTATTTCCAATATCCTATCGCATTATATTCCGCACATCACCATAACAAAAAATATTATTAAGATTTAATATCTACAAAAAAAATAACAGGACAAGAGAGGAAGAAAGAAAATAATATTAGGCATTATAGTTAATTAAACCAAGATGGGTAGAATAAGTAAATTTTTCGGTTGTCCTGGTGAAAGACCGGCTCTGCATCATAGGGCACCATTGATTCCTCATGATCAAGATGTCATACAACAATTAGATCCCAAGACTAGACATGTCCGTATGCATCATCTCAACTCATCTAGGGAGACACTTGTTGGAAACGAAACCACAGCCAGTAGCATTGATCATAATGGCAACAATAATTGTGGTAGCATTAGTGATCACACGGATAACGAAGAAGACGATGACGCTTATTTGAGTGATTCCTCCACAAAATTAGATCTGGCAGATGTATTGTTACAGACAAACGGTTGCATAGACACGAATATGTCGTTTACTGGGCTAAAGAAATCATACATGGACAGCTGGTTGGATAAGGCTGTTATGTGGGCTGGTTCTCAAGTCATGTTTTTCCTGATGTGGGTTATTCTTATAGTGTGGGTGATCGTAGGTGCAATCTACAACGCTCCATTCAATTGGCAAGTCGTTATGCAAGATGGTCAATCTATCCAATGTTATTTCTGGGATACTCTGTTAACAAGACAACAGTTGACCTCTACACACGAACAAGTACTGATTGTCACGCAATTGAGATCCCGAGTTCGTTCATTCAAAAGATTCCTGCTTCGTGATCCTGTTGTTACCAACAATAATATACCTATAAAATTGGTGAAAACTGATGAAGAAGTCAAGGAAAATGTTCATAGGCAAGAGAAAAATTCTGTTAATAAATTTTCTGTTCTTCATGTTAATAGTGATAATAATTGCCATATCAGAAAGGGAAAAGGAGCAGAAGAGAAAGAACAAGAACAAAAAGGGAGTGATGAAGATGATAGCATTATGGAAATTAAAAAAGTGTCGAATGCCCCCCGTGTCAGCGTCTATACACCACATATCGATGATACTACTATATCTGGTGCTTTGCCCATGGAAAATTGGTATGACCGGTTAAGTACTACATTCTCTTGGATTATCGGTTCTGTACCATCAATGATCCTCTTCTGGGTAGGTATCATTGTGTGGATTGGGTGTGGTGCTATCCCACAAGGCGACGAGACCTTCAGTGATGACTGGCAAATGGAAATCAATACAGCAGTTGCAGTCTCTTTGTTGATCTCTTCGTTTTTCTTACAAAACATTAGAGCCAGGCATGACGTTTTTATTTCCAAATTTTTATTAAAGATTCATTCTATGGATTGCAGCATTGATTTGATATTAAGGACGGCAAATAGCGATTTCACTAGTGAAAACCCAATTGTCACTGTTGAACCACCAAAAAGGACCAAGGCTGAACATCTAATAGATTGGTACGCAGATGTGGTCGGTACTGGTATAGGTATAGTAATTGCTATATGTGTATTTGCTGCTTGGGCTGCTATTGGAAGTCCCCTACACTGGTCAGACAATTGGTGGTTAATTATTGGGACTTACACAGGTCTTGTTGGATTCTTAGACGGGTTCGTTATTAGACAGGTGTACTTCAGAATCATCAACCACGAAGAAAATAATTTCAAAAACTTGGCGGACGAGGATGCTGAATTGTTCCAGCTGTTATCCATAGAATGTCCTGAAGAATATTTCGTATCACCAAAACATAAGAGGACTCTAAGTTACAAGATATCTGAATTTGTCAATCTATGTTGTTCCACACAGTGGAGTGTTTTAGTATCTGTTCTTATTATTATTGGGTTAATATGTGCTGCAACTGGTATGCTGTGGAGTACGACGGGTCAACTTATTGCAAATACACCAACTATGATTATTGAAGAATTCTTTATGATTGTTTTAATTCAGGCACACAATTGGGCTGATGAACAAAGAAGAATAGAGATATCAAGCTTGTTTGCTAGAAGACACATATTATTGGAATATGTCCGAAATAAATATATTTATTCGCAATACTAGTAATTCATTGCACTAAGATCAGAACATAGCATAACACAATACAATATAACACTCTACATTCAATATGTAATATTCCATTCCTCTGTATAGTATGAACATATCTTTTGAAATATGTATAATTTTTTAAATCATAGAAGATTTTTTTTTTTATTTTTTTATTTTTTTATTTTTTGAGAATTAAAAAGTCAGATTAGAAGAATAGACAAAACCGTAGTTAAACTGTTAATTGTGCAAACGAAAGTATGTAATATTATATGAATAATATATATATATATATAGTAGTCATATGCTTCTTGGATAAACTTTCTAAGGAAAGAAAAAAAAAAAAAAGAGAACGAAAATTTGATAAATTAGTCCCAAAATATTAAAAACATAAATTTTTTTTTTTGATACATTTTTTTTGTCCTGTGCCAGATCGTTTTCTCTCACTAACCAAAGACAAATCAAAGGATACACGTCCTCAGTAAATCACATTACCAACATACAAACACACACACATATATATATATTAAAGCAAAAATTTAAATAAATATTAAAATTTATAAATGCCCAATAGAAAAAAAAATTCCTGTTTTAAGGATATAGACATAAAAATGTAGTATATTCTAATATAAAATTTTAATTGAATAGTGATACAGTAAAGCTTCTATCTATCTTAAAGTTTTTCTTCTTTATCTATAAAAAGTTTTTTATCAAAAAAAACAAAACAAAACAAAACAAAATATAACAAAACTTAATCAAGATTTAAAACTTAAAGATACCAAGTATTTAAATTTATCCGGAACAAGCCATTTTTTATTCCAATAATTAACCCATCTAACTACTTACATAACAGACATTATTAATATTGTCAACATGATAAAAAATATTAATTTCTATAATATTTTTTTTAGCCACTCATAGTGTTCTTCCTTGACATAAAATAATCCTTTTGAAATTCTGTTATTATTATTATTATTATTATTATGCATAGTGACTCCTGAAACTGCCAAATACCAAACCACACATGTTACATACAAAGATACAAGCATACGTATACATTATTTACACACACACATATATATATATGATTAGTTTTGTTATAAAAACAAATTATTCTTTTTTTTTTTCTTTTTTTTTTTTTTTTTTGGCTTAAATTTCTGCCTTCCCTCCCCTTTTTTCTTCTCTATTTTCCCAAAAGAGAAATACCTACCAAATTAGGAAGAATATGTTTTAAAGAGGAAAACAGTACCAATCTGAGAAATTTATCAAAACAGCTGTGGTGTATGGGCGGCCCAGCAGAATTTGGCAGTGGGAGAAAAGTTTTGGCTGAGAAGAAAAAACCGAAATTCTCTAAAGCAACCCAAGCAACTCAATCTTGTTTAATCCACAACAAGAAGAAGAAAACTGTTGAAGAAGAAGTAGTAAATGGAAAGGAAAGAAGAAAACCAAGACTTTACTTCAACTCTGAGTCCAAGCTTGTTCGAATTGTAGACTGTCTTTTTGCTTTTCAAGACGAAAACCCAGAAGAGAGGAAAAATAAATAAACAAATAATTAAATATATATATATATATACGCCACACAATCAATAAATAGTCTACTCTCCAAATATGGCAGGCTTATCGTTTGACAATTACCAAAGAAACGCATTTCTAACTTCTAAAAACCATTCCACTCAACCAAAGGCCACGTCTACCGGTACCACTATTGTAGGTGTCAAATTCAATGGTGGAGTAGTTATTGCAGCAGATACAAGATCAACGCAAGGTCCTATTGTAGCCGACAAAAACTGCGCGAAATTACATCGTATTGCTCCAAGGATATGGTGTGCAGGTGCAGGTACCGCAGCAGACACAGAGGCAGTGACCCAATTGATTGCTTCCAATATCGAATTGCACGCTCTCTCCTCCAAGAGACAACCCCGTGTGGTCACTGCATTGCAAATGTTAAAACAACATCTTTTCAAATACCAAGGTTACATTGGTGCATATTTGATCGTTGCTGGCTGTGACCCAACTGGATCCCATCTTTTTTCTATCCATGCACATGGGTCTACTGACGTTGGTTATTATTTGTCGTTAGGTTCCGGTTCCTTAGCTGCTATGGCTGTACTGGAAGCTAATTGGAAAGAAGATATAACCAAAGACGAAGCAATAAAACTGGCATCCGATGCCATTCAAGCCGGTATTTGGAACGATTTGGGGTCTGGTTCTAATGTAGATGTCTGTGTCATGGAAGTGGGCAAAGATGCCCAATATCTAAGAAATTACATAACACCGAACATCAGGGAAGAAAAACAAAAGAATTACAGGTTTGCTAGAGGTACAACTGCAATCTTAAAAGAAAGTGTCTACAACATTTGTGACATTGAGGAAGAAGAGATATTAATAGAGGCATGATTCAGCACACACACACACACACATAGATAAATCTATATCTATATATATATAAGCACGTAAATACTTACATCAATACAGGGTATAATAATACAACACATCTTTTCCACACACTTGTTTCGATAGTGATGTTGGTGAGAAGACAAGCAATACATTTCTAATTGCATTGGGTCTTTTACACATTATTGTGTCATGTGACTGTGATTTCTATGTTTGGTTAGACACAAAAACATAGGAATCCAACAAAACAACGATGACAAAGAACGAAAAAAACAAAACAAAAAAAAGAAAAAGAAGAAAATGAAATTTCAAAAATTAGACGTTAGAAATTGGAAATGTGTAGATTTTGAGTCTTTGAAAGTACCTTTGATCTGAAAAGTATCGATTCAATTGTGTTTCTTTGTAGGTTTTATAAAGATTAAATCGATCTGAAATGGCTCAATTTTTATACCAAAAAAACCAACAGGCTATAAAGGTGATGCAGTCTATGAAATATTTCGTGGTTAACTATTGAAGTAATAAGTATCCACAAAAAGTTTATATCCTTTATTATTATTATTAGTATTCTTTCTTTCTTTCTTTCTTTTTTATTAAATAAATACATAGATCCAATCTTCTGATTAAACTGTCACGTTTAACTCTTTCTTTTGATTCCTGCTAGTTAGTAATCGTGTGTGTTTGATTAATTTATTCATTTTAGTTTTCTTCCAAGACAGTACACTAATAGTATTAATAATAGTTACACACTAACTTAAATACCTATTTAATATTTGTTGTGGAAGACTAGAACATAATTTGATCAGAGGCAATAACAACAAATAAAGAAGATATAATATATTATGGCACCTCCTGCATCGTCTAGTTCTAATCCAAGCAGTAATGGCGGGTTAACCAAGGAAATTAATTATGCTATAGATGCCATGAAACAACTGAAAGTTTCAGAGCTAAAAGAATTATGTAGAAGTACAAACTTGCCCCTGTCTGGACGTAAAATAAACTTACAAGAAAGAATCATCCAGTTCATTAAAGATTCAATGTCAATAGGCCATATTGATCCATGGAGACCTAAATCAATCGTGTTATTGATTCAAATGATTTATCAATCCAAGGAGTTACCATCGTACTTTGATGTTTGGTCCGAAGTCAAGAGTGGGAAATATCCAACGCCTATCATTCAAATACTTGGAGATGCCGGAATAAATATACAATCCCAAACTTCAACTACCAAAATAACCACAATTACTCCAGCCAATAGTGGCCATAATACCAACACCAATACAAGATCATCTTCCAAATCAAATAGTAAAAAAATAACAAATGATTCTGTACCCTTCAAATTACCCCCATTTTATAATATACAGATGGAAATACCAAAATCATCATATCGATTAGTTAAGGCACCTGGAAGAGGTGTTGGCGCAGTAAGATTCACTTTTACTGGTCATGAATGGTTAAAACTACAAAGTGATACCAAAAAATACAAACTTTATTTATTCTGTTGGCCAGCAACCTCACAATATCATTCGAATCCACATAATCATTATCATAATAAAGAAGTAATTGCATTCCCATCACCGAATGAAATCCTATTTAATGGAATCAAAATAACAGATAACGTCAAGGGGCTAAAGAATAAACCCGGTACGGCAAAACCCGCCAATTTGACACCACATATTAGACCACCACCACAGATAAATACATTAGATTTAATCTATGCTTACACTACAAGTGATTTCCAAATGGCGTGTTACATCACGGAATTCATCTCACCGGAAGAATTACTTCAGAATATCGTATTTAAACACCCAAAAATATCTAAGAAGTCCACCTTAAATTATATTAAAATGATTATGAATGAAGAAGATGAAGATGAATTAATAACTACTTCCACTGTTCTAAGTCTACAGTGTCCAATTTCTTATACAAGAATGAAATATCCCGCTCAATCACGTCTATGCCAACATTTACAGTGTTTTGATGCGTTATGGTATCTCCATTCACAGTTACAAGTGCCGACGTGGCAGTGTCCCATCTGTTCAGTCACCATACCCTTAGAGAATCTGGTGCTATCTGAATATGTAGATGAAATTCTAAAAAATTCTGATGAAGATATAGAACAAGTTGAGTTATCTTCTGATGGATCATGGAAACCATTTATTGAAGAAGAAGTTGTTTTGAAACAAAACAATGATCGATCAAATCAAAGTGATGGATCAGATGAGACAGCCCCGGTAAAAAAAGAAGTATCAAATGATATATTCAACAGTGATAGTCACAATAACACAAACATGCATGAACCTGTTGTTATAACCTTAGATAGTAGTGAAGATGAGGATGGTGAAGAAGAAGAACAAACAATACAGCATGGACTTACAATGAATGATGCATCTGACTCAGTACTTCCTACAACAACTGAGATATCAAGAGAAACCTCCACCAATGAATTACCTGAGAATACCAATGAAACCAATGAAGCTGATTTACCTTTATCCCAATATAGAAGAACTTCCACTAATGCTAGCGATGTCCCGGTACCTTCTTTAATATCTGGTTCATTATTAGGGTTAGGAAATGGTTCACAGACCCAACAAACAAATATAAACACATCAGTTAATCCAGTAAATCCAAGATTACGCCCTGTCCCTACTACTATATCAGATCAATCTAAAATTAATCCTATACCATCCCTTACTATACCATCTACAACACAATCATCCACCTCCAATATACCAACCAATGTATTAATTAATAAGTCTTCCTCTTTGTTTGTACCTACTAATCCATCGCCAACAATAAATGACAATAATTCCAACAACATTCTAGGTATTGGTGGTAATTTACCAATGTTAAATTTATCACAGAACATTCAACCGCCAATTGTAAACCCATTTTTAAACAATAACAACAGCAACAATAATAATGTCTATATTCCATCCTCCGTAAACAATTCTACGAAACCTTTACCTTTGTTAGCCAATACCTTCCCCAGAAATGATAACACCCTTTCAAATACATCTTCAGTTCCAATTCCCTCAGAGACCAATCATCGACCTATTGCTGTCCCTCATTCCAAAAATACTAATCCAAGAAGGTCCAGGACAGAAGTATCTCCATTCATACCAAGAAAACAATTCCCTCCGCCACTAAACGTACTTCCACGGAAAAGATCAGGTATCAATGACAACGAGTCTGTGAGAAGGAAAGACGTTCCACCAAATAACAACAACAACAACAACAACAATAATAATAATAATGATCAATATAATTCCAATATTATAATAAACCCAATTACCAGTCAACCATATAATGATGGAATAATTGTTAATAATACTACTACTAGCAATATTCCTAATTCTTTGTTTGGGGTAAATGCATCTTCAAATAATAATAAGAATTCATCAGATGTCATTGATTTAACATCAGATTGAATAAAAATAGTGGAATGTTCATATATAGCTGATTCATAAATTATAGAAAAAAAATTATATATAAAAATTCCATATTGTTATATAATCATTTGAAACTCTTTAAGCAATGTTCATTCATGAACTTATCAGTATTTTATTATTGTTATTATTATTATTTCTTTCACATGCATATTAATCATTTACAAAGAAAATTATTTAAGTGTTATATATAAATGGATCTATGTAGCCCTGTATACACATTCAATCCATCTTTTAATGGAAGATTGGGAACTTAGAGTCCATCCAATCCCATGGGTCATTAAATCTAATATTTTGATTCAATTTAGAGATTTCTCGGATTTCTGCATCTGTTAACGTAACAGATTCATTAATCTTCAAGTTAATTAATAGTCTTTCTTTATGGGAAGATTTCGGAATAATTGCAATCCCTCTTTGAGTGGCCCATCTTAAAATGACTTGAGAAGGGGAAACATCATGGGCTTCTGCAATTTTCTTAATAACAGGATGATCAAACAATGGTAATGTATTCTTAGCCAAGCCTTGTCCAAGATCTACAAAGGACTGCGGGCCAAAGGATGAATAGGCTACAACTTGAATATCGTTAATTTTACAATATTCCAGTAATTTTTCTTGAGTCAAATATGGATGGTGTTCAATTTGTAGAGCAACCGGCTTAATTCTACAACCTCTTAGAACGTCTTGGATTAAAGCACCTGGGGTGTTGGAGATACCGATAGATTTAGTCAAACCTTCATCAACACACTTCTCCAAGGCACGATAAGTGTCCATATATGGGACATGTTCCTCTGTAAGGATTCCCTTCCTCCAATCTTCTTCACCGGTGTAAAAACCAGGTGGATATTTAACGTCCATAGGAACATATTTGAAAGCAATTGGGAAATGAATATAATACAGGTCCAAATAATCTAGTTTCATGTCACCTAGAGTTCTTTGCAATGCCATCTTAACATGTTTTGGATCGTGATACGTGTTCCATAATTTAGAAATGATGAAAAGGTCCTCACGTTTAACGATACCTTCAGAGATAGCTTTGCGGATACCTTCACCCACTTCTGTTTCATTGCCATAGTCACAAGCACCATCGAATAGTCTATAACCTAATTTAATAGCTTCGTAGACTTGCTCGGCACAGATATCTCTGGGAATTTTCCAACAACCTAAACCAACTAGAGGCATCTTCAAGCCATTATTTAAACTAACCAAGGCAGACATCTTTGTAATATATGTTTCTTTTTTTTTTTTAGCTATTTATTCTTGTTTTTTTGAAGAAGATATTTTTCGAAAAGGACTTTAAGGGATGTGAAATTGTCTATTTGATCTTCACAATTGATGCACTCAGTAACAAATAAATATCTTTAGTTATGTTTTATAACAGAATATGTAGCTATTGGAGTGGAATTCCTCTCTCAAGGCATAGAATTGTCAACTATATAAGCATATGTGCATAGGGTGAACTGTACCTCACCCTTGAAGCGGATGATCTTGTATCTTCTGACTAATAATTTATCTTGTAAGTTAAATTGCGATGCGAAGCTCTAAAGATGGAAAAAAAAAATGGAAAGAAAAAGAAAAAAAAAAAGCAAACAAGCATTAATTACTTCGACAGATATATGTATATATGTTAAAAGGAACAAAGAAAAAATAAAAGGGAAAGTATTCAAATGTCTATAAAAAAAAAGAAAGGAAAAAAAAAAGGAAGCAAAAGAGAAGACACACATTTCATAACTTGGCTTTAGCATTTAGTTTTTCATATTCAATCAAGGCATTAGCCATTTCATCTGCTGCTTCAGTCAAATAATAGCGAATCCTTTTACCATCAAGACCCGACTTTCCAGGCTTAGTAACAATATTAATATTCAACCAATCTTTGTTAACCATATATGCCAAGCCTACACCAGCATCGTTAACTTGTGACCAGCCATAGCCGTCAAAATACTCACCAGACAATTGGGATGTGGAGATGTACCAAGTGGAGGAATAGTTGAATAATGGGTCATCGAATAGAGCAGGTCTTTGATCGTTTGTAGTCAACACATTCTTCAAGCCAAAAAAATGACGATCGATACCGTGACCATTTGCAGCGGACTTCAAATAATTTGAATGAGCAGAGATTGCATTTTGTAACAACTTAATTTTTTCACTCAGCGATAGTTTTGGGTTTGACCAATTTGAGACGAATTCGTGAGATTCCTTCGTCACAGATCTACCTGTCTCAGTACGGCCCTTAAAGTACTTTCTTGTAGATGCTGCTTCGTAAGTTGGAAATTGTTTGCCTAGATACTTGTACATGGCCAGCTGAATGATTTGTTGAATGTAGGAATCAGGCGACATCTTAAATTGTTTAATGAAATTTTTCCCGTGTCTTTGATATTTCCAAACGTTCAAATCATGTTCAGCCATAAGTGAGTCGAATTTAGCTTTTGCATCAGCAATAGAGTTTTTAATGGTTGGCGATAAAGTGAATTTTAATAATTCAGGTTGATAACTTGTGGACGGAGAAGAGGAAGAAGAGACTTCACTATCATCTAAGCCGATAGGTTTGCTAATATCATTCAAGAACTCACTTTGGTTCAATTTCATTAGATCCTGACAGATAAAGGTGTTCAAAAACAAAGTTGGGGTTCCATCCATCTTTGAATGTTCGCCTAAGAAACCGGACTTACCATTCCCAGTGACGAAGAACTGTAAATATTTGTCAAAGAATCTATTGATACCGTCTCCATGCCAGGAGTTTCTTGATTTTTCTTCCAAGGTGACTGGGCTCTTGTCTAAGTCCAGACAAAGCATGAAGGAGGCTCTATGGATAGTCTCCAGCGAACTCTTGGACAATGGATCTTTGATCAGCTCTAGGTATTGGGACCTCCATTGGTCTCTTGGCAAAGAGGTCAACACGCCCACACCGGAGTCATTTTGTGTATTGGTGATGTTATTGTCAGTTCTGACTGGATGAACGATGTCATTTATCTGTTTATAGATAAGATTCACAGGCAAGGGATGGCCGTCAAGAGTATTGTGGGTGAACATCTTATAGAAGTTGCCCTTATAAGCGACGACAATGAAGTTATTTTCAAAAATAGAGTAAAAGACACTTGTGTCAATATCTTTATTAGCACTAGTGTTAGTATTGGGGATCCTTGCTCCATTAAACATCAGATGGAAACTGTTCATACAGAAGGGGGTACCTTTGATCAGTTCAGGAGGCAAAGCCTCGTCCTTAATCAGTTCTATGAACTTGACGATAGATTGAACCAAAGCCGTAGCTTTGAAAAGCGGGTTATTTTCGATTACGGAATGGGTCAAGGAGCTCAATGGAGCATGGTTATAGAAATAGGAGACGTAAGGGATGACGGGGTCGTTGTAGTTTAGATAAGCTTGGGAGTCCCACCAACTGGACATCCAGTTTCTTTTATTGGAGGAGTGGTCCTGCAACCTTTTTTGTAAGATTGGGCCCAGGTTATTTCTAAAATCGTCACACAATTGAACTTGTTTTTGGTATTCCTTATTATTTGTGATATCATTGAATATAAATTTAGATTTATTGTTACTGTTATTGTTATTATTATTTGGAAGAGATTGGATAAAAGGTTTAATGGAGACCAAATATTTATTTAGAGTATCGTTTAAGTCAGGCACTGGCAAAGAGGGCAATTGGTCCTGCAAAGAGAATGTTTTACCTTTGTAGGATGATCTAGTGGCTTGGTAATGTGCATTAGGTTTATCTGCTATATAGAATTCATTATTATTTGTTTTAAACTGATATAAAGTGGAGTAATTGAAACGTTTCATTCCATTTAAGAAAAATGATCTTTTCAGGATACTCGAACGAATATTATTACTAGTAGTGTGATATCTAATCATTATCTGGGTATAATATGTGTTAAAGAAAGAAAGAGAGAATGAAATGAAAAGTTAAAAACACACCAAAACAAAAAGGGGTAAAATGAGTAAGGAAGAGGTTCAATGGAAATAAATATTTATACTTATATCTATATCTATAATTATGCTTGTATGTATAACTATTTTTATGTTGTAAGTGGACGGGTATATAATTTCTTAGCTCTTATCTCCCCTAGTTTTGTTCTTCTTTATTCCCTTTTTATTTAAAAACGAAAGAGAGAGAAAGAAAGAAAAAGAGATCAACCTGATACAAGAAGTCTATCAATGCGATGTGTGTATAAACACATAAATAAATACATACCAATCTGTCAATCAATCAATCAGTCTATATAACTATCTATCTATATATATATATATAGTGTTAGTATCTTATCCTTCAATCCATCCATCCGTAAGTTTGATCATCGAGAGAATGACTGATCGTCGAGTTGATTCCATATTCTTTTCTTTTTTTTCAGCCATGATCCAATCTCCAACGTCATTATTAAATGGAAAACAAGAATAAAAAAACAAGAATAAAAGAAAATGAATGACTCTCTTTTGTTGTTGGCAGATGGTATTGTTTGTTTACTTTTCCACTGACCCGAGACATATATATATGTATATATGCATATATTGTGTGTGTGTGTGTAGATGTATGGGTGTATACTGAAGTAGGGAAGTAAGAGGCAAAAAGAACAAGAACAAGAGAAGAAAGAAGGAAGAAGAAACAACACAGATGGGCGCATGAGTGATTTTAACATCAATTGCTACCAACTACCAAACTATCACTATCATTATCACTACTACTATCACTATTACTATTGTCGTTGCTTCATCTTCTTTTCTAGTTTAAAGTAAATCAGAATATTATAATACACTTTAATAATCACCTATACAAACACATGTAAAAATACATATGCCTTCGCATATCATGATTAGCATGGATACGTTGTCATTCATCATATAAAGCCATAACACAACGGCAAAAAGTGCCATCAGAAGTATATATGTACAATAAGAAGGAGCAAACCAGTTCCAATCCTCTTTCTGACTTCTTTGAAAGAAAAGGAAATATACACATATTATTGCACATGCTTCAATGTATATGTACATATACGCGTTGTGTTGTGTGTATTGTTATCATGTCCCTATTCACACTATATTTATATACATATATATCCTTTTTTTTTCCATTTTTTCCATTTTTTCCATTTTTTCTTTCTTTCAGAATTTTCAGTGTTTGATTGTTGTCATCTGTCATCTGCCATTTCTTCCCATACAATCCCTGAATACAATTAAGGAAAACGGAAGAAGAAATGGCATGCCGCTTGGGGCGACAACTTTGGTCATCAGCAAAAAAGAAAAAAAAACTAAAATAAAATAATATAAAGTGAAATGAAATAATAAGAACATAAACAGAAATCCGCACACCAGCACACTTAAACATGTACACACATGCATATACATAAGCACACACATACGTATACATGTACGTGTATCCTTCTTATCAGCTGTAAACAAGCAAGTTCAGGCAGTTCCAAGAGCTGCGACTGAAGGACGGAACAAATGTCGCTGCTGCTGCTTTGATTCAAGCAAACTCTACACTTCCTTGTCCTCTTTATATATAATTTTTCTTCCACGATGTCTGCCGCTTCATTCGAACAAAAACGAAAAAAAAAAAAAAGACTTTTTCTTTTCTGCTCTATACCACGTGACCTTGTATGTAATTTTGTTTTTTATTTTCGATTTTTTTTTTTTTTTTCAGTTAGGGTTTTGGTCCTACCGATCTTTTTTTTTTTTTTTTTTTCTACTGATTGTATATCTCCTTCTTTTTTGTATTTTTCTATTATATATGTATCTCTTTCTGCTAACAAGAAACATATAAAGTATACGAACCATATCACCACACAGCTCAACACTAATCATTTACCCATCGACATTTAGCCATCTAGTCCAAATTTCATTTTTATTCCTTATTCTTTATTTTTTTTTTTTTTTTTTTTAATTCTCCTTCTCCTTCTTCTTTTTAATTCACCCTCTCTTTCTCTCCTTGTATCATCGATTATCTTCAAAATAGAAAAGAATAACCTCCCCCCCAACACTATGTTGATTAGATTTTTCAATAAATCTCTTTTGGTCAATAGACCATTAAACCACAATTTAATATCCAAAGTTTTACCATCCTTATCCATCCATTCCCATCTCTATTCCACCACCTCTACTACAGACACAAATACAAAAGAAAATCTCCCATTAACCCCTACTCTTCTTCAGGATTCTCTCACTCCTCACATCCTAAAAATCGTACCAAACACCTCAGATATCACACTACTAGAAAAACAGGATGAATTGCTACGTAAAAGAAGGAAACTGGCTAAAGAAACCGTCAAATTGAAGACTTTCAAACCTATCTCCCCATCCTTGCGGTGGCTAAGGTACCCCGTCTATCCCCATCTCCATAAGGGTAAGCCTGTCCGTTTCTTAACCGTCCATAAGAACAGAAACAGCGGCAGAAATAACCAAGGTAGGATCACTGTTCGTCACAGATCTGGTAGGTTTCATAAAAGAAGAATCAGACTAGTCGACTTCTTTAGATCTGTCCCTGGGAAACAGACCGTTCAAAGGATAGAATACGATCCCGGTAGAACTGGCCATATCGCCCTATTGAAACACAACGAAACGGGAAAACTATCATATATCTTGGCTTGTGACGGATTAAGAGCAGGTGACATCGTTGAATCTTTTAGATACAGTAACAACAAAAACAACAATAGTACCAACAGTCAAAGCCAACGTGGTATGGAGTTATTGGATCAAGTAAACACTATCCAAAGAGGTAACTGTTTACCCTTGGAAATGATCCCTATCGGTACTGTGATCCATAATGTCGGTATCACTCCTATCGGTCCTGCTAAATTCTGTAGAGCTGCAGGTACATATGCTCGTCTACTAACTAAACTACCAGAAAAGAAAAAAGCAGTGGTTAGACTGCAGAGTGGTGAACACCGTTATGTCTCTTTGAAAGCCTGTGCCACCATTGGTGTGGTTTCTAATGTAGAACACCAATTGAGATATCTAGGTAAAGCCGGAAGATCTAGGTGGCTAGGTAGAAGACCAAGTGTTCGTGGTGTTGCCATGAACAAATGTGATCATCCTCACGGTGGTGGTCGTGGTAAATCCAAATCAAATAAGTTATCTATGTCGCCCTGGGGTCAATTGGCAAAGGGTTATAAGACAAGAAGAGGTAAAAACCAGAATAGAATGAAGGTTAAAGATAGACCAAGAGGCAAGAAATAAACTACACCCTCTTGGACTTTTGTTTCCTTTCTACTTTCTTCTTTCACTCTATTCTATCGTGTGTTATATTGATGTTGCACAAGATTATATATTCAATCATGTAAATATATACAAAAAAAAAAAGTTAATATGAATATAATTGCTCACACCTACACTCACACCTTCACCCACACCCACACCCACACCCACACACACACA